>JARHVA010000785.1:3365000-3475000 GCA_037957365.1 Torreya grandis
GTCAATATATTAAGGCAAATTTAGTTACCATTGATATTTTATTGCATGTTATTAATTATCCTTAGGTGGAAGTGTTGGAGTTGGGGAAATAGTTAGATGAGTTTGTATAATCTGAGTAGTACATGAAGACCTAAATGCAATTTATATTATTGGAGGAGAATATTATGAAGTTATATCCATTATAAAAATAAGTCTACACAATATTATTCTATTAAATTTTTTATTTGTATCCTATAGGGATTTGTCCTTAGTAAAATATTATAACATCTTATCCAAAGTTGCATCATATTAGATTCTTTATGAAAATTCCATAGACATGTTATCATCCTTAATTATGATATATACTTGCAAATCATCCTCAACATTGAGGAAGAGTTTTTCATGATTTATTTCTTATGAAAATAAGTAGCTTACAATTTACCATGAAGATATTTCAAATGATTGGAGACCCTTCCCATGGGGTTATAACTTCTAAATTATGAAGGTTTCAAATTAGAATATGTTCTATAACATGTATGCTTGTATAATTATGGTAATTAATGAAATTAATTACTGCCTACCTTGAGTGGTAATTTATGAACAATGGAAACCTTGACATTTTTACAATCCCATCTATAGTATGGGTGATTTGAAAATAAATTTCCTATCCTACTAATTTTTCAAAGACATATCTTGTCAAGAACAAAATTTACACTATGACTCCTACCACTCTTATGACTATGTGATTATGGTATAACCAATAATTACCAAATTCCATTAAATAACTCTTTATTTCATCTGATATCCTAGGCATTGGCTTCACATTAATGGCTTGGTATATAGTTGGATAAAATTGATAGGATATTTTTTCTATATAATGTCTAAATTTATGAATATCAAGCATGTAAAAATAATCACAAAATATATTTTCACCCTTAGATTTCCATACAGGTGATCCTAGAAGGCTCCTTATGGGACTGACAACATACATTAGTTAGGAAAACACATAAAAACTACCATCTTGACCTTCTTGGTGATATTGTTTAACTAAGTTAAACCTATCAATTTTTCCAAAGGCATGTATGATTTTATGGTCCAAGATCATTAATATCAAGGGGACACAAAATTAATCTACATGAGTAATGTATTTAGCTCCAAATAAGATATTCATAAATGTCATCCCAATTCTTACCCCTAGTATAAATTAGGATATGGGAATAAAAGTGACATTTATCATCTCCAAAAACTTCATAGGGTTAGTTTAATAACACTATAATGTATCCCTAACATTGTGTTCTTTGAAGCACTATATGGTGACTTCTTGGTTTTTTTTATAAATGTTGAGTTCAAGAAATTCATAATACTTTTCAAACACAACACAAGCTATATATGCAACTGAAACTTGGATTTTTGAATCATGTAATGTGTCTTTTGTGTGAGTACCTATAGTGGAAAGATTAAAAGAAAACATAAATATATGGGAATACCTATATTTTATATGTTTCTTTATTAAATCCTACTAATTTTATTGCCAATAGGTCATCTATGTATTCATGTTTTTCAAGCTAAAAGTTGAATTCATCACTATATTCCTTTATTGATTTAACCTCCTCATAGATCACTGAATAATGTGGAAATTTCATAGAGATATTTAGAATCAAAGGTTGTGTCCTTATACCCATAACTTCTTCCATAGTGGAAAAAAGATGTGGCTTGAGTCTGGTATGAATCTACCATTTTAATCCCTATTTAGTCTTGGATAATTAAATTTTTAGAGTTGAAGGCATTAGATAACTCTAAGTATTCAATTATGAAAATATTTTAATTGTAAATGTTAATGAAATTGATTCTATGTTATATACATTGCATCACTATGCATTGATCCCAAAGACATAGTTGATAATATGTGATAATTAATTATGATTGTATTTCTCTTTTAATTTTATTTTTTGACTTATGATTTCATGGGAGTTATCATTGATAGGTGTTGATTCATAAAAACATTTTAGACAATGATACATCCCCTTTTAGGTTTATTGTGTTCGTTAGAAACTCAAATGTAAACCAATATAGGATTGCATTCTCCATTTTAAGATTTTTTAGTTCCACTTAGTAGGATATCATAATATCTCATTCTTTTGTTTTCATTTTACCAATTTAAAACCTTGCGAGTATGAGGAGGTGCAAGATTAAGATATATGGAATCATCATGTATAGTTGAATTGTCAAAAATAATTTTATATTGAAGTTTTACACTATAATGTGTGATGCTATGAAAATTTGACATGTGGTAGTTGTTTGAAGCACTACCACTAAGAGTGGGGGGTGAATCAGTGTCTTAAAAAAAATATTTTATTCCATTTAGTCTTTCAAACCAATATAGTGATCAATTAATTCATAGAGAAGCAATCACAAACATGAAGCAAGATATCAACATATAAACATAAGAGATATGTGGGAAACATTAATGGGGGATAAAACCCATTGAACCCTACAAATGGACTATAGTCCTATAATGATAAGATCTAAATTTAGTGATGCACCAACTCTATATGGAGTACCAACCCCTACCTAGTCAAGCACCCACTCAACTAGTCTTTAGCAAGCACTAAATTTCAAGGAGGCACCAACCCCCAAGTGACTTAGTACCAATTTAGTCACTTCAAAAACACTTATACAAAAACAACTTGCAAGACATCTCTCACTCCTTAACAAAGAACCAACTCAGCCAAGATCATCTTGATCACCTCAAACACCTTGTTTCTCAATCTATAGATGGTGACCTCTTCTTCAACTCTCTATCTTCTCTTATCTGAATTCTACTCACTATCATACATTAGGAACACATCTCTAATGCATCTATAATAGTCTCTTGTTTGATTAAAGTGTATCATCTTGTTTAGGGAGTCATTTGTTTATTGTTGGAGTTACTATTATATATTGTGCATGTATTTATTGAGTGAAAAATAATAAGAGAAACTTTTATTTTATAGGTTATTCATGAAACAATAATT
Source organism: Torreya grandis (assembly GCA_037957365.1). Classification (NCBI taxonomy): domain Eukaryota; kingdom Viridiplantae; phylum Streptophyta; class Pinopsida; order Cupressales; family Taxaceae; genus Torreya; species Torreya grandis. The sequence goes on from JARHVA010000785.1 coordinate 3,367,994, forward strand.
TATTTCACAAAACAACTTATCTTGCCTATTTAATAGGCACTCCCATTTACTTTGACTTGGTTGGTTTTGGAGACCCACACAGATGTTGGGAATATAATTCAAAGACTATTGTGTAAATACTTTATTATGTGAAATATCTATATTATAGAAGCTATGGTAATGGTGTACAGGAGTGATCTTATAGTCTCATGAATGCATTATGTATTTCTAAATGATATCATAGCCTTCTTCTTAGCCATTACTCAACATGTTTCTCATTTAGATCTAGGTGTTCTTGAATAATATTCAACATAGGTTGTTCTTTCATTTGAAGTAATTATTTATCTCAGATCCACTTTTGTTACCCTTTTGAACTATGTGTAAATTATTTCTTCATCAAACATGATTTAAACCTTGGACACATTATTTGATTTCATTGGCATTAGACCTACATTATTTAGAACATGTGCATTGCAGTTACTAGGTATGATGGTAGAAATATCTTTGATGGCACTGATGGGGTTACAATGTTCATTAAGTGTGTCATTTTGACCAAAAAAAGAATTTCATGATAGAAACATAATGTTGAAACATTCTTCATTTGATAATAATTTTATCCAAATCGAGGTATACATGAGGAAGACATTTTTTGGTGAGGTGTCATGGGTTATTGATTAAGATTGGTTCAACTTATCTTGAACCTCATCCACATGGTGGTCAAAATGATGGTCAAACCTCCCTTGACCAACATCAGCTCATGATTTGGCATCCAAGAAACTAACATTTTTTGGTCAACAACATAAACTATTATATCTCTATGAAAGGTGAGATAATAGTTCATCCATATCCTGCCACTTATCAGCTCACAAAGTGTGAGTTTCATTTATTTTATTATTAAAAATTTAAAGTTATAAAGATAAATATCAATTTTTATATCGATATGGTTAAATTATTAATAGCCTGACCTGTTATTGATTTTTTGTTTAGAACTTTAGAACATGGCAGTTAGGGGTTTGATCCCCATCCACTACAAAGTGGATTATTTTTTTAATGGGGGTGACCTTTATAGGGGGGATGGTGGAAGTTTAAAGCATGGAGAAGGATTTACCCATGAAGGGATAAACCTTTTTTAACGTAGTAATTATTTTGTAAATGGGGGTTTAATTTTCTTAAAGGTGGATATTTTTTTTAAATGGTGAAGGTAATATTTTAATCCTAAAAAGTCCATTATCAGCTAAATTATTTTTTGGGAAAAATATTTTCTCTTTACGAACCATAATTTTAAAGGAGTAAACATTTTTAAAGTTCATTTAGTGGAGTTTGTGTTTACCATCATTTGTGTTTGATGGGAGTAACATTTTCCATTATTTATTTCTTCTATATAGATTGTCGAAGACTAGAGGGTATGGTCTAGTCTGGCAAGAGGTCATACTCCATCATAGATAAAACTAACTTTTTATCACTCCTCTTTACCTTCATTTTTTGGAGGTCAATGTTATTTTTCTTGTACACTCTTGGCCCACATTATTTTTCTTGTCATCACACTTTGCACTCATGGACACATTATCAGTAGAGTTTTACATCCCATTTTTTGAGTGTGCATTGTATTTTTGTGCCACTTTTGTACTCACAAATGAATTTTTGGTAAAGCTCAATGTCATAATTTTTTTATTACAATTTTATATCACACACTATTGCTCTGTTTTAGAAGAAACTCTCTTGTTATTGATGGTGTCTTCAATAGATTTATAGAATTATAGGTTTTATACATCATCAGATGTTTTTTATTATATGGGATGTTTATTTGTGGTCACACGGAGAGTCATGAAGTATTTTTCTTCATGTTTGTATGCTCCATGTTGAGTACTTACTCTTCAGTTATTGACTATCCCATCACCACCTGGGCCATTTTCTTGAGAGATATTTATTTTGTATCTTCGACACTTTTTTGATAGTTGATAGTCTCCTTCAGATTTATTATGAAACTCAATGTCCTTATAAAGAATAGATATTTTGGTAAATATAGTGTCATAATGTTAATGTTTGAGTAGTGGATTTATCCCACTCATATAAATATTTTTTGTATCACTCCACCCATTTAACAATATGGGGGTATGGTGTAGATCCTACTTCTTCGATTATCATGTTCATTCTTAACCCTTGGTGTACCAAATTTCTTGTTAGTAGATCAAATTCAATTGGTGAATAGTTTTTCATTATCAACACCTATGATAGTATCTTTTTATAAGATCTATTCTAGTGAATTCCAATGTCAATTTATTTTGTGATCAAGTAGTCGATCTAGACCACTCATGCAGATTTGAATTCTATTGAGACTTTTGAGTCCACTAAGTTCATTTGTATTTAATGGTATTCATTCCATTTAGTGCACCTATTTATTATTATGTCCAAGTATTGATTTATTTTATTTCCTGGGAGAACTTGTAGCATATGTTTTTTTCTCTCTCAACTTTAGCTATTGTTACTAGTTTTTGGGCACCTTGTGGTGATACATTTCATCCTTGGTGACTCTTTTTCCTTTTTTTTTGAGATAAATGTTTTTTATAGAGTTAGCCTCATATAGAGTACTAGTTATTATTTTACATAGAATTTATAGCGATTCATCATCCATGTAGTGTAGTAAGATGGATTGGTCAGCATAGGGACACTTTGTATTTCACTATGATTTATACATGGGTACTTGATCAGGCCTAGTTGTTGGGACCCATTTAATCTCTTTGATTTATATTTTTTCACTCCATAATATTTGATTAAGGGAGGGTGTTGGATTAAAGCATATAATATTGTTTATGGAGTTGTTTATTTATTTTTGGAGTTACTATTATATTTTGTGCATGTATTTATTGAGTGTAAAATAATAATAGAAACTCTTATTTTATAGGTTATTCATGAAAAAAAATTGTTGCACTAAAAAACCTATCTCTCATATTTAATAAGCACTCCCATGTAATTTTAACTTGGTTAGTTTTAGAGATCCACACATATGTTCTAAATATAATTTAGATACTATTGTGTAAATACTTTTTTATGTACAATGTTTGTATTATAGAAGCTACGGTAATGGTGTGCATGAATGATCCTATAGTCTCATGAATGTATTATGGAATTATTAATCTCTAAATATACAATTAAATCATTAAACTCTTCTTAAACTTCTACCCCACTCAAAATATCCTCTAAACTTCATCATTTAATCATGCCTCTTACGAGTCTTATTAGGTCAACTGGCCTTGACATCTACATACAACAACTCTATGATTTATTCATCATAATATATATATATATATCCTATTTTTTGGTATTAAATAAATACTTTTCATTAAAAAAATTACCTCTTATTCACTCATATGATTCTTTCCTTTCACACACATAATTATGCCAATTATGCATTGTATAAATACACATAACTTGCTCACATAGTCTCTTGGTCAACCAATATACTAATCCATTATATTTAGACCCAAAAAATGTCTTATGACACATTACACATAATAATAAATAAAAATAGGATCACCATTAGGTCTTCCAAACTCACTTAGACTACCTTCTCTTCTTAGGCCTATTAGATGCCTAATTATAATTAGGTCTATCCTTTCCATGGAACAAATTAAACCAATATGGCCCAAATATCCCTAATAAATGAAATAAAAAATTTCAATCACTTATATATAAACCTAAACTAACCTCATCCATGTTAAATAAGTTACAAATCCTTCTCTTAGACCTTGAAAGCACCATTAGGCCTTAAAGACCTATTAGGCCTAATTACCCCAAAAACACTATCTTCAAAGATGAACATCATAAAACCTATATAAATATATGTTAGGCACAAAAAAAATATGTATGTAAAATTTATGACCTTAGGGTCATCATAAAAATAATTATACTCCATCACTTAGGCTCTAAAGACTCAAGAATACCTCATCAAAAATCTCACTCAAAACTATCGATTTGCTCAAAACCTAGTCATTAGAAAATTAACCTCAAACATTATTACATGAAATTTAACACAATAAATATTTATTTATAATATCTTATGTCATCTATATAAAATCATCACATTCTTGGTATGCATCAAAACTAGTCATAATGACTTAGGTACACCAATCTTACTAACACACAAAAAACTACCAAAGACCCTAAAAACATACTCCTGATGAATGTTATTTTCAAATCATATAAGTAAACTTTAAAAAAATAAAAATTAAATTAATATCTCCTATGTGACTTTTATAAAATATTCCATTAGATAGATCACAATTTTTATTGTCAACTATTGGTCTTGCAGACCAATCTATTAACCTTGTCTCTCACAATCTTTACACAGCTAGATAAGCCATTTTGGATTCCATAATAAAAAATATTAAAGTGACTATAAACCTTATATAATTAATTTATATCCATAAAAACATCAACATGTGCACTAGATACATTTTATTCTATCATAGAGTCTCAAACTCTTCACTCCATCTTGCATACCTAGAACTTTCATCTTACCTTGAGGACCAGTCATGATGATTATGCATTCCATAATATATATACATATTAAATAAATATTAATGAATTAATATTATCCTTATATATAATTATAACATTTTAAAACAAAAATATATAGAGTTATAATATCAAATGTGGAATATATAGACCAATCTCTAAAATTGACACCTTCACTATCTCATCTTCACTAGATAGGTCATCTTGTAAACAAAATTTTAAATTTTTTTAATGATATAAAAAACATATAAAAAATTTAAATGTGTTATATTTATCTAAATAAAACCCCATTAAATTTTATCCATTCTTAATCCATGACAATTCATCCCTAATCTCGTTCTCACTTTTGCCTAGTTTTTCTCACTGTCTTCATTATTAGACTTGTTAGCGACAAGCCAAATCCTATGAAAAAATTAGTATTTTTCAAGTGTTTAAATTTATTATAAACCAAAATGGGCATGAATTAAAATTCTCAAACTTAAACCTCCATCTATTTAACAACTTTGACTCTGTCAACCCTGGTTGTTATACAAAATTTCTAAGAATTAAGAGATTTTTTGTAGCTTCCACTCACTCATTTATTAGACCAATGCCACTTTGATGTACTTATTATAGTATTATACATTTTATAATAACCAAATAAGTTCATACAATCCATTTTTATCCATTTACATTAAGATCTTCCATATCGTGTCACTATGAGGGTTTTAGTAGGGTTTTAAACTAGTTTCCATTATTAACATTTATTTATAAAACTCTATCCCTAAAACCAACTCCTAATTATTGTAAATAATTTTTAGGGCCCTTTTACATCTCTCCATAATATATAAACTTCCCATTAAATATTCACACATGCCAACAAGCATAAAAAAAATGTTTCTAAGGATTGGGAACCTTTACTCTGCATACTATAAAGACATTAAGTCCACTTTTATGCTTTATTATTCAACTCAAGACCTTAAAATTAACCAAAATAATTGAAATAAAATTTCATAACTCTAACCATGATTAAATAAGCTCAAAATAATTCAAATCTAATCATGATATCTCATTCTTCCACCTAGTATCTTAAGACTAGGTCTATGACAAGACCATTAAAGAAGAACTTACCACTTTGTCTCACTCTTAGAGTGATGTGATTGAATCAAAACATTTCTCACATGATTTAAAATTTTGTTTAAAAATTAAAATCTCATACACATCCATATTACCATAATCATGCATATACAAGTCATATCCGTGCTCAAGGACTAATTCATCACACGGACCTACTATGAACCCTACCACTTTGTGATCTTCAAGACACCTTCTAAATATTACTACTCACCTAAAAACATATAATATAGAATCCAAAACATTTTCCTTCATCCTCTTTTGACAAAGTCTCCTTGGACCATATAGGTCACTATCCAAGATTGAACTATCCTTCTTGAACACACAAGACATGAGGATAATCTCTCTCTGAACTCATGAAGCTTTGAATATTTTCATCAAATATATGAAAATTACACTACCTCAAACAAATACACATAATTTTATTTAATCATTTCACCATACCTCACTATGATTCACAAGGCACTCCATTGGATCACTCAAAGCCACACTATCAACCTCCAATAATCAATCATCTTACCAATGACCATGGCCACCTTCTTGTGAACCAACACTTGAACTCAAAATTCCTTTCACATAAATGAAATTAGGCATATGACATAAAATACAACTCTCACCTTACTAATCCTTATTGACATCAATGATAGTACACAAACACCTGACATCGATGCCAACTTTCAACAATCTCCCCCTTTGTCATTGATGGCAAACCACATTGATGGTAAACCACAAATGAACTAATCATTTTCAAACTACATTACCCTCAAAAAATTTATTCTCTAAAAATAAAAAATTTCATCAAGAACATTCTCCCATAGGAACTTTGACCATTAATAACTTTCTCCCCCTTTGACATTAATGAAACAGGGTCATACACACTCTCACAGGGTCATCCACACATAGTCCACTAATCCTTGGCCTTCACCACCCACAGAGTCATCAATCTCCCCCTTATTATATCAATTGAAGTGAACATACTTTAATTAATCCATATGACCTCTTTAACCACGTTACTACATATTTGACCTTTGATGACTAATATGACCAATAAGTCTTTACATAGATGCCTTAGATCATGAAACCTCAGATCATGACCACAGAAACAATAATGAAATTATCCTTGACTCTTTTCTCATAATATTCATGCCCATATCTTATATTATAATCAAGAGACCTGAGTCAGCTCCCCCTAACTCCATGCTTCATCTCTAATTAATTTATTTATGATGAACACACTATCATCCTTATTAGAAACACTCTACCTTACCTAACTTCATATCTACCAAACATATATTTAAACTAATACTCAAAATAATCATGCTTACACAACTACCCATTATGATTTAATAAACCTGGTAGGGCCTAGGACTAGGTCTAGGAGTAGACCTAAACCAAGCAACACCTTTCTTCTACCATACTATCTAGCCATGTAGACCACCTTGAAATGCCTATGATGACCTTAGGAACATTTTCAAATATATTAAATACTTCAACCCAACTTACCATTATCTCACCATGCAATCCTTTATTCAAACCTCAACCATAACCTAAATCATGCAAATAACTAGAATTATTAGTTATCTTAAAATTCTCTCTTTCTATATCAAGATTAATGAAATCACCTTCTTGTCATGTAACATTTTCCAAGATTCTACAAGAATTCACCAATATTTCTTCTTTCACAAGCCAATAAACATACTGATCTTCAAACTCACCTTCACAAGATTAGCCCTCATGGACCTTTTTCTTACTCAAGACAAGATACTTCTCTCCTAGGTTACTTTTAAAGAGATAAATTGCATACAAATGTATATAACATAAATATGCATACCTATAGAACAAGGAAATACCGCTTGCATACCATATCATAACTCCTCATGAACTTAACAACACAACTATATATTCATCTATTTGATCTTCTCATAACTACCTTCTCATGCTTCCATTTACTAAATAATACCTCTATGAATCCTAATATAAGCACCCTAATTCATAGGTCTCTCAAAATACCATAAATTCAAGAGATTATTACATCTCTAAATCATTTTTCTTGACCTCTTTTTAGTCGTGAAGTTGACTATCTTTCATTAGAGTCCATTTAGGTTTGATAGTTATTTTTGGCTCAATGACCTCGTCCTCCTTTTCTTCTTCTTTGACTACCTTTTCACTATATGTAAATAAAAAGAACTCTTGGAATATTTAAACTATTTACCCATGTTATATATAATTTCAATAAAACCATACTAAACCTTGGATACAACATGATCAATTTTAACTATCTCAAGTCTCTATACTTGGTTTTATCTCTTCTCATACAATCTAGGAGCTCTATATGATTTGATATGACTTGAGGGAATTATAAAATTCATATGATAGAATTTTTCAATATGTCTTACATTTTGAAAATATTAGTAAACAACACCACTATCCTTACATTTTTATTTATTTCTCTTCTTCCCATGGTTCCAAGAAAACTCATCCCTTAAGACTAATCTATACTCTCTTACTCTATGGCCAAACAAGCTACATGTGAAATAATAACCTTTAAAATAATTTTCATACCTTATTGCATTGGATTGATTGATAAGTTTATTTATGTTGACATTCATGTTAGATCACTTGAATTGATCTAATTCATTACTCTCCTCAAACTTGATCATATTAACAATGAGCTTCTCATGCTCAACCTTCACGGAATCTAGCTCTGTCTTGAACTATTTACACTCTTCTTCTCTTAATATTATACTTGAATTTATAACTCGTAATTAATCCTTAAGATCCTCAATAGTAATATTATCTTCTTTGGATCCATTAGCTAGCTTAGTCTCCAAGGTACATACCATCTTCTCAAGAACATTGACCATATATCTCAACTCCCAATTTTCTTTCCTTAGTTAGCCATTTTGTGCTTCTAGGATCACCTTCAATTTATTAGGCATGCTCTAAAGGACTATGATATGATACCAAATGTTGGAAGAAATGTCACTAATATGGGGTGGTGGTGAATCAATGTCTTAAAACAATATTTTCTTTCCATTTAACCTCTCAAACCAAAATAATGATCAAACAATGCATAAAGAAGCAACCACATAAACATGAAGCAAGATATCAACATATGAACACAAGATATATGTGGGAAAACTCATGGGGAATAAAACCCATTGAACCCTATAAATGGACTATATTCCTATAATTACAATATCCAAATTTAATGAAACACTAACTCCATAAGGAACACCACCCCTACCTAGTTAAGCACCCACTCAACTAGTCTTTAACAAGAACCAACTTGAAAGGAATAACCAACCCCTTAAGTGACTCAATACTAAATCATCCATTTCAAAAAAAATTTTGTAATCACCAAATTTTAAGGTATCTCTCACTCCTTGAAAAATCACCAACTTAGCTAAAACTAACTTGATCACCTCAAGACACCTCATCTCTCTATCTTCTCTTCATCTCTCTATCTTCTCTTATCTAAATTATACTCACTATAATACATAAATAAAAAATATATAATTAATATTTTATTGTCTCTTAATATAAAATTAACTCATTCATCTCTTCTCAACCTTCTACCCCTCCCAAAATAGCCTCTAAGGTTTTTTGTTCAATCATGCCTCTTACATGGGTTATTAGGTCAACTGGCCTTAACATCCACATGAAACAACTATATTAGTTATTCATCACAATATATCTATCCTATTTTTATGGTCTTTAATACCTATTTATCCTTAAAAACCTTCCATCTTATTCACTCATAGGAGTCTTCTCTTTCACACACACACTTAGGCCAATTATGCATTGTATAAATACAAATCACTTGATAACATACTCTCTTGGTCATAAAAAATACTAATCCAACAATTTCAAACCAAAAACATGTCTTAGGATAATTTACACAAAAGAATCAATCAAAATAATATCACCATTAGGTCAGCCAAACTCACTTAGACCACCTTTTTGTCTTAGGCCTACTAGAAACCTAATTGAAATTAGGTCTATCCTTTCCACAGAATAAATTGAACCACTATGGTCCAGATGGCCCTCACCAATGAACTCAAAAATTTCAAAAACTTAGATGTAAACCTTAGATAACCTCCTCAATTATCAATAAGTTAAAAATCCTTTTCTCACACCTTAAAAGCACCATTAGGCCTAATTACCTTGAAAATGCTATCTTCAAAGATGAAACTCATACAACATATACAAAAACATTTTAGTCACAAACCACATATGTATGTAAACTTCATGATCTAAATTTCATCATAAAAGTCATTAAAATCCATCACTCAAAATCTAAAGACTTAGGAACACCTCATCAAAAATCTCACTCAAAACTCTTAATTTGTTCAAAACCCAGTCATTAGCAACTTGACCTCAAACATCAATATAGGCACTTTCTAACACTCCAAATGCATTTATAATATCTTATGGAATCTATATAACATAATCACATGCTTGGTATACTTCAAAATTGGTCATAATGACTCAAGTACATCAATATTACTAACACATAATAAATGGACTAAGACCCTAAAAGCAAAGTTTTGATATATGTGACCCATAAAACATCTTCCATTAGATAGATCACAATTTCTAGTGTCAACTATTGGTATTATAGATCAATCTATTGACCTTCTCTCTCACAATATTTACACAACCATATAATCTATTTTGGCTTCCATAATCCAACCTATTAAAGTGAATCTCAACCTTATATAAATAATTTATAGGTCATGTAAATCCCAAACAACATCAACATGTGCACTAGATACATTTACTCCTATCATAGTCTCAAACTCTTCACTACATCTTGCATACCTAGAACTATCATTCTGCCTTGAGGACCAATCATGATGATTATGCAATCCAACATATTTTTAGACATACTAAATAATTCCTAATTCATGAATATGATCCTTATAAATAATTAAAACATATTAAAATACAAAGATATAAAGGTATAATGGCAAATGTGGAATATATAGACCAATCTCTAAAACTTACACCTTCATTGTCTCATCTTCACTAGACAAGTCATCTTGTGAAAAAAAATTTCAAAATTTAATTATATATAAACAAAATTGAAATGTTTAATATATCTTAAAAAATAACCCCATGAAATTGTATCCATTCCTAATCCATGATAACTCATCCCTAATCTCATTCTCACTTTTCCTGGTTTTTTTCACTGTCATCATTATTGGACTTTTTAGTGATAGGCCAAATCCTATGACCAAATTCATATATTTTAAGTCTATAAATTTCTCAAAAATCACCATGGGCATAAATTAAAAATATCAATATTAAACCTCCATCCATTATGTAACTTTGACTTAGTTAACCTTGATTGTTATACAAACTTTCTAACAAATAAGAGATTGCCTAAATCTTCCACTCACTTATCTATCAGACCAATGGTACCTAGAGGTACCTGGGAAAGTCTTATACATTTTCCAATCACAAAAATAGGTAATTGAATCCATTATGAGCCATTTCCATCAAGATCCTCCATATCAGGTCACTATGAGGGTTTTAGTAGGGTTTTAGACTAATTTCCATTCTTAACATTTATTCATATATCTCTATCCTTGAAACAAACTCTTAATGATTGGAAATAATTTTTATGACCATTTTCCATCTCTCCATAAGAGGTAAACTTACCATGCAATAGTCACACATGCCAACAAGCATAAAAAATGTCTCTCAAGTTTGGAAACCTTTACTCTGCATACTCTAGATACCTTAAGTCCACTTTTTATGCTTTATTCTTCATCTCAAGACCTAAAAATTCACATAAATACTTGAAAAAACATTTCATACCTAAAACCATACTTACATAATCTCATAATCCTTCAAATATGATCATGCTACCTCATTCTGCCTCCTAGGATCTTAAGACTAGGTCCATGAGAAAACCACTAAAGAAGAACTTGTAGACATCTAGTTGCTAACACCATTTGTGTTGAAATTGTCAATATTACTCAAATTACACTCAAATGCACATTTTAGTTCAAAATACATAAAATTCACTAAATAGTTTGAACTTGTCATTTAAAAGTGCCAATTTAGGTCAAAGTATCCCTAAATAAGGCAATGCATTTTATGGGCTAGCTAACTTTGATAAGATTATTTTGAGTCAAAATGACCATTTTGCCATTTACTACTCTAGATCACTCTTTTCTTATAATTCATTAGTACACATCATTTACCTTTGTTATTTGATGTTGGTAACATCTTGAATGGGAATACAGCTCTAATGTATCTAACATCACCTTCCAGTTCATCTCTAGTCAAATTATGACCCAACAATATGACTTTCTGACCATTTTGATTAATTGAGGACCAATTTTCAAATAATTACACAAATTTTGATTAACCTTATTTAAGGCTAATTAATCAAAATCAAGAGCTTAAGTGGATTTTCCATGAGAGTTGTTGAATATTTCCTTTTGAAAATTGATTCTTATTAATTGCATCATCAGGTGACATCATTTCTTAGGAAGACATCCCTAGGCCGTAAATGCCATAAATATCAAGATTATGGGTCACCCATGCCTAGTTAACGCCTCCCATGTCTCCTCAATTCCCCTTTTTCCAAGGTCATAATGAGCATAATTATGGATTTAATTCCAAATATTAAGATTATCCATGGCCACACATCTCAATCTTGAGATGGATGGTCATGGTTGATCCTAACCAATCTCAAAAATATATAAATAGAGAGGCCATTAACATCATTTCTAAGCTATTATTGTGAAAGGTTATTATGATCAAATATCTTCAAATCTTGAATATTGCAAAGTTATAATGCTAAATTGTTTCCATAAGGATTTGCATTTGATCATAGATTTTATTTGAAAGATTCATTGATAGGCTAGTTTAGTGATTTAGAATCAAGAGCCTAGGTTTTATGGAGTGTTCTTGAGGCATTAGAGGAGCTTACCACCATTGTTGATAAAGACAAGGATGCTTGATCAAGGGAGAACATGATTTTGAGCCACATGGGTATAGTGAATCCATTTGAGAAGGTAATATCGTATTGCTTTCTTTCTTTTGTTTCTTGTTATACTTTGTAATTCCCATAGGAATAGATAGTCTTGGTTAGTTAGTTATTTATGCATTTTTCATTATTTATGGACTAATGCTTGACTAACTTGTTTTATAATCCTCTCTACATCTTGGCACACCTAGTGGGACAAGACACATCTCACACCTAAAGAAGATCACTTTATAACTCTAAAATATCCATTTGGACCCTTAAAGCTCATGTAAATTGATTTTTTAAATTGATTTTTCTATTTTTGTTTGCCACGATTTTACATAGTAACCGACGTTGGCAAGTGATACCGACATGAGTTATGGCTTAACTGACATCGATTAGCAAAATTAAAATTGATTAGGTCTTGATTAGCCAATGTAACCATCATTGATTGTAATAACTGATGTTGATCAGTGTGTTTTTCAAAAAACATAGACTCAAGAGCTATTTTTTCAAAGTACATTATTTCAAGCTAAAAAGAGATTCAAAGATAAAGGACATGCTAACATTTTTGCTACAGGAACAAGCTTTTGAATTGATAAAAAAATGTTTAAATCACCTCTTGAATGCTTAAAAATCAATTAGGAACTTTATTTTGGGTGTTTAACAAATAATTTAGATGTTTTGGTGAATGTTTTCAAAGTTTGTAACAAAGACCAAGGGGTCAAATGAACACCACCAAACATTTCATTTGGGTTTAAAATTGAACACACTTGTCAATTATTGTTTGCAATAGTTATTTACTTAGGTTTTAGTTGGAAAAAAGAGGAATGTTGCATGTATGCTCTTCTATTTGTCCCCTTTAGGGAACCCTTAGAATCAAAAGTGATATTCCTATTATAAATAACCTAGTCTAAGGCTTAGAAATAATATCATCTAAAGCACTCACTAAAAATTTATAAAAGTTTGGGTGATCTTGAAAATAACCCTAAAGTATTTCTATTTTATGACTTATTTATTTTCATGTAAACTTAGCTTGTGAGGGGGACATCATTACCTCCTACAAGTTATTTAGGGAAGCTTTGACCTAGGGTTTCACCTTCTATTATTGACTTCATTTGACTCCTTTAGAGTTGTACATGCGACGTATCTACATTTGGACATCACACTACACTAAGTGAATAATAAGATGTAGTGGTTATAAAAAGGATTAGAACTTTTTATAAATAGCCAATGTTGTGGTCACCCAATTTATATTCTTGTCTTTTGCATCATTTGACGTGAAATTCATTGTGTAATTGATTTCCGTAGAATGATTGAAACCTTGCTATTTTAGTAGACCCCACTTTGCCATACCTTGTTAGTTTAGAATTAAGACATTTGTTTTTTATCATTAGCTTACTTGGTCTTTATTTGTGTCTAAAACTATTTGTTAATTCAATGAACTTAACCAAAACACATTATCCTCAATTTTTTTGAACAAGGGAGGCATTACGTTGTCCAAAAGGAAAATTCATCTTTTCCTTGTTAAAATTATTATCAAAAGATTTTGTCTCATGTCATCCACTTTGGTGCAGTCATACTTCCCAATTAAGTCTAGATATTTTACCAAATTTAAATCCTTAATTTATAATCCACATTCAAAATTGAACCTTTCTGAGTTCTAAGGGTTGTTTCTTTAAAGTGAGTTTGCCATTTGTGCACTAAGCTTATTTTAACTTGGGTTCAATTTTCCATTTGGAATGAAGGTCATTTATTAAGACTCAAAATCACATTATCATCTTGGTGGACTTAAGTCATGTTGCATATCACTCATGCTTTGGATATTAGAATATATTTTATCCCATTAGAATCATGTAGTGATGTTGTGTTGCCTATTTGGTCCTATATTTATACTTAGTGATTAGCGTATGTTTTTACATATTGAGTTGCCTAGTTTATTTTGTCTTCTTTATAATCTAGAGATCTTTCCTCTAAAATTCTAGGGTCAACTTATCAAAGTTGAAGCTAGTTTTTGTAGTGTGGGTGTATCATAAAGATCTAGGCTTTGGTGTACTATTTTTCACCTTGGGTATTTGAGCTACCTTACTCTCTTCTAATCTATACGATTTCAAATTTACTAAAGGTTGAGTAAACTTGGAAACCAAATCTTATAAAATTGTGCATGGTTCAAAGCACCCTCCCTTATAGTATTATTAGTACCTTGGTTATTTATTTAAAACAGAGCCAAAGCATACTTTGATTAGTTGCTAAACATTGGTCCAAAGCTAGTCAATACATAGAATAAATTTTATTTTAGACATGACTCAAAGGTTCACTCATAGTGGGGCCTCTTATGGCCTTATGAGGATGAGAAATTTTATGATGGTCAAGATAAACCCATTAATTTTGATGATATTCCCACAATATTAGGATCAAAGATGATTACAATGAATATCAACCCTAAGAAGATAAAGATGGAGCCCTTCTTAGATTAATAGAATTAGGTGTTAGACTACCTTTCGAATTTTGTATAGAATAATTCCATACCTTAGTTAGATTAGGAGAATAATGATGGAAAGCACAAGATTTTTAAAAAATAGATATACCTTCTTCCTATAACAAAAGAAAGGAAATATAAACAAAGTCAAAACCCACAAATCCAAATCTTCTAGCTAAGATCAAGATAATAAGTCAATGATATGCAGATCAACTTGTCACAAACTTAACTAACTCCCTTGTTACCACTTCAATTAATAATAATTCTTTGAAAGAACACAAAGATATGGTTGAAAGTATATAACAAGTATCAGATGAGAACATTACCATAGTGGATCAAGGAAATCTAAACGAATAGTTAAAGACACTCATGACCTTAAAAGATGTTCCATTTGGCATAGAACATACATTTTTCAATCATCAAGAACCTCTTGTTAATTTATAAACTCAGAAACCCAAACATTTAGTCCAAATTGAGGAAATCCCTCAAGACAATTTGGTTAGTTCTTTTCAACCAACCCAAAGATTGGTAAATAAACATAGAAATTTCCAAAATCAGCAAAGTGGGAAATAGCTAAATTCAAAGAATGTTTTACAATACAAGTATCAATGACCTATGTTCTCAACTCAAGGGGAAAATCAAAACCAAGTCACGGATCAAAAGGTATACACTCCCTATAGATCCACACAAAACTAAGGGCACATTCCACCCCAAAAACATCTTATCTAATCCAAAAATGCACCAAACATTGAAGAATGGAATTCTATGAAGGAAATTGTCCAAAGATTGGAGATGAATAACAGAGTCAAAAAGTAAAAATTTGACGACATATTCCCATATCCATTTGATTAATCTATTCTCCAAACCCCCTTTTCACCTCATTTTGAGGCACTCAAATTTGACAAGTACAAAGGGAAAGGAGATCTATGTGAATACATATAGGTATTCTTCATCTTATGTCAAGAGGTTGCTTATAGTAGTGAGTACTTACTATGACTATTTACATGAAGTTTAGTAGGACAAGCTCTTGACTGGCTACTTAAAATACCCAAGGCATCAGTTACAAATTTGAATGACTTATTAGAAAATTTTATTAACCATTTCTCATATAACATAGAACATGAATTGACCATTATTGACTTATTCGAAGCCAAGAAACATGATGGTGAAAGTTTTGCTACATATCTACAAAGGTGGAGAGTGTTGGTAGGACACTTTCAACACAATTTACCAAACAAATAGTTGGTTGATATCTTTGCATAGAATTTGCATCCTGAAGTTGCACATAATCTATGGTTATCTTATGATAACTCATTTGAAGAAATTACTAACAAAGAAGTGTAGATTGATAAGGCTCTTATTAATAGAGGCCTTGTTAATATTTTTCTGCAAGGTCAAGTATATAATCAAACTAAATCACTAGATCAAATAGTTATGTAGGATAAGCCTAAGGGATTTTACGAAAATAAGAATATGGTTGGAAATGGGGTGACAAAAACAAGACATGTACAAATGGTATAGGCTATGCCTCCTTCAAATGTATAATTAACTCCCCCAAATCCAATACCTAATTTGTAGAGAAAACCTCCATGAAGGACATTTCATAAAAAATTTAGAGCCTTTATCAAATTAGGAGAATCAGTTGAAATAGTATTAAAAAATCTCATTACAGCTAATCTAATTATATGGCTAGTATCAAGACCATTTCCTTAAGATCAACCAAAATTAGACTAGTACAAATAGAATGAATGGTGTAACTTTCATCATGTTATTGGTCATGGTTCATATTTTTGCATTCAATTATGACATATTATTGAGGACTTTATTGAAAATGGCAAGCTAGAAATTAAGTTGGCCCTTAAACAGGACATAAATCTAGATATGGGAATCTATAAAGACCCCTTTCCTTGACATGATCCAACACCACCAAGAAATAATCAAAATCATCACAATCAAGGATATAGGTAGAATCAAAACCAAAAATAAGGTCATAATCATAATGATCATAATTGAGATCATAATTCCCATACTAATAATGTGGCTTATAACAATGTATTGTATGACTATAATAACACTGTAGGATACATTTATATAACCCACATTACCACTATTATTATGAAGCTGCATGGCCAGTCTCATGTTCCTCATAATATGAAACTGATCATTATAGGGTCAGCACCCTCTCCCCCTAGTAATACCATATCAAGTTCACATCATCATGTTGATACTCCATTTGCATAGGTTACTAATCTTGAACAATAGTACCATTTTTATAATTATAAAGACTCCTCACTAACCTAAATTTATAGAAATATAGTTAATTTCCCATGAATCACCAGTCAAGGCCCTTTACCTTTCTCTTCTAATTATAGTGACTCCTTGCCACCTCTAGGTTGTGTAATTACAACTAGATGCCCATGAGTTACCATCCAGGGCCCTTCACCCACTTCTTTTCATAAACACAATGGGAACATTAAACTAATGGTTCCAAAGCTGAATATTGTCCCAACAAAGACTAAACTAGTTCAATCCATAATTTAAAGGCCTTATAGTCTAATAAATCAATTAGATAAAAACTTTGCAGAAATTTACATATTAGAGCTCTTATAGACATCTGATGTCCATAGAACCATCTTCAACAAAATTTTACAAGAGTTTATTATGCCTAATGATATAAACCTTGATCAATTTTAGAACCTAGTTGGACATTTGTCTTAATTTTAGAAAATTACATTTGATCAAAAGGACATATCCACCCTTGGCCCAAACCACAATAACCCACTATATATTGAGATAATCATTGCAGATCACAAGATCAAGTGGGTTCATACAGATAATGGTTCAGGGCTGAACATCATATCTCTTAAATTGGTGTGATGATTGGGCTACATGGATAAAGACATTTAGCCAAAAACTATTACAATCAAGGCTTATGACAACACTGAGAGGGAGTCATTTGGTACAATTTGGTTACCAATCATGGTTGGGTCTATTTCTCATCACACATTATTCCTTATTGTGGACATTGAGCTTCCTTATAACATACTTCTTAGTTATCCTTGGATCCATGAAGTACAAGCAGTTTCATCTACTCTTCACCAATGCCTTAAGTTTCCCCATGATGGGATCAAGGTTAATATTCATTTTGATCATCAGCCATACCAATACTACAAACATCTTGAAGTAGAGTTTTGTAATTATAACTATCACCCAAGTTTTGAATTTATTGCAAAGAATAACAAAGCCATCATTTCTCATCCATCTCCATCTAACTATATAGACCTTGGTGATCTATCTTCCACTTTGATTGATCCATTTCCTATAGCTTTGGCCAAATAGGTTATTATTAAATATGTAGGCATTTCCATGTACCATATAAAGGATGTCTTCCATATTAAAAAAATACCAAAATACCTTAAAAAATTTGGTAATCCTAAAACTTCCTAGACTCCTAACAAACTTGATCAAATTTGGCAACCAAAGAAGAAGCAACCAAAACCTCCCATGGTTTTTGTACCTGTAATTGCACCAAAGAAAGATTGAGAGACTTTTACCAAGGGAGATTGGTTATATTCTGAGGGCCTTGCATATTTTTTTTAGAATCTCAAGTATCCTATCCCTAACAAGATAATGGATCATCTTAACTATATAGGGAAAGGCCATAGGCCACGGGTGTAAGGAATTTTAGAACCCTTATCAGCTAGAGTTATCAACTAGAATCATGGTCTTAGATTTCAACCACCAGAGGATGACCTCATGACATTTAATAGTCACTCTTTTGAAGTGACTAGTAACAAAACTCCTAGTAGTGACACAACATTCCATTATAAACTTTTCAATGAGCTTAATAACTTAGATTTTTTTGATTCAAATGCCATATTGAACATAACACCTATTGAAGCTTCTTGTCTTGAAGAAAAATCCATCCTAGTGGTGCTTCCCTTCCTAAAGTAAGACATTATATCTTTACCATTGGTGCTTCCCATCCTGAAGCAAACCCTCACTATAACTTATGCCCTTACCATCTTGAACTCTTAGATTGGGATCAACAAAATTTGGTCATATGCCTTGATGAGTTCCAAAATGAATAATCGATTGCCAAATACATGAGACTATAAGATGTATTACCCATTGGTGATCACAAGTAGGGTTTTGATTTTTCATTAAATTCTTCTACCTAATTTGGAGAGAAGGAAAAATTTATTGGTCATAATAAAGAACAAACATCAAGATATTCAGGTGAAAACCTCTTTGAGGCACTTGTTGATTAGGGAAAAATTAAAGAAAAAGATAAGCCTTTGAGTGAAAAACTATTTTAGGTGCTCCTAGGCAAGAAAGTTTGCTCATCCCCTTACATTGTAGAAATTCCATCTAGCCCAAGTTACATAACTAATACAACCATCTCTTCAGAACACCATCAAATATTTGAGCATCTTGCTCTTAAGTTTATAGAGGTCTTTGCCAATTGGCCTTTACTTGAGAAGGTAGATTCTAATTCTTCATATTATCCAAATCTTTGGGAGGAACAACAAGAAGATATAGCAAAAGAAGATCATGACCATACATTGCCTACAATTTTAGAAGATGGATCTACACTCCTTATGGAGGATACAACATAAGTGAATTTGTGAATGCATGAGGATCCCAAAATTGTTTATCTTAGATATTTCCTTACTAAAGTAGAATGTGAACATATTATATCCATTCTTAAGGATTATATAGACATCTTTGCATGGGCATATTCTAACATGCTAAGCCTAGATCTATATTTAGTTGCGCATCATCTTGTTGTTCACCCTGATGCTAAACCAGTCAAGTAAAAGTTGAGAAAGATGCATCCATGCATTACCCTTTTAGTTAAGGTTGAGTAAGAAAATTTGTTAATATCCAATTTTATCAGACCACTAGACTACTCTGAATGGATTTCTAACATAATGATAGTAAGAAAAAAGACCTAAGGCATACATGATTGTACTAATTTTTGTGATATCAAAAAAGCATGCCCTAAAAATGATTTTCCTTTGCCCAACATTGACATGATTATCGACTAAACTACTAGGTATGAGATGATATCCTTAATGGATGGATTTTTTTATTACAATCAAATCAAGATAGCCCCTAAAGATTAGCATAACACTGCATTCACCACTTTGTGGGGGACACTATGTTACCAAGTCATGCCATTTGGTGTGAAGAATGTTGGTGCCATATATCAGCATGCAATGATTTTCATCTTCCGTGACATTATCGAGGACTATGTTGATGATATACTAGCAAAATCTAGAACAAGAGTGGGACACCCTAGCATTCTACGAAGAATATTTAAGAGGCTTCATGCATATAAAGTCCACTTGAATCTTAAGAAATGTGTTTTTGGAGTCACATCAATAAAATTACTATGGTTCATTATATCACAATGAGTGATTGAAGTTGACCCTACAAAGGTTAGTGTTATTATGGAAATGCCTCCACCAGTCAATCTTAAATAGTTTTAAGGTCTACAAGGCAAGATCCAGTCTATATGCTGGTTCATTTCTTAATTGGTAGATAAGTACCACCCATTTACCCACCTCTTAAGGAAAGGGTTAACATTTCAATGTGATGAAGATTATTAGATAGTATTTGCAAAGCTTAAAACATTCTTGGCCAATCTACCAATTTTATGACCTCTGACACAAGGAAAGCCACTACGTATTTATGTATTAACCACATAACATGTATTAGGGGCACTTTTGGTGCAACATAATGATCATGTTAAGGAACACATGGTTTATTATTTAAGCTTCACATTGGTAGCCTATGAACATAATTATATACCTATTGAGAAACCATGTTTAGCTATGGTGTTCACCACTCAGAAATTGTGACATTATATGCTAAATAACAAAACTATTGTTATCACCAAGATAGATCCTCTCAAGTTCATTTTATATAAATAAGATCTTCAAGGATTCATGGATAAATGGATTATGATCCTCAGTGAGTTTGATATTGAGTACCAAAATCAAAAGGTAATCAAAGGAGAAGTTCTTGTAGACCAACTTACAAAACCTCCTATTATGGCCACTAAACCCCTCAACTTTGACCTTCTAGATGATTCTATCATGATAATATAACAAGCATCACAAGAACCTAAATAGTGAACACTCTATTTTTATGGATCTTTCACATCCTAAGGGTCTAGAGCTGGCATATTATTGATCACACCACAGAGGGATTTGATCCCCAAAGCATTCCATATATAATTCTAGTGTATAAACAATATGGCTGAATATGAGGCATTTATTATAGGGCTCCATCTTGCCATATGGTGGGATATTCAAAGCTTAAAGGCCTATAAAGATTTTTATCTAATCATAAATCAAACAATTGATTAGTATCAAAAAAGAGATGATAAGCTTGTTCCTTACAAACAAATTGTTGATAACCTTAAAACACATTTTGAATCTCTATAGTTTGAGCAAGTTCCATGAGTCAACAATAGATCTACCAATGCCATGGAAAAAATTGGTTCCATGATTCAAATGCATGATAGTGCTAAAGAGTATCAGTTCTTGATTGAAAATCTTCTTCAACTGGCACATATTCTATCAAATTTAGAGAAGATATGTACCATTGTTGATCCTAATCCCTCACCTGAGTTACCATGGTATAAAGATTTTTATAACTATTTCCAACAACCAACAAAAACTATTCATTCATCACTTAACATGTTGTATCCTCGTTGGAAACATGATTTTTCATAAAGGCTATGATGGAATGCTTCTTCATTGTTTATCTTTGGAAGAATCCAAGCTGGCACTAAAGGAGGTTCATGAAGGAATGTGTGGGGACCATACCAATGGTGTAGTCTTAGCAAAGAAACTTCTCAGAATAGGATATTATTGGCATAAAATGGAGATATATTCTTGTAATAATGTAAAGAAGTGTGTTCCTTATTAGTAGCATGGTAACTTGATACATGCACCTTCCTTACCATTATAGCTGATTACAACACCATGGTCATTCTCAACATGGAGTCTTAATCTCATTGGGAAAATCAACCCAACATCTTTAGATGGCCCTAAGCACATTTTGATTACAATTGAGTACTTTACCAAGTATATTGAGGCCATTCCTCTCACTTATGTTACTGGGAAATAAATAGCCAAATTCATTCATTATCATACAATTTATCGATATGTCATCCTAATTCGTATTATATCTAATAATGGTAGATCATTTGTAAATCAAGATGTGAAATCTATTTGTGAAAACATAAAAATCAATCACAATAAATCCAATCCATCAAACCCACAAGGAAATAGACAAGCTAAGGCATCAAATAAAACCATTATAGCCATCTTAAAAAATATTTTCAATGATGCTAGCCATAATTGGCACTTTTAAATTTTTCCTAGCCTTTAGGCTTATAGAACCAATCATCGCACCATAACTAGAGCTACTTTTTACTCCCCTATTTTTAGCATTGAAGCTATCATCCCCATTGAGATTGAGATCCCATCATTAAGACTATCACTGGAGCACATTAAAGATGATGAAGAGTATAGAGCCTCATAGCTGCAAGAACTAGAACTTCTTGATGGTAAGTATTTGGATACCCTAAAAAAATTGTAGGATTATCATAATAGATTATGGAGAAGCTAAAAAAAATGCATTCTCCCTCGATAATTTGAGATTGGTGACTTATTTCTAAAAGAGAACCAAAAAAATATGAATGTTAAACCTAAAAAGAAAGGTAAGATTCAACCTAATTGGTTAGAACTGTATATTGTCATAGCAAACTATGGATCAAGAGCATTCTAACTGGATAAACCTAATGGTGAAGAACTTTTAGAGCCCATGAAAATCATATACCTTAAGAGGTTCTATGCATGAAAAACTTTGAACCATTATCTATAAGACCCCTAAATTGGGGGAAACTTATGCTATCATAATTTTATCCCACCCTTTTATCTTACCTTAAACACATTTTATACTACCCTGGTCCACTCTTCATGAATCTTGATAGTAAAGTCTTTGAACCCTTGGCACTCTAAACACATTCTTCATCCTATTATAGATTGCTCTCTTTGAGAAGCATATTATTTGTTTTGTCTAGGACATGTTATAAGCTTGAACACTTTTTTTCCCTTGACCAATTATGATCCTTGATTATATCTCATGAATATTATGAACATCTTTAGTAGCAGTTCTACATATCAATTCAGTCAGGAACATCTTATGTAGCTTTAGATAGGTGAATAACCACATCTTCTTATTACAAAGTATTTACTACTCTTTCTTGTTTTATCAAAGATCCTTGCTCTCACCAATTTGTGAGCATGGGCCGTTGTAGCTAGCGTAGTTGTCTTATTGGAACCTCTACTCTTAGGATGTGCATCTCCTTAATTAGATGGTCCCACATTGTAAACATTTTATCCCAAAAACACCAAAAACATTAGAAATACTTTGGAAATACAAAAAACATCATAACATGATCCATAAAAGAACAAAAGCATTGTCTCATGCTTCAATACATTTGTACATTACCATTCCACCATGTTATGCTCTTGTCATTTTTAAAGCATAGAAACATCTATTCATTTCATCTTATCCCACACACTTGCCATTTTACAAGGTCATTCTTTCTCATCTCATCAGCTTCTTATTTTCCATACCATTCTCATTTATTTGTCATATCTTCCATTTCTTCTATAACATTAATCAATCTATTCTGATCATCATTTTTCTTCTATCTAATTTCTTGGGAGAACTACATTTGGCCTAAAGTTCATGTTAGAACATGCATCTATGTAACTATATAGGCAACATCCACTTATCTTATACATCTATATTCATCTCAACCAACTCCTTACTTTTCTTCTATTTCCCCATTTCTTCTGTCATTGTTCCTTTTTAATTATGGAACAATTATCATGTCATTATTCTTTGTTATGATGTGGTAGAAAGTAATGCCTTTATCACACATGCATGAATATTTGTCTTTAAACTGCACTAACTTAGTTTTTATTTGTGTGTTTATTTGAGTTTTCTTGGTGTTTTATTAGTGTTTCTTTGTACTTTCACACCTCTCCTTTTATTTCTTCTTCTTATCTCTTTTTGTTACTTCTTATCTCATCTTGGTCTTGTGTTTCTTTGACTATTTTTTTCTTATCTCTTTTGTGTTTCAGAACATCTTGATGATTCACATGGATTTCAATTGTTTATATCTTGATCCTATGTTATTACATTTTTATTAAGCCATTTTATTTATTTGATTGTTGTTGGTGTCTTGTTTTTCTATTTGATTTTTCTTTTCTCTTTTGTGTTCAATAATGCCTTGATAGTCCACATGGATCTTGATTATTCATATCTTGGTCTCATGTCATTAAGATGTTCTTGCCTTTTATTTTTTAATTTTTTTGTTCCTACTTAAGTCTTGATATCTCATATCTTTATTTCAATCTAGGTTCATTTATGTTTATCTTTTCCATTATTTTTGCTTTTTTTAAAAATGTAAATCATTGTAACTCTAGTTTTGGTCATTGTTTTACCATTATCCTTAGTTATAGATATTCACATTTGAATTGGCTCAGTGTAATTGGAATCTTATGTCATTATAATTTATTCATACTTATGATGCCTAATTTATTTTTCTATAGAAATCACTTTGTGCTCAAGTCTCAAAGTCTTAAATGTCAACATTAGCTCCAATGAATGATTCTCAAGAACACTTTGCAAAACCTAGGCTCGTGATATGGAATTAGGCTACTAGGTAGCATGAATTTTAGGATTCTTTGTGTATTCTTAGGAATTCATCTCTTTTCATACATTGTGATTATAATCAATTCTTGATCATTATTTTATCATTCCTCATTCTATTCTCTCCTAATCTTGGGTGAACTACATTGGCCTAAAGTTCATGTTAGAACATGAGTCCATAAGACTATGTAGGTAGTGCTCAATTTCTATTGAGGTTAGCTCAAATATCTCCATTATTATTTTCATCTCTCTCATCACTCTATGCATTCTCATATGCTTGGTTTTATATGGATTTCTAATCCATTACACCATCGTATGTACATTTTCACCTGCTCACTTTAACCTATCTTTTTAGTTATATCCTTGAGTTATTTTGCATATCAATTACCCATGTTGGGGCTAAACATTAGAACCACATCTAAATCAAATCAACTCTATAAGGGAGAAATCATTATTTATTCTTTATCAATGATCAAAATTCACCCTATTATGGAAAAACTATTTTATCATGATCACATTTGCTCTATTAGGGCACTTCTTGTTATCTTCTCTTTGGAGACCCCATTCTAGTCGTGCTTTCCTTCTTGAAGTAGAGCATTCTCCCTTTTCCTCTAATTATAAGATCTCTACATTAAATCCCATGATGGAGATATTTTAGTGTGTAACTTGTCCTAGGATTGATCAATGTCATAAGTGTACAACTTGTACTTTCAAATTGGGTATGTTTATAATGTGTCCCTTAAATTTATGGATTATATCTTTTCCATTCCCCTATCTCTAGGGCCTATTATACCTCTAATAACATTTTGATCATTAATGGTAATAACATATGTAATCATTAACTCATCTAAACATGATCTTTTCCATGGGTTAACCTCTTTCTCTCTCTTTTTGAGAGTCCATCTTTCTCTTTCATCCTAGTATGTCCTCTCAAGGGGGCATCATGGGTCTGTTCCAATTTCTTCTTGACAACTCTTTTCTTTGAAAAGATGTTTCTTCACTTTAATGTCTCACTACACCTTCTCAAATAGGGTCAAAATGTAGACATCCAATTCCTAACACTATTTGTTTTGAAATTACCAATCTTACTCAAATTATACTCAAATGCATATTTTAGGTCAAAATATATAAAACATGCTAATGGTTTTAACTTGTCATTTACAAGTGCAAATTTAGGTCAAAGTATCCCTAAATAGGGTAATGTATTTTATGGGATAGCTAACTCTGATTAGATCATTTTGAGTCAAAATGACCATTTCACCATTTAGTGCTCTCGATCACTTTTTTTTTCTAATTCATTGGTACACATCATGTACCTTTGTTATTAGGTGTTGGAAACATCCTAAATTGGAATACAAATCTAACACATCTAATATTGCCTTTCAATTCCTCTCCCATCAAATTATGACCTAGTAATATGACTTTCTGACCATTTTGATTAATTGAGGACCAATTTTCAAATAATTGCACAAATTTTGATTAACCTTATTTAAGGATAATTAATCCAAATCAAGAGCTTAAGTGGATTTTATATGAGAGTTTTTGAATATTTATTTTTGAAATTTGATTCCTATTAACTACATCATCAAGCGACATCATTTATTATAAAGACATCCCTAGGCCATAAATGCCACAAATATTAGGATTATGGGTCACCCATGCCTAGTTAATGCCTCCCATGCCTCTTCAATGCCCCTTCTTCTAAGGTCATGATGAAGATAATTATGGATTTAATTCTAAATATTAGGATTATCCATGGCTACACATCTAAATCTTGAGATGGATGTTCATGGTTGATCTTGATCAATCTCAAAAATCTATAAATAGAGAGGCCATGAACATCATTTATAAGCTATTTTGGTGCAAGGTTATTATGCTCAAATATCTTCAAAGCTTGAATATTTCAAAGTTATAATGCTAAATTATTTCCACAAGGCTTTACATTAGATCATATATTTTATTTTCAAGCTTCATGATAGGATAGTTTAGTTATTTGGAATCAAGATCCTAGGTTTTATGGAGTGTTCTTGATGAATTGGAGGAGCTTACCACCATTGTTGACAAAGACAAGGATGCTTGATCAAGGGAGAACATGTTTTTGAGCCACATGGGTATGATGAATCCATTTGAGAAGGTAATATGGTGTTGATTTATTTCATTTGTCTCTTTTTATCTTTGTAATTCCCATAGGAATAGATAGTCTTAGTTATTTATTTATTTATGCATGTTTCATTATTTATAGACTAATGCTTGACTAACTTGTTTTGTAATCCTGTCTATAGAACTTACCCCTTTGGCTCACTTAGAGAGTCATGTGACTAAAAATACACCTTTATCACATGATATAACACTTTATTTAAAATTTTAAATCTCATACACATCTATATTACCATCATCATGCCTCTATAATCCATATTCATGCTCAAGGACTAGTCCATCACATAGACCTACTAGGCACCATACCACTTTGAGATATTCAAGACACCTTGTAAAGATTAATACTCACCTTTAGACATTTGAGATAGAATACAAAACATCTCCCATCATCCTCATTTGACCAAGTCTCCTTGGACTAAATAGGTCACTATCTAAGACTAGACTAGCCTTCTTGAACACACAATACATGAGGACAATCTCTCTATTTGAACTCATGAAGATCTAAATATTTTCACTAAAGATATGAAACATACACTATCTAAAATAACTCCACATACCTATATTTACTCATTTAACCATACCTCAATGTGTTTCATAGAACACTCTATTGGATCACTCAAAGCCACACTAGCAAGCTCAAATAATCAATCCTCTTACCAATGACCATAACCACCTTCTTGTAAACCAACACTTGAACTCAAAATTCCTTTGACATCAATGAACTAAGGCATATGATGTCAAAGACAATTCTCACCTTATTTATACTTCTTGACATCAATGGCAAATTTTATCAATCTCCCTCTATGTCATAAATAATTTTATCTAACTCTTTCAAAATATGATTTGAAGGATACAAGGATTAACCATGTATATTATATAACTATGACACATGGAAACTTTTCATAATGTCTTAATTTTTGGATAGGTAAAATTATATGAATTTTAATATAGGTATGAATATTTTTGGCACAAAAGTATTTGAATAACTATTTTAAAACAAATCTTTGCAAATCTTAGATTCAAATAGACTACATAATATGCTAAAATTCTTTGTGAATAACTATGAATGGTCAATAGATAGATGCAAAAACTCAAAAAAGGTGTGAATTGAACATATAAATATGTGGGACACATAAAATATCCAAGTCATCTTCGTTACATCAAGTTGATTTAATACATTCATACCTAGTCATTTAATATTTCAAAAACACCATGAATCTAAGCCAAAGTCTTATAAAATAAATATGATTAGAAAAATTTTGGATTTTATTTCCATATCTAAAAAATAAAAGAGACCAAAAGGGTAATACCATTTAATAAGTGGGTACCCATTTTTAATTTTTAAAATGGGGCTATGTTTGTCACAATAATTGGAACATATTAAACACTTAGCTATTTAATGAGGAGTGGATGAGGTCAGTCCTACCCAAATTTATAAATAATTTTAGGTCATCTTAATGTGAACAGTGTAATTTAAGTTTTTAAACAAAGATAAGGAAAAAATATTCATGCATAGGACTGAAGGTGAATGCATAAATAATAGATATCTATTAACATAGGCACAATAACTTAAACTATCAATTGATTAAATTATGCAATTATACACTAAAATGAACTCAAATTATGAGTCCACTTAAAAATTGGAAACCATTAGATCAAAATTAAATAAAGTGAATATTGAAAACAACATTCTAATCTAAATCCAAATGTTACCAATCAAGATTCAAACAAAAGACTAAATATTATAGATGTAAGATTATTATAATAGACTCAAATTATTTTTTAGTGGGAATGGATGATGATACCTTGACAATTAAGCAATTAGAAATCAAATAGTATTATAAATATTTGTTATAGAATATATAATAACATATAATTGGCATTGAAAATCCTTTGACCCATTTCATGGAGGTTTCATGGTTTAAATAGGAGCCAGGGGAATAAATGGGGATTAAAAATTCCCAATAAGCCTCTATATTTAGAGGTTTATATATAAGGAGAGAATAGGGGAAGATTGTAAAATTAGAGAATTCTAGAATCCATTAAGAACTAACCAAGATTAGTAAATGGTTAGATGAGGTGATTAGATATGTGATTAGGGATGAGGGATGTAGAAAATCCTAGGAATAGGCTAGGATAGGTGGGATTGGAATGTTAAATTCCAATATAATGGACAAGTGGGGTTAGAATAATATTAGAAGATAAATTGCATATTAGAAGGATTAATTGACTTGTGGAGTAGGAATAAGGTTAGCATTATGAAGGATTTTTAGAGAAATTATTATAAGGAAATTAGTAATGATGAATTAGATGAAGTTGGGCTAGATTAGTGATTATTAAATGAAATTAGTGATGTTAATGTCAATTAATAATAATATTAATGACAATAAATGAAGTGACAAAAATTTAAGTGTATACATTTTTTTCCCTCTTTTAAAGGGAACTCTGACAAAATGAAATAGGAGTAATGGTGTTTCAAAGAAGAAATACACTCATGGATGAATTATTAGTAAATGATGTCACTGGACACATGATTCCCCCTTGATGGGACATGTGGGTATGAAAGAAGTGGATGGCCACTCAAAAAGAGGAAATGAGGGGTGGGAGGTATGAATAGACAAAGGTTTTGGATGATATATGTGAGATTGATGATGAAAAAATGAACTCAACACAAACATTGAGCTAAAAAGTGATGATCCTCCTAGTAAATACCTATTCACAAGGAATGGAAATGATTGTGTCATGGTTATTGAAACATCCCAAGTGGGAATCAATTGTAACATGATGATGATAATATAAAAGGATGAAAACTTTAGACATATCCTAGGAAACGAAACATGTTAGGGAGAGATATAGGCTAAGATTATTGATAAATAAGGCCATGACATATCAACATATCCCAAGTAATGACACATGCATGGGAGAGCATCGAGACAAAATAAGAAAATTTTATAAGATTAATCGATAACTGTATCTAAAAGATAAAAGTGAATGATAGGATGATGTAGATGAGAGAGAGAGATAAAATGATATGATTGAGTGACAAAAATATAGAGGGGAAGTATCAAACTATAATTCATCAAATTAGTGAGCCACACTTTGATTAATAGAGATGATGCCCATAACAAGGCCACATTCAAAAGAGTAAGAAAAAATAATAAAGTAATGGAAAATATAAAATTTAAATAATGAATTAAGAAATCTATGATAATGGATGATTGATGGAAGAAAATATGGATGTTTTGATTTATCGATCCTAATCAATAGGTGAAATTGATTGAATGAGAAGATCAAGGAGATGATTGTGGGGATGGTGATTAATAAATAGACTGATTGATTAATGATTTTAATTATATCTTAAGTTTTGATTGATGCAAGACTTTAGGATGATGAGGTAAAAGTGAGATGTGATGATGAATGGTTGGGAAAGAGGATATAATGGTTGAGTTAACCTTAAGCACACCATATGACTGAGTTTTGCCTACATAGTCTTA
This sequence comes from Torreya grandis, assembly GCA_037957365.1. Lineage (NCBI taxonomy): Eukaryota > Viridiplantae > Streptophyta > Pinopsida > Cupressales > Taxaceae > Torreya > Torreya grandis. Next base: position 3,398,460 of record JARHVA010000785.1, read on the forward strand.
AAGGACATTAATTCAATGTAGTTCAGATTAGATGAGAGATGAAAAGATAGACTAGAATAGGAGGATGATAATAAATTTTAGACATAATAGTTGTTAGATAGAGGATGTGACTTAGATGTTAATTATGAATATACAACTAGGAGAAATGATTAGAGATGAGATGTTAGATGTCAATGACTAGAGATATGATAGATGAGTAACTAGAAGATATAGATGTGATGATAAATGGATTGGATGAATGATTGTATATTAGACAAATGGGCTAGTATGATTGACTTGATGATGGGATTAAGATTATTATAAATTTAGACATGTGAGAGAGGATAGGAGAAATGATGAGTGTAGTTCAGTATCAAGTTGTCATTACTATAATAGGTCTCATTATAATCTAAGAAATCTAATGTAAATATAACACTAGATAGTATGCCCCATGATATAATTATGGAAAAGAGGAATTTGAGCCAAAGTGCATGATTATAAAATGGTCAAATGATGAACTCTATATAGGTTACCCCAAATCATTATTATAGTTTTTTTGGCTCCATCATAGCATCCTCATTCATTGTACCCTTGATGAAAGAGACATGATGAAAGATTAAATTGAAATATTAATAAAATAAGACAAACACACACACATGATGAAATACATGTAAATAATTCAAATAACATCAAATATCAAAACACACAAGTATTTACATGCAAATGCATTATGTTTTGTTTAATTGTCTGGATGAGAGTTGATGGGATGAGTGATCAGGTGATGAGTTGGACTAAGTTGTTCATCATGATGTGAATTTGTATTAAGTTTATATACTTGGACAAGCTCATGAAGTTGGAGTAGAATAGTGACTAGGATTATGATAATGTTATGGATAATTACTTTGATGACAAGGTTAGGACATAAGTTAAGACAAGATGATAAGACCACTTGTATATAAAACAAGGTAAGATGATAAGATGATAACACCACTTGTACATAAGATAATTAAATATGACATGATGATAATACCATGATTACATAAGATAAGGAAAGATGACAAGATGATAAAATTACTAAGACATAAAATAGGATGATTGGGATATTTAAGACATATGACAAGATGACTAAGATGTTTTGGGATTTTATGGATTATAAATTTTTTAGGTTTTTTAGGTATTTTAAAAATATGTATGTACACTATACAAATGGGGTTACTAGAAAATTGAATACCAAGCCTAAAAACTAAGATAAGGATATATGGAATAATGTATGGGACAAAAAAATGATGAGGGTGATGCTAAAAAGGGTATAAGGACCAAGGAAGAATGGACTAGGGATCACCAACAACCACATCATGAAGGAACCATGTGTGTGTGTGTGTGTGTGTGTGTGTGTGTGTGTGTGTGTGTGTGTGTGTGTGTGTGTGTGTGTGTGTGTGTGTGTGTGTGTGTGTGTGTGTGTGTGTGTGTGTGTGTGTGTGTGTGTGTTTATGTCTAGGTGTCCATTATGGGATATACCAAGATTGTTCCAAAACATGTCTCAAGATATCTTCTACTCCTTTACAAAGGTTAAAAATAGAAGGATGTAAGATATGATTGCAGATGATGGGTAAGAACAATGGACCAAGGGATGAGATAGACAAGGATGACATGAGGGGATTGACAAAGGATATTATGTGAATGAAATGTATTTTCCCTCTATGTTTTTATGTACAATATGAATAATAGACTATTTTACCATGACACCAAAAACTAGTTTTCATCATGGTACTTTCCCAAGGAGCTAAAAGACTGGTTTTCACCATTGGATGAATTACTTTTATTTATTTTTTTGAATTTTTTGACTTTTGGCATATTTATTTTTTGGATATGGGTGAGAGATGCAAGAGTGATGACACTTTATTGATCTTCATCTAACACCTGTTCTAGTTAGATGTGATGTTAGGATCATATTGGCAATCTTGTATGTATTGATGTCCTTGTGACCATTGTTAACTCTTAAAGTAGATCCATAAAACCATATAGACCAAGTGTATTCTTTACCCATATGAGAGACAATGTTTCCTGGTATAGTGAGGTAAGTTATGGATGGGTTTAGAGTTTTTATTTGTTAGTGGAGTATCAAAATTGATTGAATGATAGGATTATGTTAGGAAGGTGTTATTGGTGTTTGGGGATTAGGAATAGGATTCTCACACATCATTGGAGATTTTTAACATTATATGTTTGATTGGTACCATATGAAAAAATATTTTAAGATATCCAAGACACTTTGACTTTGTAGTTCATCTTTGATATGATTATTTGAAAGATTATTAACCATCTTGATATTATTTTGATTTTCAAACTTGATTATATCTTCAATACCCCTTTGTTACTAAGTTTGGGCTTCAATAGAGGATATTTATCTAAATTATATGAGTATTTTTTTTCATTTTGATGTTTTGCTAATGCCTGAAAGGGTGTATCACTATGGGAAGACACTTTTTTGTTAGATTAACAATTTGAATTTGCTTGATTTGACTTGTTAGATCAAAGATGATTTGATCATCATGTATAAATTTTGAAATATGTTATTGACATTTGCATTATATCCCATATTATGTTTCTCAATAAAGGGTCTAATTATGTATGTTCCTATTCATCCCTATGGAGGGAGGTGAATAAATGATCATTGATGGGTTTAAAAGGATCTAAGATGGATGAAGGTTAGGAAGATGGAAGGATGAGATGAATGAGTGATGATGGAGTATCATGGTATTCATAGGGGTTCTTAGGTGACCCAATTTTTACATTAAACAAAATCTCCTCAAGATCTACAAAAGAGTCACTAAGACTATATGTAAGACATTCATCTAATGTGTGATCAAATCCACTTTAACCATATTTAATTGATAATACATGTAAGAAATATGTTATGACTTCATTATCCTAATTGGGATAAAAATGTACGCCTTGTGATTGGTTGACATCTTGATCATAGTTATCCTAAAAAAGGAAGGTATAATCACCATCTACAATATTAATTAAGGATGATGACTCTCACAAAGAATCTAATTCAGATATTAGTGATGGACATGGTCATGATATAGATAAGACTTGTGTTTACTCTAATAATAACTATGATTTATAAGATGCAATGTTTCTATTATATTATTCATTATCCATAAGTGACCTCTCCAAATGGGGTCCTTGATGTGATGAAGGGGAGACAATGGATTCAACAAAGATAGGATCATGGAAGAACTCATGATATAAGGGAGGGCTAATTTTATGGGAAATGAACTCATCATCGATGGAGGATTTGTTAAAGATAGGTGGACCATGGAATATGGAATTGGTGTCTTGACCTTATTTTAGAAAGGGAAGGTTTTTATTATGATTAGGAATGGAATCTTTCCATGCCTATTATTAGTTATCCTCAAGTGTAGATTCATCTAATTCATCCTCTATTTTGAAGTCATCATGTTTGATGAGGTCTTAGACATGATTTTTAAAGGTCTGACATTTATTAATGGTAAAAATTTAGGTTTGATGATATATATAGTAGTGGTTTGCTTTATGCCAAGAGGGATTAGGCTTGGCAGGATCAAGATTCCATATGGGTGAATATACCATCATGTCTATGATAAAAATTTAGTGGAAGAGGGATTATAGGGATATATGAATATGATTATAGGTCCTCTCTTCACTTTTTGACTTGGATCATGAAACATTAGACTTTAGATCAGATGGTTGTTGATGTGATTAGGTGGGAAAACTAGTAGTAGATAAAGTAACTAGGACAAGACTCCCTTTACTAGTATATGAAGGGGTAGATGAATAGATATGACTAGTGGATGGAGGATTTCAATGGAATTGGGTGATATGAAGGCTATGAGTAGATTAACATGTATGGGTGTAGATTGGGGGTAATGTTAGGTGGATCAGGTCAAAGTCTATAGGACAAGAAAGGAGTACATCCTTATTGGCTGTGTTATTTCTCAATTAGGGTACTGACCAAATCTATTTTGGATGCCATGGGAGAAAGTGTAGATGATGTTATTTACCAACCCTAATACGAAAGTGTGGGGTATTAAATGGAAAGATTAAGGGATAAAGATGGGATGTGTGGATTTTTTTTAGAAAAAATGCTTGATTTAGTTTAATCTCAAGTTTGACCTGATGTTGATATTATGTGAGATTAGGTAATATAAGATGAATCAAATAAAAATAGGATTTGAGATAGTGTAGTCATATAAAATGAAAAAAAATGATAACTTGAATATGGATAACGACACCCAATCCTTAGGTCCCTCTTACTTTCTCTAATGACCCTCTTAGGCTTACTTTCACTAATTTCAATTCATCCATGGCCTTATAGACTTGATCCCAATTGAGACAAGACCCTCTCTTCATGATTAATCCATCCCCCAAGCCCCATCAACTTAGGACAATAGTGCCCAACTTGGACACTAGCACTAGACCCTAGGGTGTCCATCTTTTGGTGCTATTGTCCAAGTACATCTTATGCTCTAACAATTATTTCCTTTCATATCCTTATCTTCAATCATGTTGGCCTAACACAAATTCATTTAACCCATGACCAATATGTGTGTGTGTGTCTGTGTAAAATCCCATTCAAAGATCATTTGGAAAGGGTTGTCCAATATCATTCAACTAATTAAGACCAATCAAGCAATCTTCCCTATTCTCTGGATATAGCTAGCATATACACTTTCAATTCAATTCAAGTCCTTACACCAATCCCTAGTCATCTCAAGCATACCTAGTTTTAACATTTCTTGCATTTCATTCACTGTTGAATCAAGCACTCTTAAAGGGAGAACTACATATGGATTGATCCCTCCTCAGAGTATTGGTATGTAGGCAACATGCCCACACATGGGGTGTGAAGAATGTCTAGTGCATCTTACAAACACTAACCCCTTTTATCCATTTGTCAAAGTTTCTTTCAATTACATATAAGATACAAGTACATGAAGAATCAACTATGTAGGGAGCTCTGTTGGTAGTGAGAACCTAAAAAATAGTACACAAGCTCACACTGAGTAGGTAAATAAAACCTAGAAAGCTTAAATCCCCAGTACAATAGCACTAGAGAAGGATTACAATGCTATAGCCCAGGATGTCTAGCTATATCACTCTTGTCCAATAAAAAAACATAGTCCAAGATCTTATTTGTGATAGTGTCCTAGTCCTACACATAAATTTTTAGACCTTGTTTTAGTCTAAACATTCCTGAATAATCTAAGTTTAATTTTCTCTCTCTCACTGCTATTTTTAAAAATCTATTTTTAATTTAATTTCACAAATTAATATATTTAATTAGGAATATTATTTACTAATTTCACCCACTTAGACCCTTTTATTTAATAGGAACAAAACTCCATTATTTCAAAAAATAATAAATGATCTGGTGAACCCGACTTACTTTGAATTTCGTATAAAAAACCTAAAAACCCTAGGGTAAATTCCTAGCTGATTTTTCTCATTAATTTATTTATTTTTAATATTAAAATAATAGATTCCTCTCAAATTTTAAAATTTTGTAGTAAAATTTAAAATAAATTTATTTCAAACCCTAGTTGCTTACACTAGGTCTCATTAATTTTCCAACATTAATCTAATAATTTCTTAATTTTTTTCTTGCACATATAAATCAAAAATTTATCTCAATTTTTAAAATTTTATATTAAATTTTAAAATAAATTTATTTCAAACCCTAGTTGCATCGACTAGCTCCCAATAATTTTTCAATCATTTTCTAAATTTTTACTTGCATATTAAATTTAAAAAATCATTTTAAATTAAAAAAATTCATATTAATTTCAAAAAAAAACCTCAAAACCCTAGTTGAATCACTAGGTCCTCTTCAATGAAACTTTTTTCCACTAATTTTATGAATTTTTAGTTGCATATTAAATTTAAAAAATCATTTCAAATTTCAAAAATTCATACTATTTTGCAAAAATATTATTTTCTAAACCTTAGTTACATGTACTAGCTCCATTTTTCTTCTTGTGTTATCACCTTACATGTTTTGGAGCTCTGTATCCTTTTTACGTAATTTCCAAATCACTATTTTTAAGACTTTACATTTCCTATATTCAATACTTTCCCTTTCTATCACTTTGCCTATTACAACTTATTATAAAATATTCAAACACATTTCAAATTGTTTTCCTACATTAACAATGGCCCAATATATTAATTTTGATGAAACAAATAAAAGTGAAATTTAATAAATTTTAACCAAACATCTTGATATGCAAGATGCCATGCTTAAAATTATACAAGAGGAATGATAAAAAGTTAACAATGGTCAACATTCTCAAACTAGAGAGAAACTAGTCACAAATGACACTACAGGGGTAACTATGTCTCAACAACCCTTTATAGCATCCCAACTTGCCTCTATACCACCAATTACAACTAGTACATCCCTATCCCTTGATGTGGCAACCCTTGTGCAAGAGATAAGATCTGTTCAATCCAAAGTACTACATCTTGAGCAAGGTGCCACTAGACCTACATAGGTTTTTGATTCTTTTGCTTTACTGCATACACTATTGGAACATCACATTGCTTCTACACCCTTTCCACAAGGTTTTGGTCAACCCAATTTTACTCTTTATGATGGAAAGGGTGATCTAGAGATACATTTGAGAGATTTTCACATAGCATGCTTGGATTATGTATCAAATGACTGGCTACTTACCAAGTTATTTCCATGGAGTCTAAAGTATTATGCTTTACAATAGTTATATAGTCTACAAAATTAGTTAGTCAATGCATTCAATAATTTAACTAACATGTTCCTAACACACTTTAGTATCAACATTGGTGATAAGGTTTCATATGCTCAAATTGCTCTACAAAAACAACAACCAAATGAGCATCTCATATACTATGTTCTTTAGTATAATACCATCTTGGCTAAGTTGCCTAGCCCCATGTCAGATTAGGAGTTGCAGGACCTTTTCAAATAAATTCTTCTACCAACACTTCATGAATCAATCATGTTCAAAATATTCTCTTCCTTCATTGAATGTGTCACATAATAAAGGAAAGAGAAGTCAAACTAATTTCAATGGGAAAACTAAAATGAACTAATACATCATACATAACTAATAAGAGTAACAAAAAAGTCCCATATAAGGTCAAGTTCAATGATACTAAAGGGAACAATCAACCTACAGTCAATGTAGCTTCAGATCTTCTTTAGTGAATAGTTTTATCAACACCTTCTCGACATACTTTTTCACATCTTCCAGTTCCTCTATCCAAGGTTTTAAAATATATTTTGTATTTTAATATCATATCTCTCCCTCTTATTCATGAATTTGATACAAAAAAATCCTCTTTTAAATGGATATGATCAATAGGAATTTTATGACTGCCATAGGGCACCAGGTCATATGATGAATAGATACATGAGTTTAAAGTACAAGATACAGGACCTAATAGATTCAAACACTATTGATCTTCGAACTTTAGTTGAGCCTACACCAACAAATAAAACATAGGATAAAAAAATTTAAAATCTTCTCAGATCCATTTCGACAACATTCAAAATAAGATACAAGGGACACATCAAGGGTTCATCATGTATATCATGCACATCTACCACCAAATACATATAGGGCACCTTTAGTTGAGTTATATCCTTTGAGAAACATGATCGATGTATATAATATAGAGTTATAGCTAGACCTTATATCTCCTTCTTAGATGAGGAGATCATCAAGGATGATTTAGATTATCATGAACTCTTTATTAGAGTTTACATTCCTAATCAACCTATTCATAGTGTGCTTATTAACAATGGTTCTAGTCTTAACATGTGCACCTTGACACTACTAAAACATTTGGGTTATTCAGAGTAGGATATCACTCTAACAAACATAGTTATCAATGGTTTTAATGGGTGTATATAGAGTTTATTGGGCAAGATAGTAAATTCACTATAGGTTGGTCCTACACACGTGGCCACACCATTCACTATAGTTCTTAGTGTAGGAGTCTTTGATATGTTACTTGGTCAACCATAGATTCAAAAACTTAGATTAGTACCTTCTATAGTTTATACATGCATGAAATTAGTTCATGCTAATTAGGTTGCTATAGTTGGCAAAGTTCCATATGAGTTACCACTCCCCATTTTAGAGCCATCTACTAGTTTGTAGTCACCAATTTTAGTTTTACCACTAGTCTTAGGTTTGCCACTAGTTTTAGTTTTTCCACTAGTTTTAGCTTCTCCTCTAGTTTTAGTTCCTCTTCTACTTCATATTTAGACATAGATAAGGTATCCATCACTAGTCTATAGGGTTCATACACCTCCACAACTTTGTGATTCTAGACACCTAACTATAGTATTCACACCCAGAGTAGTTTCATTGACATCTCATACATCTACACATACATCACATGTGTAGAGATATCCTCCTACTTCTATATAGGTCCCTAATAACCCTATAGTTACATCTAATTCTCACAGTTATAGACGGACCCCACATTTGATTTCTACTTCAGAGATTTTAGAACATTTACAACACATATATATATATATATATATATATATATATATATATATATATATATATATATATATATATATATATATATATATATATATATATTTCAAAGCCACAATCTCAACATTTCCATCATAATTTATGATTATGGATGATTCCACTCCTTGATACAAGACACCATGATATGGAGTCTCATATGATACTCATCCGTTAGTATCATCTCTTTCTAGATTTTCTTGTATATAATCTATTTTTATTATTATATAGAGCTTAAAATGTTCAAAATATAGAAATAATATAACATTTCAAAATCCAAAAAAATCAAAAATGTCAAAACATCAAACTCATTTTGATTGTATGCATCATCCATTCTTTACATTGCTAATAATATGCTAGGACTTACATCTTCTATTCCATGCTATTGTATATCAATTTATCTACATTACCATGCTTCAATTGATTTTATTTGAGTGTGTGTAGTAACATCCAGCTACTTGATTGTTTCACTTTACCCATAGAGGGGACATACTACTTCTACATTCAAGATACACATCAATATATCTTCCCCTTGGGGGGAATCTTCTACATGACTAAACCATCCAGGTTATGTCATTCCTACACTACACACTCCAAGTTATCATGATGATGTACATTACTTACTAGATTTCATAAATTACTATATTGAAATTTCACTAGTATCTAGCATTTGTGTATCTCTTAACATATACCTAGTCTTGTACTAAACATGTCTTGCATACTTTCACTCTTTCTTTGATTAGTTAGATGTGATTCTATCTTTCCAATTATTAAATGATTTCTCTTCTTACTTAGCATGGCTTGTTAGATTGTATTTCTAGTTATTGCTTGTATTTTGTATGTGCCTTAGTATATTTACCAATGTCCTTTGCTTCTATTCATGTGTGTGCCTTAGTACACTTTCTAATGTCCTTTACTTGTACTCTTTTATGTGCATGTGGTCCTTATGACAAATTTGCTTATTCCACTTGTATGTGTATGTGGCATTTGAACATGCCTTGTATGTTTGCTTTCTAATTGAGTGATATGTGCCCATGTCCCTTATTTGTATGGCCCCTTATCCACCCTTGTATTATTCTTGCTTTATGTTCTTATTGGTTGATTGATTCTCAATTTTTACAATTCCATGATCCATATCATGCATTTTCTTGTTCTCTTGGATGCCATGCTAGATATCATGATCCATCCCTCTAACTAACAACTAACAAACTAAAAACTAAAATTTATAATTTTAATTAATTTATAGTACATTGCACATGATATTACATTTTTATATCTATCTAAGTATACCCCTGTTGATCTAATAATCTCTCAATTCAAACCATGCTATATCTTGAGATACATTATTGATTATCATTGCTATATCATGTATATTTCTAACTAAACACACTTTCAATAATTATTCTTCTAAGGGTAGTCATTTTAGTTTACCTATGTCTACACTTAGAAGAGGGGGAAAAAATAGGGGATTTGCTACAGAGATCAGAGCTCCTATCGGTCAAAAAATCTAGTTTTAGAACAAATAAAATAATAACAAGTCATCAAACCACTCAGAACAGACCAAATAGACAGTTAAGATTCCATAATAGTGATAAATTTCAGCCCAATAAAATAGTGTCAAGGTTGGAATATAGCATCAAATACCAAGGTGTCCATTTTTGGCACTCTTATCCAAATAATATAAAAATCAGGTTTTCTAGAAGCAGATAGAAAGGTAGGTTTAGCTACAGTTTTGCACAATCAAACCAATTTAGATCAACAATTTTTAGTATAATTTTCTTATAGAATATATATATATATAGGGGGGGAATTATGTGTGGCATGATTAGTTAGAACTTCCAATTTTAGATAAGGTAGTTGGTATAACTTTTAAATCAAAATCCATGTTTTAGACACCAGTGATTAGGGGCAAAATGGACAACACTTTTGCTTCTTTTTTTTTAGTTTTTAGCATTACCTAGGCATTGTTAGTAGTTGCCTATCTTATTCCATATGTAGGTGGTTGGAATAATTTTGGAGTGGCTTTTATACAATCATAACCTCCAAATTCTTGAGTACCTGAGTTCTTGAGTGGCTTCCATATAAGCCAAATTTTTAATTTTGGAGTGGCTTTCATACAAACCTAATCTCCATCTTTTCCAAGTTGGCCAACATTAGCCTAGTTTATAACACACATTTGATTATACATGACACATTGTCATATTTATAGCTCATTCAAGGGATTTAAAATCCATATGATATGACATACACATTCATACATACTAGTATCAGTTCATAGCTTCACTTCATGGGGAAATGATGGAGCCAAAGGGCCAACATTTATATTCTTGAGCCACTTATTTAGAAAGATTAGACACATAAACCAAACATTTATTATCACATGTATGACCACCTAAATTCACTTAGTGGGCAATGATAGATATAAAGGGCTAGCCTTTATATTCTTGAGCCACCTATTTAGAGGGATTAGACACATAGTCCAAACATTGATTAACACATGCATGATCATCTAGCTTCATTTAGTGAGTGAAAATGGAGCCAAAGGTCCTACCTTTGAATTATTGAGACACATTCAAGGGAATTAAGCACTAAGATCCATTCATGATACAAATTTGGGTACAACATCAATTAAGATATAACTAACACACTCAGCCTTACTCTGCATCATAATAGGTTTTGTATTGGTTCACATACTTGATGAGGTGTATTCATTACTTTTTCTTCCTCTCTCTTACCTAGCTTTGTACATTTTTGTTTTATATTACATATAATAAGAATTGATCTACTCTTTGTTTTTTGTTTACAAATTCACACTTACACAACATCCTCTCTATTCACTATCCAACATTACTCAGCATCACACAAACTTCATGGGCTTCACCTTTGCATGTAAGTTTAGGTATGATTTATATTTACCTTTATACTATTATTTCACTATGTTGTATCACTATATTAAAGGGGGGGAAATGTAGTCATATAAAATGCAAAAATTGGAAACTTGAGCATGGCTAATGATACCAAATCCTTAGGTCACTCTTACTTGCTCTCATGACCCTCTTAAGCTTACTTTCATTGATTCCTAGTCATCTGTGGCCTTCTAGACTTGATCCTAGCTGATCTAGAACCCTCTCTTCATGACTAATCTATCCCCTAGGTCCCATCCACTCAAGACAATAACACCCAACTTGGATAATAGCACCAAATCCTAGGGTGTCTAGCTTTTGATGCTATTGTCCAAGTGCATCTTAGGCCCCAATGGCCGTTTCTTTCCATATCCTTATCTTCATTCATGTTGTCCTAATGTGAATTCATTTAACCCATGACCAATAGATCCATATAAAATTTGATTCAAATATAATTTGGAAAGGGTTGGAAAATTTTATTTAATCAAGCAAGAATACCAGTAAGACCACTCAAGAAATCTTATCTATTATCTACATATAGCCATCCTATACATTTTCAAGACAATTAAAGTCCTTACACCAATCCCTAGTCATCTTAAGCATACCTATTTTTAACATTTATTGCATTTCATTCACTATTACACCAATCACTCTTAAAGGGAGAACTACATATGGCTTGATCCCTCTTCAGAGTAATGGTATGTAGGCAACATGCCCACACACAAGGTGTGAAGCACGTCTAGTACATATTACACAAACTAACCCCTTTTCCCCATTTACCAAAGTTTCTTTTAATTACATATAAGATATAAGTACATGAATAATCAGATTTACAGGGATATCTATTGGTAGTGAGGGCTTAAAAATTGGTACACAGGCTCACACTAAGCAGGTGAATAAAACCTAGAAAGCTTAAATCCCTAAGACAATAATGGCAGAAAAGGAATACAACATTGGAGCCTAGGGTATCCAGTTATAACACTCCTATCCAATCAAAAAATGAATTCCAAGATACTATTTGTGACAATTTCCCAATCATACACACAAATTTCCAAACCCTATCTCAATTGAAATAGTACAGAATAAGTTAAGTTTAGTTTTATCTCTTTCACTTCTATTTTTAGAAAAGGTCTAACTATGATTTAATTTCACAAATTAGTATCTTTAATAAGGAATATTATTTATTGATTTCTCCTACTCAAACTCATTTATTTAATGGGAATAAAACTCCATTAATCCCAAAAATAATAAATAAGATAGTTTTGGATGATTTTGACTAAATTAAACTAGGTGAGTTACGAAAAGTTCTAAGATTTGATAGGGGATATACTAGCCCAAGATACTAATTTTGACTAGGGATTGATTAGATTAATACTATTTTAAGACTAATATGATATACATAAGAAGGATTAGAAGATACAATATTGGATTCATTCTTGATTGAACATAAGCAAGTTGATAATTAGGACCCAAATTTAGAAAGAGTTATTTGTCAACATAGATGAAGACTAACATACAACTACAAACTTGATGGGATGACTAGTATTGACAAGGATGACAAGGTAAATATGGGTTAGACTATGACTAGGATAAATTATATATACAAGAGATAAGGTGACTAGGCAAGATAAGTTAAAGAAAAATGACCAATTTGGACTAGGACTCTAAGGATGAGTAAGAAAAGACAAGGTGATATGAGGATATGGTTGTGATCTAAGAATTTGACTCAAGAGAGGATGGTTAGTATGGTGTTAGTTTCAAAATGAAAATAAAATGAAAGAAACACACTAACTAGCATAATATCTCTAGGCCTAGACACTAGGATATCTTAGTTAAAAGTAATAATAAAACATACAACTAAAATGCAAAAGAAATTTTATTTTACCTCCCTTGGATGTTATAAAATAATTGTTGTAGTGGCTTACTCGGTTTGTGCTCATGAAGTCCTGGGCAATGGAAGCTTGGCTATCTCCATCTCTCCTTAGCACCTTTGGCTTGTGGCTTGGCTTGGCTTGGAATATTTGGCATGGTAACACTAATTTAAATAGATTTTGGAATCATTTTTGCATTATAACTTTGAGTTATCAACTCCTAAAATTCATGTGTTAAGGCCTCCTATTTATAGATTTTTGAGAATGTCTAGAATCAACCTGAATCATCCATATTAAGACTGAGATATATGGTTGAGGATTAATTTAATTTTTGGAATTAAGTTTATAATTATCCTCATCTTGAGATTTTAATAATGGTAAATTAAGAGGCATGGAGGGAATCATAGAAGGCATTGATGAGGCATGGAGGGGCATGAATCTTGATATTTGTGGCATTTATGGACTAGGGATGTCTTCCCAAGAAATAAGGTAACCTAATGATGCAGATATTTAATATTCATTTCCAAAATATATTATTTAACAAGTTTCCATGGAATTATTAATTAATCCTTGATTTGGGTTAATTAGATCTTAAGCATGTTTAAGCACTTTGTGCACAAATTACTCAAATTAATCAAAATGCCTTGTTATTGGTTCAAAATTTATCTAGATTAGAATTGGAAGGTGATGTTAGATGAATTAGATACATTATCCCATTTAGGATGTTACCAACAAAACATAACAAAGGCACATGTCTCATGTAAGACATTTGATAAGAAAGAGCAATCCATAGCACCTAGGTGCAAAATTGGCATTTTGACTTGAAATAATCTGATCAAATTTAGTTGACTCACAAATTGCATTACCCCATTTAATGATACCGTAGCCAAAATTATCACTTGAATATATCAATTTCAACTAATTTATTGTGTTATAGTTTTTTTAGGCCAAATTGTGTACTTTAGGTGGAAATTGGTCAAAATCCTAGTTGGAGGTTATCAGTGGCCAGTTTTAAGTGTCTAAAATTTTCCCCTATGTGGGAAGGCATTGCAAGATATAAGCAGAATAACATCTTTTCAAAGAATAAAAAGGTCATGTATGCCTGTAACTACAATGATGATAAACTAACTGTATGATGCCTGCTCAAGGGAATGGTTGGCACAATTAGGTCAGCAAATGGTCCCTTGAAAAGAAAGAAGCAAAATGAGGGGACCAAGGAAAGGAAAGATGATGCAGTCAAAACATAATGATATTAAAAAAGTACTCAAAGTAATTGAGAATTCAAGTGGGATGATGTATAATGGTTTCCCCAAATGTGGTTATAAGCATTGTACTCTGATAGTTGCAACGTGGTATGATAATACAATTATTTGCCCAAAGGTATTTATAATCATTAAGAAGATGGATCTACCCCTATTAGGATAGACAAACAAGATAATAACATTCCATTGTATAGGAAAAAAATCAAAATGGTGATGACATAATGATTTTACCAATGGTGGTTATAATCATTGAGAAATGTAGGTGGGATGGTGTGCAATGATTTACCCATAGGCAGTTATAATCATTGGACCTTGGTTATGGCAAACATGATTGATTGGATAATGATGACAGTAACTAAATCATAAAGGGTAATGATGAATTAGAATAACCTACTAGTAGGGAGATGCTCATTTGAACTAATAAAGGTTAAAATTCTTTCATGGTTAATTATTATATTTGGGATATGATTGGGATTGAATCAGGATGTTTATGTTGAAGAGATGCCACCATTACTGAATAGACTTAGTGAATCTTGGATTCATTTTAGCATGTATCAGTAGGCATCATGGTATAACATCATGAGGACTTGGTAAAAATATGCATAATGACTGACTCTTGTGATCCAATACTCAATAGAAAACAATGCACTAATGATAGAAACCATGATGACAATGTAAACATATGAATATGGTTAGATTAAAGTATAAGTGTGGGAAAGGAATCATCTAATGAAAACACATAAAATAAGTCAAGGCAACAGTGTTGAAATCAAACAAACAAATAAAATAAGCAAAAATAAACAAACAAACAAACAATGTAATAGAAACCATACGAACATTACCCCTAGAAAACAGGTGACAACTAAACAAAAAAACAAAATGGGGGAATAGAAGAAAAATAAGGGGGTAGCTGAGTTATCTCCATATGCACTAGACAAGTGGATGATACCTACATAGTTCCATGGATGTAATATACAATAAAAAACTTTAGGCCAAATGTAGTTCTCTTAGGGAATGGAAAGAATGTGATAACTGAGGAAAACAAATAGAATAGATGTGATAGAAGAAGAGGAATGGCCTATTAAAATGGCAAGTGCATGAGTGAAAAGGGCAAAAAGGATGGATAAACTAAGTGACAAGTGATTTTATTATAACTTAGTAAGGGTTCATATAATCCTTAAGGCAAAGAAGTGGTCAATGTTTTTGTTCTTTTCTAACAATTTTACAAATGTTTTTGGAATTTTTTGAAGTATCTCAACTTGATCAAGAATAAAAAGACACTTAAACAGCTCAAGCTCATAAAACCATGACATCATTTAATCTAAGGTTACTCACAAAATGGTGAGAGCATGGCTTAAGTTGCTTGTAAAATGGTGAGAGCATTCAAACTTAGGTTGCTCATAAAATGGTGAGAGTGTGGTAAAGGGCTGATTGAGCTAACCTCAAAAAGTATTGAGTGTTACCTACATAGTCCCAGAGTAAGACCTCAAATCATTGTAGTTTTACCCTATAATGGAGGAATTTGACTAGTGTAGTAGTCAATTCAAATAAAATAGTCACAGTTGGTAAAAAGGCAAAGTACAACATAAGAAGTGGCAAGTTGGTATGTCAAGGCTTAATAAAAAATTGTGCCCCTAGTTTGCCCATAGGTAGTTATAAATAGGACACAATGACATGGATCAATGGTACTTATTTTCCCAAAGGTGGTTATAATTAGTAATAAGACCAGTGATAAGAAAGGAATAATAAAAATTCTATCACACTGCTCCAAAATATGATCTCTATCTGAAGTACATGAACTAACTAATGAAAATAATCAGACACCTTGATGATGAAAATGCATAATGAATGACAAAAACCAAGGTCAAATGGGCTAGGATTTAGAACACATTGCGCTGATAGGTCAGAAGTGGAAAGTGAATATAGCTAAAAGGATGGATAAGGATGATATTTGTACAAAGAATAATAGTGATAAAATAACATAACTAAAATGATCCTTTAGACAATACACCTTAATGCTCAATTATAGTACCACTTGAGATGAATAATATTAATTTGCTTAAGAAGTTCATATCTATCTAGTGTGGTAAGCTTGTATGTTCCCGATCCATAATCTATAGTAATGATGAAATGCCCTATCTAGTTTGGTTTGAATTTTTCTTTATGCTTCTTCTTAGCCATGGTATTCTTTGGGTTTTATTTAAGAACAAGATCACCAAGTTTAAATTTTCTATAATTAACATGCTGATTATATTGGCCTTTGAGTCAGTTCTGATATGCTTAAAGATTATTGAATGTAACTATATGTTTCTCATTAATTAGGTCTAACTCTTATAGGTGAGTTACTCGATAGTAATGATCATTTAGGACATGCTTGAAATAGATGCACAATGAAGGTAATTCAACCTCAGTGAGAAGGATGGCTTCATTACCATAAACAAGTGAGTATGGAGTGGCTCTTATGGGGGTATGATGATTAGTCTGGTATGCCCAAAGGGAAATAAATATCCGTAAGTGCCAATCATGACTAGCATCATTGACAATCTTTTTGAGAATATTGAAAATGGTTTTGTTCAAGGCTTTGACCTACCCATTACCTTGAGGGTAATATGTTGTAAAAAAATGTTGTGTGATGTTATATTCGATACATAGCTAGTTTAAATCCTTGTTTTTAAATATCATCCATTATCAAATATAATGTTAGAGGGGATACCATAGCAGCAAAAGAGATGGTTAAATATGAATTTGAAAATTTGTTTTCCAATTACGTAAGTGAGGGGTATAGCTTGAACCCACTTGGTGAAATACTTGGTGGTGGTAAGGATATGTTTATGGCCATCATATGAAGTGGGGTTAATCTTCCCAATGAGGTTAAGTCCCCATGTAGAAAATGGCCATGGTGTCAACATTGGTTTTAGAGTTTGTATTTGGGCATAAATTAGATTAACATCCCATTGATATTTTTCACACTTCCTTACATATGCAGTGACATCTACATCCATCATGGGCTAATAATAACCATTACACAAAATATTTTTGGATAGGAATAACCTAATAGAATGAGATCCACATACTCCTTAGTGAACTTATCTTAACACTAGTGTAGACTCTACCAAAGTTAAATAATGAAATAGAGTTCCATCAAAACTACAATGATAAAGGGTGGACCCAAGTAGAGTGTAATGAGTGGAATGATGAATGAAGGATTTGATTTGTTTTCAAGATAGGTTAGGTGGTATAACTTGGTCATGAATTTATTTGTATATGTTTATGTACCAGATAGAATTAGGACTAAAAATATCATAAATCATTGTAATGGTTAAAGGTTCATGAGCTGGTGCTAAAAAATTATTGATGAAGAATTGATACTCTCTAGCTTTATCTATTTTTTGAATTAGAGAGCCAATAGTAGCCATGGTATCTAAAATTTTACTACTAGCCCTTGGTATGTGCTCAAACTAAATATTGGCAATTTTTTGCATAAGAGTGTCGACCATGGCTTTATATGGAAATAACTTGTCATCTTTGGTCTGAAAATGATTTGTGACCTGATTGATGATTAACTAAGAATCACTATAGACTTTGAGATGAGATATGTTCCAATGTAATACCTATCAAAGTCTTAAAACAAGTGATTCATACTCAACCATGTTGTTTGTACAAGGAAAGATAATTATAAATGATTTAGGGATTAGATCCCCCCTATGGTGTAATTAACAATAGTCATACCCATGATCCATGTGTAGTAAATGCACCATCAAAATATAGCTTTCAGGGCTACTCCTTAAGGGATGTGTCAATGACATTCATTATGGATTCATCAATAAATTAAAATGTGAGTGATTATGTGTCTGTGAGAGATGCTTCAACAAGTTGATCTAGGAACTTATCCTTTGATATCCTTCTAATTGACATACTCTATGTCAAACTCATTGAGAAGCATGATCTATTTATCCATTCTACCTTGCAAAGCTACTTTAGATAGTATATACTTGAGTGGATCTACTTTTAAAATGACCATGGTCTTATCATTAAATATGTAATGATGTAGTTTTTGAGCTATAAAGACCATAGCCAAACAAGCTTTTTTAATAGATGTATAGCTATGTTCATATGTAACCAAAGTATGGCTTAGGTGGTATACATAATGCTATTTTTTGTTGTCATCATGTTGAGCCAAGAGTGCCCCCAAAACATGATCACTAGCTGATTATTATAACAAGAATGGCTTTCGTGGCATAGGAGGTAATAAAATAGGTGGATTTATAGGATAGTATTTGAGTTGTTTAAAATCTATTTGGTAGTGATCATCTTAGTGAAATACAAATCCCTTATTTATAACATGTGTAAATAGATGACACTTGTCTACTAATTAAGAGATGAAGCATCGTATTGATTGGATCTTACCCTGTAAACTACGGAGTTGATTTAAATTAGTTGGTGGTAGCATCTCGATTATAACATGAACTTTAGCTAGATTAACTTGAATACCTCTACAAGACATGATGAATCCAAGTAATTTTATTGAAGCTATGCCAAACACACATTTATTTGGATTGAGTCTGACTTTATACTCTTGTAATCTTTCAAATATATTATGCAGCACTACTGGATGATCAGCCCTAGTTTTAAATTTTTTTAATATGTCATCGGCATAGTCTTTAAAAATATTATGCATCATATGATGGAATATGATAGTCATGACCCTTTGATATGTAGCTATAGCATTATTAAGGCCAAATGGCATTACCTAATAACAAAATGTTCCCCATGAAGTGGTGAATGCTATTTTATGTTGGTTTTTTGGTGTTATTTTGATTTGGTTGTATCCTAAAAAGCCATCCATGAGTGAAATTATTTCATAACCTATTATGGAGTTGATGATCATGTCAATATTAGGCAATGGAAAATTATCTTTAGGACAAGCTTTATTGATATCTTAAAAATCAATAAAAATTCTGATCCTTTCAAACTTCTTACTAAAAGGTACCACATTAGAGATCCACTCTAAGTAGTCAATGGATCAGATACATCCTACTTCTAAGATTTTTTCTGAATCTTTCTTTACCAATACATCAACGCAAGGATGCATATTACATAGATTTTATTTGATTGGTTTGGCATTAGGATTAACCACAAGATGGTGAAAAACTAAGGTAAGGTTTAGACTTGACATGTTAGAATAGGCCCATGCAAAGATATCTACAAATTATCTCAATAAAGCAATAAAGACTTCATGTTATTCCTCAGTGAGGAACGTGCCTAATTTTATCCACTTTAGGTTTGATGGAGTCCCGATGTTTACTTATGTTGTATCTTTGACTAGAAGGGTCAAACCATCTTCTAGGATAGTAGGAAATGACTTGAACTATTGGACTATGTTAGGGTCCTCTGCTAAGACTTGCTCTTCAACTTCTCCTAAGCATGATGAATCTGAATCCCCTAATTAGAGATCTAGCCATATGACAAAATAGTCATAAATTCTTGAAGAATTTTATCAAATACTTATTGTTGTGTAAAATTGAACACAAATCCATAGATAAGTTCATCATTGGTGGTTTCTTGGCATAAATTCAAAGAAGAATTAACATCCCCATCTAATGGTGCCTAAAATAGGGTTTCACCACTAGATTGGCCTTTATCTTTAATTTTTTCCTAGTCAAAAAAAGCCTCAAAGAGATTTTCATTTTAGGACCTTAATGTTTTACTTATTTATGTTTGGCTAAAAGTGTTCACCCACTCTCCAAAATTGGCTATAGGATCTAATGTAATTAATAATCTTGACTTGTAATCTCCAAATGAAATGTTATCTCTAAGGCCTAAGAAGTCATAGAATGCCTCATCATTTTAGAACTCATCAATCAGTAGATTAGATTCTTGTTAGTCCCAATCTATCAATTAGGGATAATATAATGGCAATGGGGTTTGATGAATGACTAGGGTAAGGGTACAAATGGAATTATTATCAAATAGGTTAGTTTCATCTAAGACTCTGCTTTACTATCGACATCATCATCACTAGTCATTAGTGAAGGAGTTTAAATAAGATATGTGGGGCCACCCCCAGGTAATTTAAATCCAAGTCCATAAGGTAATTCATACTTAGTCATGGAAATTAGCTTATCTTACTAATTTAGTTTAAGGCCTCTTCCTTCATAATTTTGATACTTCATGATCCTATTAGGAATAGGATACTTTGCACTTTTATAACAATAAACTTGGTCATTATTGTATAACCATGATTCATCCCCTTTAAGAGGGTTGAATTCTAGGCTAGATGCTGGTACAAATGTGATAGGTCCCTTATCTTTATTATTTCATTACTAATGCATATGTGGGGTGACTTTAGGTTTCCCAAAGGTTTTCAAATTTTGAGGAAGATTGGAAATATGAAATGTATCATGGGTCACATACTCTCCTAGTCCATTAACTAAGATGGTGAAATGATTAGAAGATTTAGAAGGCAACATGTGGGAAAGGGAATCCAAGGTATTATGATTTATACAATTATATGGTGAAGGATTAATAAGTATAGCCTTTCCTTTATCTTTCTTAGAACTTGGATTCATGTTATACTAGTAATTTTATATTTAAATTCAACCTCAATATGTTTACAGTGTTCATATGGGTGTAAATCTCCTAGAATATTTATTTCCATCCCTGAGTGGGAAAACTTGATGCATTGGTGTAGCATTGATGGGACTGCATGAATCTCATGTAACCAGGGCCTTCCTAGAAGCATATTGTATGACAACTCAAGATCATGCACATGGTAAAGTGTATCATGGGTCGAAGGCCCAATGATAACCAACAAGCTAATGGTGCTTTGTGATTATCTTTCTTGATTATCATAGGCTTTAATGGTTATTATTTCTGGATGGAGATCTACCATTATGTACCCAAGAATCTTGATGAGCTTTATAGATGCTATGGTGAGGCCTAATCCATTATCTATAAGGACACATTTCACTTCATGTCACTTTATATAAACTTTTATGGACAATGGGTTATTATGGAGTGGGCCAAGGGAAGACATATCACTTTAGTTGAATGTGACTTGTTGGGTTGGAGCTAGGTGTCCAGCTAAATATTGAAATTTATTAGGGGATATGTCACTAACAATAGTGGATTGGGTTAAAAACACATTAAATATGTTCTTTTAGATTAAAGACATTCATAAAAAATCTAAAATAGAAATTTATGCTGGTATCTTTTATAATTATTCCACAATATCAAACTTTTTATCTTGGTCAATATTAAATGGTTTATTTTGAAGCTAAACAGTCAATGGGATAAAAGGTAAAGTGGTAGATGGTTGTGGGCATATGATAGTAATATTTGACCTATGATTTTTGATTACATAATCAAAATTAAATACTAAACCATTATTGCTTAAAAAAATTGTGAATGGTGTGGAACCAAATAGGACAAATCTTGATTGTCAGTGCACTCCTATGTGGTCACATGACAAGGATGGATTATTGATATAAGGTCCAAAAGGGGAAGTCCTAGTTTATTGGTTTACTTGTATGCACTCCTAGGTAAAAGAAGGATTATCCATGTAATTTAGTTAAATGTTTCTATTTAGAAATGGTATAAGATGATTAGTTCTTGGTCTAGGATTAATGGATATGGTATTAACACTACCCCGGATAATGTGACTTACAACCCTATTGCAATCACGTGTAACTACATGGTGGGTTTTTTGGTTTTTATCATTATAACCTTGTTTTTGTCCATTATTCTATCATTGCGGGTTCTGTGATTTATTTTGTTGATTTTTTTGGTTCAACCTTTGATTTTTATACTATTGATTTTGCTACTACATTGGCCATTATTGTTTTTGTTGCTAATTATTTTGTTGTTGCTAATTGTTATGTTAGGGAAAGGGGTTTTGATAAATCCTAAGAATTTTATTATAAGTGGAAGCACCATTATCCAATGTTATCTCCCCATTCTCCAACATACTCTCAATTAAATGCTTGATTTTGACACATCTTCATAGATTATGCTTATTGACCTGATGATAGTCATATAGTTCATTTTCATGGTACTAATCAGAATAAGGAATGCCTTTTAGTTAATGATTTTTTATAGGCTAAATAATTAGATTATTGGAAGCAAGTTTGTGAAATATAGACTCAATAGGTTTTCCTAAGTCACTAAAGACATGATGTGTAGGTACAATTCTCTTAGGAAGAGGGGTTTGCAATGGTAAAGGCCGCTATATTTGTTGTGCAGGTCTTGGTTGTTGTGCTTATGGAATTGGTTGGAGAGTTTTTTGGATAGGAGTAAGTTGAAAAGGTGGTTAAAATGATATTTTCACTATTTAGACATAACAAGATTTGGTTACTCCATTTCCCACAACATTCCTATTGTAGTTAAATTGCTTCAATCTTTCTTGGTTATTGGCCTATGCAAAATGTGATGCTTGCACTTAAATGGGATGTTGATGTTGGACATTTATTTGATTGGTACCTTTATTTTTATTAGTTGAACTAAGCTCGAGGACTCTTTTATTGATGAGCACCTACTTAATCAACAAACCTTTATCAATGATCTCTTTGAAAGTATGTGCACATTGTAGTTCTAGATGATAAGCTATCTCACTATGCAGATTTTTAGTAAACACAGTGGCTAATTATTTATCTAGTAAACTATGGGTGAAATAGCTTGTAAGGGCTCTCCACACTATAGATAACTTGAAAACATCTCACCATCTTTTTATTTTGCTTGCATTAAGTTCACTAATGAAATCTCATGCTCAAGATTATAGGGAAAGTGTTGCACAAACTTATTAGAAAGATCATCTAAATCCATTACTAGATTTTTTGGAAACTTTAAAAACCACTCCAAGGCTTGTCCAACCAAGCTCCTTAGAAACAATAGTAAAAGGTATATGTCGCTATATGCCACTGGTTGACATGTGACAAAGAATCTAGTTAAATGGGCCTTAGGGTCACCTTTCCCTTTGTATTTGTCAAATTTTGGTGGTTTTTAGCCTAGAGGAAATGGTATCTATAAATACTCCATGTTTAATGAATAGGAACACATGTCATCTAATTTGATCTTTTTAGTATATTTCCAGCCTGAATGGTAGCAATTACGTCCTTCATCTATTATAATTCTTGGGATAGGAAACTAGAAGGAACATTGGTTTGGGTAGATGGTTGGGAGGTCAAAAGTGGGACACTTTGATTAGGGTATGATGGAGATACTTATTGGGATATATTGGTTTGGTTAGGGAATGGACCAATAATATACATACGTGGATTAGGATGTACTTCAAATTATACATTTGGTTTTGTAATAGTTTTGTTTAGGTTGGTAATAAAGGTTTGACTTACAGGTTTTTATGGTTGAGATGGAGGGATATGACTTTATTGTGCCCACAATGGTTGAAAAGGGACATGCTATCGACTAATAAAACCTTGTTGTTGAGTTGGAACTTATGGACCAAGACCCTATCTCTAAATTTGTGGCACATTTTAAACCAACAGTTGTTTAGCATGTACTTGAGAAACATGGGAGCCTCCTTGTTACACAAATCCATGTAGGGAAGTGAAAGTAGGTTGTAGATTTAACATCTACTATTGACCAATATTTACATATTTTTGACTAGTCATTGCTTGGTTTTGGAATGGTATATGAGTCTGTGATTGAAGAGGTATGTTTGTTGTTACGTGATGAGGTGAAACATTAGTTTCCCTTGATTGAGGTCACAATGTGTTTGTACTCTATTACATTGGTACACTAGATTATGCCTATTATTATGGAATAATACTCATTACTTGTTTAGGAGGAGTAGGATTCATCACATTCTATCATTAAGGCATGACATTGGCTGTTATTTGACTACCTAATCCCATAGGTTGTAGACTTGAGGAAGCAGGTAGTTGAGGATGGGATGTATAAACACCTACTCTTTAGTATGATGATCCACTCATGGAATTAACTATAGGCACATGTTTTTGGCTAGTTAATTGTGCATTAGTACCACTTTGATTTGGATTAGACACTACTTGCACATTATCCACTACATTTGGCTCACTATTCTATGTAGAGGTTGAAGACACTTCTTCAATAATGGGCATATGTATCAAGTTATCTACCAATGTAGTTTGTATGAATGGGTCAAAACTTGGATTCTCTTGTCTAGTTAACTCTATCAACACTCTCATTAAAGGAACTAAGTCAATAAGAGGTTTTTTCATCATATTCATTTGATTGAAATTACATGCTATATTTAGGTAGGTTTGATATGCTATTTGCATTTGGTTAAAGTGGTCTTCCATGATGTTTTTTCCTCGATTAGATATATTAGGGTCTTTATACATTATTTGGACTAGAGCCATAAGATTGTTAGAAGAAACCTATTGATCATAAATGATATTGTGGGGCACTCTTACTAGGCTTGGTAAATTCTCATGGGGAAAGTCTACTAGAAACTTGTCCCCTACCTTTATGGATCTAACCAAAATATCTTCTTTATTTTCTAAAAAATGTTAATCAAACAAAAATGGATCATACTTGAAAGCGGTATTAGTATGACTATTGAAGAACTGACTCATCTACTATGAGTATTATAGCTAGGTATTGTGTGGTTTGTTCTTGGTCTTGTTCTGAATAAGGTGGTGTGTTAACCAAATATTTATCCAAGGGATCTTGGTTTTATGCCCCTAATTGAGTATTATAAGAGGGATAAGAATCCATATCATAAGTATTATTATCCACATAAAGGTCTTGCACCATTCTTTCCTACACAACTACATTACTAATCCCTAGATTGTACATGAGTCCAGTATGAGTGTATGAATACATGTTGGGATCCATATTTAATTCTTTGTGATAAAAGGTCAAAAATTTCTAAAAACTCTAAAAAGGACAATATATTAAACAAATGGTGTTTTGACTTGGTCTAGATTTGTCAAAAGGATCAAAAGGTTTATGCAAATATTTTTAGGAAACAAACTAGCATGAAGTATCTAATGTTTCACTATTCACATAAAGATAAGCATGTAAATGGACCAAAAATCCAAATTCCAGACTCTAAGGTTAAAGTGTTTCAAATCAACTAATCTAGAAATTTAAAATTTGCTAGGTCTTTTGGGCCAAACACAAAATCAAAAACTAGGCTCAAACAAGGCATGTGTTAGGAATCTTGGCCAAAATGGTGTCTAAGCTATACTTTGAAAATAGATGAAATTTTTAATCTAATGGATTTAAACACTTCCAAAAACACTAGGCATTTGATTCTTGGATATGAACTCGATCAACTAGGTAAAGGTATGAAACAAAAGGCACTTTTAGAAAGTTTATTTTCTCACAAATAATGGTATAAAACTTGGTTATTTTGACAAATAAGGTAGACAAAAGTGAACAATATAACTGTGCTAGACAAAAGATCCCCAAAGTATACTAAAATTAGTCTTAAAATGTAGGAAAAAATTTGAACTCTATGCAAGAGGGTCTATGAAACAATATTTGAAATGTTTTAGGCAGCATAACAGTGCTAGACTACCCAAAAGATGTGGCTAAATGTTTATTTAAAAAACTCTCTAAAGCAAAGATAGTTTCCTATAGATTTGACAACATAACACTACTTTTCTTAACTCAAAATTTTGTGGTTCATAGATCAAAGTGCAAGTTTTTAGCACAAAATGGCTTAAGTCTATCAAGGGTTGATAATGATCTTTAGTCTAAAATGGCCTTCAACCCAGATTGGAAATTGAACCTAAGTTCCCTCAAGTTTATTGAAAATGGCAAACCCACTTAACACATCAACCCTATGAACTTATAAAGGTGAAACTTCAAATTTATATTATAAGTGAATGACTTAAAAAACTTTGGTAAAGGTTTAGCCTCAATTAGGAAGCATAACTATGCCAAACTAGATGATATAACTCCCAAGCTTTTGATGAAATTTGAACATGGAAAATTGATGATCTCACATGGGTAGCATAACACCTCTTTATTTAAAGGAAAATTAGGACCATGTGTTTTGGTTTGAATTATTTGTTTATACCAAGTTTTGACTTCAAAAAATATTTTAATCTAGGACAAAACTCAACTGATTAATCACTCCTAGACTTTAAATTGACAAGGATTCTTGGTATTTTTAGAATCCATCTATATACATCATTTGAGAGGATTTTAAGTGTTCATACAAAATTAAATGTGCATTATATAGTAGGGTTTTTACATCCCACCTTCTCTCAAATGAAATTACTGTGACATGGACCTTATGGCACACCTTGCACCAATAATAATTTTTTGGCAAGTGGGGATTTTTATAAGATATAAAAAATTTACAAATGTTCTAGAGAAATCAATTGAATAATGACTTTCATGCCAAATAATGTAAAATAAAAGCATAGATTTTGGGTCTATATCACTTGGCTTGTTGTAAAAAGGTCTAGTCCTTTTTGAAACCACTACATCTTTCTATTTGCTCAATGTAGTGCAATGTCCAAAGTACCACTACATCCTATGTGTAAATCCAATTAGGATCCAAATAAAGTCAATGTTGGGAGGTGAAACACTAGGTCAAAGCTTCCTTAAATAACTTGTGGGAGTTGATGAAGTTCCCCTCACCTGACAAGTTTGCATAGAAATAAAGAAAGGATGAAAATAGAAAGACTTTAGGGTCATTTTCAAGGTCACCCAAAATTTTAAGAGTTTTTGGGGAGTGCCTTAGATAACTTTCTTTCTAAGCCTTTGACTAGGCTACTTGCAATAGGAATGACACTTTTGATTCCAAGGGTTCCCTAAAGGGGACAAATGAAAGAGCATACATGGGACATCCTTCTTTTTTCCAAAAGAAATCTAACATAAAAAATTAAGTAAAATACAAAAAACGTGGAAAAGTGAGTTCATTTTTAATCCCAAATGGAAAATGAGGTGGTTTTCATTTGACCCCTTAGTCTTAATTGTAACTTTCAAAACTAATTCTAAAAACTCACTTAAGCACTTAAATGTTACTTTAAGCACCAAAATAATGTTCTTAATTCATTTTAAGCATGGAAAAGGTGATCTAAACATGTTTTTAGTAAATTTCAAGCTTGGTCCTACAATAAAAATGTTAGCATGTCCTTTAACATTGAAGCTATTTTGGGTTTGAAATAATGAACTTCAAAAAAAAAGCTCTCAGGTTTGTGTTTTAAGAAAAACATAGTGACCGATGTTAGTTATATAACTGATGATGGTTACACTAGCTAACTGATGATGGTTTTATAACTAACATCAGTTATACCAATAGTGACTGATGATAGCTATCCAACTGATGATGATTTTGCTAATTGACATTAATTATTTTGTAAACCTGTGACAAATTAAAATGACTAAATAAAGTTAGAAAATAAAATTTATAAGAGTTTTAATGATCCAAATGAAGATTTTAAAGATACATAATGATGTTCTTCATGTGTGGGATGCAACTAGTCCCACCAGGCATGCCATATGTGATCTAATAAGTTGACTCAAGAGAGGATGGTTAGTATGGTGCTAATTCCAAACTAAAAAAAATGAAATAAACACACTAACTAGCATAACATCTCTAGGCCTAGACACTAGGGAGAGCTTAGTTAAAAAAACATGAATAAAACACACAACTAAAATGCAAAATAAACCTTATTTACCTCGCTTAGATCCTCAAAAATGCTTGTTATAGTGGCTTACTTGATTTGTGCTCAGGAATTCCTTGGCAATGGAATCTTGGCTACTTCCATCTCTCCTTGGCACCTTTGGCTTGTGGTTTGGTTTGGATTGGAATCAATTTGGAATGGTAAAAATAATTGTAATGGATTTTGGAATCATTTTTGCATTATAAATTTGTATTATCAAGTCTTAAAATTCATGTGGTAAGGCCTCTTATTTATAGATTTTTGAGAATGTCTAGAATCAACCCGAACCATCCATCTTGAGATTAAGATGTGTGGTTGAAGATTAATTAAATTTTTGGAAATAAATTTATAATTATCCTCATCATGAAATTGTAAAAAATGTAAATTAAGAGGCATGGAGAGCATCATGGAAGGTATTGATGAGGCATATAGGGCATGAATCCTAATATCTATGGCATTTATGGCCTAGGGATGTCTTCCCAAGAAATTAGGTCACTTGATGATGTATATATTTAATATTCATTTTCAAAACAAATTATTTAACGAATTTACAATTAATTATTAATTATACTTTGATTTAGGTTAATTAGCTCTTAAGCATGTTTAATCACTTTGTGCACAAATTACTCAAATTGATTAGAATGCCTTGTTATTGGTCCAAAATTCAACTAGATTAGAATTGGGAGGTGATGTCAGATGTGTTGGATCAATTATCCCATTTAGGATGTTACCAACACCAAATAATAAAAACATATGTCTCGTGTAATATATCTGATAGGAAAGAGCAATTTAAAGCACTTAGGTGCAAAATTGGCATTTTAAATTGAAATGATCTAATCAAAGTTAGTTGGCCCATAAATTACATTACCCCATTTAATGATACCCTAGCCAAAATGGGCACATGAATATATTAATTTTAACTCATTTAGCATGTTATAGTGTTTTTAGGCAAAATTATGCACTTTCGGTGGAAATTAGTCAAAAGCTTGGTTGGAGGTTATCAATGGCTAGTTTTAGGTGTCTACAATGG
This sequence comes from Torreya grandis, assembly GCA_037957365.1. NCBI lineage: Eukaryota > Viridiplantae > Streptophyta > Pinopsida > Cupressales > Taxaceae > Torreya > Torreya grandis. Next base: position 3,427,700 of record JARHVA010000785.1, read on the forward strand.
TGACAAAAATGGCTAGGATGTGATTGGTTATATATAATGAATATTTTAATATTAAGTGATAGATACGACACTAGGTAAAATTAATGCTAAGGCTAAGTGAAGAGCATGAGGTTAGACTATGATAAGATGTGATGGAGGGATTGCAAGGCTAGATTAAGGTATGTAGGTAAGCAGGGTATGACTAGTGATATATGGATGAGATTAAACTAGAATGTGATTAATATGAGATGGGTGATGAGAGATAGGACTATATTTAATATGATTTAAGCTTAAAAGTATGTACACAAATGTAAAATGAAAATATGCACAAGATGATGATATGTGAAGGAGACCTGGATAGGTGTGTATAGGATTAGGTAAAATACTAAATTAGCTCAAATATAACACTAGTCTATAACAATACTCACTAAATCAAGTAATCCATAAACATATCACTAGTAAACTAATTTAGGAATGTAATTTGCTGACTACACTATATAATGGATTCATGGGTGAGGCTATAGGATGGTGACTTGTTAGAGAATTTACCAAACCCTCTCAAACCCATTTGCACATAAAAATAACTAGCAGAATTGTTAATGAATTTATCATCAAGTGACCTATTATAGTCAAAGGTCATATTCTAAGTTATATGGGCTCTCTAAGGTCATCCTTGATATATACTTGGTACATGAGACCTAACTTCATATAGGGTGTTGTTTGATACTTGCTTAAAATAATTAACTCCTCACTTTAATGGTATCCTATATGGGGTCTCCCACTTGGCCTAAAAATATTTCTTCCTCTTATTTATACTATATTAGAACATAGAGTGTGGTGGTGAAGTCCATGGTCACAATCTCCCTAGGACTATGAAAAGTGCATTGGTATCACTTCCATATCACATTGACCCATAAAAATGAAAAATGGGAGGGTTTGTTAGTGGTTTCTTATCCTTTAATACTCATTAAAATTACATAGGGAAGAGATAGTACACCATAATAGCCCTCAAGTATAGAAAAGTGGATAAAATTTTTATTAACTAATTAAGTGTGATATATATAAGATTATTTTCAAATTTACAAAATCTTTGATAGGCATCCTATTAGAGTCACTAGTAGGATCTAAAATTTCATCTTCATCAACAAAACTTTGGTAAGTATCATCAATCATCTAATCTTATTCATTCATCTCAACATGATTTTTGGGAGCATCTTCAATTTCCAGTCTTTGTGTAGGACTAGTAATGTAGTTCCTATTTTGATGATTAAAATTTCATGCATGTACATTCCTCGTAGGATCAGTATGAGTACCTTGAGTGATTTGCCTTTTAACTTATAATAAGTCATTATCTAACTTATATAATAGGGGATTAGTGGTTTTTGATGTGTTTGAAGTAGAATAATCTCCCTTAGAAGTTGTTTTCTTGATCTTTCTACCGTTATCAAGTCATCTTCAACCTCCATAACAAGATTTTAAGCTATTGCTAGATCAGTCAAACGTGCTCAGTGTAGTTGATAGCTGAGTTCTAGTAACTAGGCATTGATGAAGAATCACTTCTAATTATCTCCAGTAGGGAAAGCATCTTGAGGGATTTTATATAGTAATATATTAAACTTGGTAATGAAATTTTGCATGTGTTTATGTGGTTTTTTTTAGTTGAGTTAGTTGGGTAAGAATATATGTGAATCTTCATTACCCTTAAATATCTTCTTAAATTTCTCATGCATAATGGCCTAAATAACTATAGTACTAGGATCCAAATGGTAAAAATATTTTGTAGCTAAGTCATGCAAGGTCTCAATGAAGAGTCTAACTAAGAGATCTTCATGCTCAATGCCAATTAATCCATAGGATACAAAGAAATAAACCAAGCACTCATCTAGACTTTGTTTTCCATCACCTGTGAACTTTAGAAAATTCTTTCTTGGTCCCTTTGGCAAGTCATGGAGAAGAGGAGTCACATTAAAAGGAACAATATTTTCCCCAAAATGGATTGGAAGTGGTAGCACCATTCTTCTGAGAATAAGGAACTGAGGGTTTGCAGGGTGGATTATTCTTGATGAATTAAGTTAAAACTAATTCATAGGAGTTTGTGCTTATCTCACAGGTGAAAGGTTGGCTCTTCTTGTTTTGTCTTGGATAGGAAATTTTAAATTAAAACATTCTTGTAATTCAAAGAAGTCATATATTTGTCCTTGAGCTATTCTTGCTCTAGTGAAAGGTTTATTTGCCAATTTAAAGTGCAAAAATTCTTCTGAGGATTTAATTAATTAATTTGGTTTATAAGAAAAGAATTAGGTGGTAGTTCATTGACATGAAATGAGCTTAAGATAAATATACATAAAATAAAATGTGGCTTTTATACATGCAAAAATTCAATAAAAAGTGATGCATCTCTTTTTAGCAAGTCAAGTTAACTTCAAAATAAGGAGTTTTAAATAGATAAGCATGACATTACTCTACATGTATAATTTTGGATAGTGGTTTGGAAATTTTGGGAGTTTTTGGAGAATTGGATTTCAATATATGCCTATCTTGACTTGAGTGAGTAAGCTAATTTTAGTTCTAGGAGTTAAGTTCATTAGTTCCCTAGTGGAGTTGCCAGAAACTATTGGCTAGATATTCTGTAGGCAATCAAAAGTACATAGGTATTCATGGGTTAAGCTCCCATATGTTTATGTCTATTTACTTCTAATTATTCATAGATCTTATTTATTTATATATTATACAAATTATGTGCAAGTTGTCTTATTTTTTGGGTATTACTTTAATCACAGAGTTTTTGAACCATAACAAAGTGATTTTGTAGCAGATAAGTAGTTGTTTCATAGAATGTGTAAAGAAATTTTAGGAAATACAAAATGAAATACTAGATTATTTGAGAATAAATAAGTTGCACTTCATAATAAGTAGTTTTACAAAGCTTATTGAATATATACAGGTAAATAAACATTCAAAAGATTATAATATTTTCATCAAATGATTAAGAAATATTGGAATTTGCATTCAAATTTAAAGATAACACAAAGTTTATGATTTTAATCTTCAAAAATCCACAAAATGATCTCATGAGACATAAATTTCCATAGAAATCAACAAACTTATTATTCACTTTGAACCAATTTTATACAAAAGAAAAACTCAAAAATTTTGGGTATTACTTTAATCACAGAGTTTGTGAACCATAACAAAGTGATTTTGTAGTAGATAAGTAGTTGTTTCATAGAATGTGTAAAGAAATTTTAGGAAATACAAAATGAAATACTAGATTATTTGAGAATAAATAAGTTGCACTTCATAATAAGTAGTTTTACAAAGCTTATTGAATCTATACAGGTAAATAAACATTCAAAAGATTATAATATTTTCATCAAATGATTAAGAAATATTGAAATTTGCATTCAAATTTAAAGATAACACAAAGTTTATGATTTTAATCTTAAAAAATCCACAAAATGATCTCATGAGACATAAATTTCCATAGAAATCAACAACCTTATTATTCACTTTGAACCAATTTTATACAAAAGAAAAACTCAAAAATCTAAACACCAAGTTTTAGATTGCTTAAACTCTCTTGTTTCAATTACAATTACTTTTCCAAAAATTACCATTCTCAAGCACACAAGATTACACTTATATTTATATAATTTTAGAATTCAAAACAAAATAGGAGACAACTCCTTGAATTCCATGTGCTGCATTATAAATTGGGAACCATTGAGAGGCATCCTCCTAGAATTTATCCTTTGTGTCATGCAAAGATCGATGATATGTAGTACTTTTTGGTTTTACTATTTGAATAAAAAATAACCTCTTTGCATGTAACACAAATTTTTCTTAAGTAATTTTTTTTTATAAAATGAATTTAAGTAATGGCATTTGGCATAGTTACTTAAGTCTTACACCTTACAAAATAACTTATATAAGTAACTTCACTAAATGAAATTACTTAAAAAGTAATTACTCAAAACAAAATTACTTAAAATACATCACTTAAGGAAAATAGAGGAAAATGGAAAAAGAAAGAAAAATTTGTTAAGAAGAGGGGGAAAATAATCATTCCACATTGTGAACTTTAGATCTACATTTTTCTCTGTATTTGATATGCTGGGACATCATGAAGTGTATTACTATGTCATATAATTTGGAAAGTGATTGCCTTTCAATTTCATATCTCAACATTTCTCTTTCTAGTTTCCTGCAATAAGCTTTTACACTCTCAAGTCTTGGTTCAAGCCTCTTTATTTCATTTTGACATTTGATTAAATCCTTTATAGATTTTTCTATGAAAGGATTTGTGAGCTTTTCAATTAATTTAATGGAATTTTGATATAACTATTCATATGTCCTTGGAGTTTTCTTAGACCAAATGTTAGTAAGACCAAAGATCCAATCCTCTATATTCACTTTTTCATTGCGAGCATCTTCTTCTAAAGTTTTCATTCTTCACACATGGCCCCAAGAATATGCATGTGAAAAGATAAGATGTAATCCTCTTGTTTTGATTTAATTACTAATCCTTTAGGGACAATCTATTCTTTAACTAAAAATTTTTCACTTAAATTATTTATTCTTTGAAGACTTTCTTGCTCTAACTCAAAAATCAAATTCTTATTTTCTCTTTCCTTCATCACTGCCTTTATTTGTGATAATTTATTTTAAATATTAGCTTGAGTACTTGGGACCTTGGGAATGTATTTCTGACCAATTAGAAACATCTCTCTATCTACTCATCAATGGATTTAGACTTATCTCCTATTTATTCTACCTTAGTTATTATGTGTTGACCAATTGAATCACCTAAAAAAATTGATTGTTGAGGAGTAAATCTTGCCACTTTAGCAATTATTTTACACAACTTTACAATTTATTCCTTCAATTTGGATTTTCCATCTTTTTCTTCATCTAAGTTTTTGAAAAGAGTGTTAATTAGAGTCTGAGTAACTTGGTTTAAGCTCTCTATAGTAACTTCTCCAAGGGATACTTTTGTGACTATTAAGTCTTGTTGAGTGACCCATCTTTACCCTTAACCTAAGGAAGAATAGATGCTTCTAAAAACTTCTAACTTGAAAGTTAAATTGTCAACTTGGAACTTAAGTTAGTGCCCTTGGGATTCTTTCCTTTTCAATAAATACTCTTTAACAGGTATAAATAAATATTCTTCCAAATTTATTGCTTCTCTAGTCTCAAGAACTATTTGCAATGTTAACCAGGATGAAAAGCTTGTGCTTGTTAGAGTATTTGAATGTATAAGCACTTGTTACTAATTTTTTCTTATTAATAATTCATGGGAAGGAGATTATTGTGCATCTAAAAAACCTTGTACTTCATTAAGAACTACTTTCTCATCTTTTTCTTTCTCTTCTTCTATCTCTTTCTCCTTCTCCCTTGTAGCTTCCTTCTTCTCTTCCTTTTCCTTCTTAGCTTCCTTCTCAACTTAATTTTCCTTCTCCTTTACTTCTTTCTCAACTTACTTTTTCTTATCCTTCACTTCCTTCTCAACTTATTTTTCCTTATCTTTTGCTTCCTTCTCAACTTCCTTCTCTACTACCTTTATTTCTTTCTTAGGTTCAACTATTTCCTTTTTATTTTTTTTGTGATACCTCTTGAGATGAGATCACTTTTTTGGTTGGTTGATCATATAAATGGGGTAGAGGTGGAGTAGTGGGTGGAGAGTATGGAAAAAGAGGAAGAAGAGGAACAATAGTCTTATTTTTAATGGGCTTCTTAGGAGGCTTGATGCTATGAGATTTTTGAGGTGGCTTGAGTATTGATGGATCTATGGTAGGTGTAGTAGAAGTAGAAATGATGGATGGAAAATTATTTGTGGAAGTGACTAAGGGGGATGTGGTGACAACTAGCTAAATTGGTTATTTATCTTTCACCAGAGAATAAGTGTCATCAACATTATTCTTCAACTTTAATTTCTTAGACACTTGACTACTTTCTCCTTAAATTATCTTCCTCTTCTAACTTATTCTAGTAGTTTCAATAATTAATTCCTTCATGCAATATCCCTTATTAAGGATCCATTTGGAATTCATGGAAATGACTATAGAAGTTATATCAATAATAGTTTTAACTTTATATTTACCAAAAATAATCTCTAGAAGTGGAGCATTATTTCCTCCTATTACATGCTAGGCATCACTGGTTACAATTCCATCATCATCTATGTCCTCTAAAATTATTTATAAATCAAAAACATGAATCTATTCAACAATCAATCTACTATTGTTTCTTATTCTTATATTAAACTCATCCCTACAATCAATCTAAAAGTCTTCAAGTGTAGGAATACACATATACTCAAGAGAAATTGTATTCTAAGCTACACCTCTATAATCAAAATTTACTCTGGCTTCAAATGGGTCTGATTTTAGTTGTGGTACATCTCCTTTTTCACTTTATTGGCTTTTTAAATGATGGAATAATGATAATGACTAATAAAAATATGAAAATTGACAACATGATGGTGAATCTTTGACTATAAATCATTCAAATCAACTAGTTACCTACATAACTCCATAAGAGTCAATTTGTCACTGGGATACCTTAACAATTTGACTGGTGTACCCAAGAAACCACCAACTCTAATGTATGTGAAGTTGAGGAACTAAATGAAAATGCATCCAAATTAGGAAATTGCTTCCCATATTACATCAAATCTCTCTTGTGATTCAAAGCCATATTTAACTTGCAAATGATTTCATAAAAGAAACCATCATTTACCTTCTTATAATGTTTGAAATAATCAAAGATAACTAATTGGGGGTATTATTCATATATAGGCACTGATGCCAATGTTCCTTTTGTAATTAATCTAGAGAAATCTCCACTTGATGTTACTGCGTATACTAAGTATGAAGTCATGTTGAAGTCAAAAGTTGTCAACACTTGAGTCAACTAGTGATCAATGTTATCACTTATCAATCTTGACCATTTAATCACTCCAGATCTCTTATTGACATCATTATCCCTGATGTATACATACATCCAAGTTGAAAAAAACTTAGCATTTTTCTCTCCAATTATTATACATAATAACTGGGTAATATCAACTTCCTGAATGAAATCATACCTTACTATCTATTTTGGGAACCTTGAGGGATACTTAATTTTCCTTAGATAGTTAGTAGTCTATCTTTCCTAGAGACTCTTTGCTTTCTCCATTGATAAATTTATAACTTTAGAATTTGATGTAATCTTTACATAATAGTCAAGGTATTGAACATCAAGCCTAATTATTACATTTCCTACAGTGTCCTTCACTATTATGGTGAGAGAGTCATAGTACTTGGCACATTCTAGGACAAACTTAGGTAGTTGTGCAAAACTTGGGAAAGCTATAGCTTGCAAGATTCTACTATTGGTTATTGTTTGCATGAGTGGGGTCTTAATGATAGTATTGTATCTCTATAATAACTTATTTATGGACACATGTCCCATTTCTATGTTACTAATTTTATAATACTTTGGATATAACACTAGACTCAATGGAGTATCCTTTATACTCATACTTCATCTTTGGTTCCTAAGATTTTGTAACTTTCTTTGCTTTTGACCTACACTTCCTACTTAGCCCTAGGATTTATTCAAGTGTTAACTTAGGGATTTCTTTAATTAAAGTTTTTTTTGTACTTATACTCTGGCTATTTCTTCCTTTGATCGTTCTAATCCCAACATTTTCTCTATTTAACTCTGGAAAAACTTGACAAGTGATCTAGAACACTTAATGACTTCTCCTAATGGTTTAGAAAAGGTTGAATAAATGAGTCAATTTATTTCCTCAAATAATACTTCTAAGAAAGCTTTATATTTTAGGTAGTAGGGAGCCTTGAAAACTCCAAGTAACTCATAGTAAGTAACAAGGTATCACAACTCCAGGTTAGTCTAGATAATCCTCAAGTCTTAAGTATTCAAGAATCTGAGTAAGTAATAAATAATAGTCATTGACAACTTTGGTTTTTTCTCATCTTATAACTTCATGTTTATATTAACAAGTTACTTATATTCAAGACTCCAAGTGAGTATTAAGTTAAGGGGAGTATAGTTCTCTCTTGGGTAGTTCATTAGGTTTCTTATGGATTATAACTTCAGGTTTTTAAAGAAAAGAAACTCGGGTTGGAAAACCTAAAGAAGTAGAAGTCAAAAGTATCTATAATTCTTGGTAAAATAAGTAGTAATAGGAAGTCTAAGTAGGAATTGTGCTTGAGAGCTTCATATTTATTGAGAGTAGTTACTTGGGTTTGGGACTCTGAGTAAGTAATAAGTAAAGGAAATCCTAGATTAGCAAAGTTTGGTTAAATTCTAGGTTTTTTATAGGGTGATTCTCATTTCTTTTTATTTTTCCTAGATTTTTACATGCAAAATGTTTATGAGGATTATAACAGGGTATTAAAATAACAATATGTATGTAAAATAACAAAAAAGTGTGAGTAAAATAGGAAAATATAGAAAAACTTTCATGATGATGAATGAAAAATTACTATAGGAAAAATGAGAATAAAACCTAAAATAGAGACATGAAAACAAATGTGAAATGATCCAAATACCTTGAATGTAAATGGGTCGAGAAGGATTTGATCTAAAATCACTCAAGAAGCTCAGATAATGTCATTCAGGGTTCACAAGGGTAGCAACTTGGTCAAATAACTCCAATTCTAGGCGGGAAATGAGGTGGATTTCCTCAATATTTATATTAGATAATGCATTAATGATAGTTAAGAGACACATGTGAGGGAGCCACGTAATCCCTTAGCTTTTCATCAGGCTTTATAAACTACTTTTCTTATTTTGGATTTTAAAGTAAAGTAACCTCATAACTCTGATTTATTCTAGGCTTGAGAGTACTTCAAAATTGTGTACCCTTATTGGGTTGACTTGTAGCTTTGAGAAATTGAAGTTACTTCAAAAACTTGATTTGCTTTGGTTAGTGTTCTGCAGGTTTGCATACCTACTTTACTTGGCTTCTGATGAGAAGAAAATCTATTTGATAAGTTTGATTTAATCTAAACAGTGCAACTTAGGTTTGTAATGACTGCTTACTTTCTATTTGATAATTAAATTAACTCAGGAAACTTGAGTTAGCCTAAAAGTAGTCTCAAACACTTATATTTTTTATCTTCTTAGAAAGATGAGTAAATGGTTTTTTTTTACGATGGCCTTGGGTAGACATTTTCAACCTTTTGTAATAGTTTGAAGCAATCGAAAAATAAAGAAAGAAAAACAAAAGCTACGAAATACTAAGTCTTATTCAAAGAACTGGTTTCAATAAGAGCAAATGACTCACAAAAGACAAAAGTCAAAAATTTAATAGGGGTATTCCAAAATTCAATGTGAAAATTTTTGGGTGACACCACATCCTATAAATAAAGTGATTAGTAATTTTAATTTGGTAATATCAATGGTAACCTGCAAGAGAAGATGTTAGATAAAAGTAAAAAATATCAAAATGTGACATGCAAAAAGTGGTTTATTTAAACTGGTAGGTAAAATTAAGTGAGACAAAACTACCACCAAATTTTCCCTAAACAAAATATTAGTCTAATAAGCCTTAATAAAAATACTGAGAAAATTTTACAAGTTTTACACTATAACTATTTAAACAATGGGCTAAGATGTGGGGGCCTAGGGGTAGTAACCCCCAATAGGGTCAAGGGGTAGTACCCCTTGTTGGGTTAAGGGGAAACACCCCTTGTGGGGTTTAGGTGCTCAAGAAAGATAATTTTTGAGGTAAACAAAAGGAAATTAAAAATAAAAAATTGCTACTCTAGTAATAAAAATAATAGATACATAGTTAGTGTTAGTCAAAATCACATATAGAGAGTTGAACTCACTTATGACAAGTCAAATTCATAGATGGTAATAGACAATTATGCAAACCATGATGGTAATTATGTAGTTAGGTGGATCAAAATCATATATGGATTATCAAAATTGTAGATAGTAGGACAAAATCACCGATAGTAGAGAAGAAATATTGTAAGATAGCTAAATAGACTATTGGTAGTTAATTCAAAACCATGACAGTTAGTTCAAAATCACAACTATAAATCAAGATTGTATCTACCTAAAAGTGATTTTGAAAACTACAGAAAAACTAAGATATTTATAGATTTTATAGAAACTAAAAGTATTTAAGAAGTGTTTGATTATGATCTTATTAGAGTAAGGTATTTACAATAGTTCTAAGGATTGAAACAAGATTAAATTAAGACCATTTAAACGTTAAAACTATGGATTTGTAGTTTTGCTTAATATTAAATTTTTAAGTCAACCCTACAAAAAATAGAAGTTAGAAATAGGTACCAAATATTCATAGATAGTAAATGATATTTTAGATAGAAAATAAGTAGACTATAGATTAAAAACCTTATAAATTCATGACTAGTCAAAATTACAACTAATTATGTCAAAATCACAAATCAAAATCAAAATTTCAAGTAGCTAAAATCAAAATTTCTTGAAAGTTTGAGATCTTATCATTTTAGTTTGACAAAATTCTTGCATGTTTCTTACAACCAACTGGTTTAGATAGAGAATAAACATTTATTAAATTTGATTAATCAATCAATAATATGAATTTAAAATAGTTTATATACCCTAAGAAAAATCTTGAGTAGGATAATCAAAATCATAGAAAATAAAATCATGACTACTATGCTCAAAACTATAGATAAGAATCAATATCACAAATTACGAGAAGATATTTTGACTAAAAATATAAAAATGACTAATTTACCCTGATGAATAGTGGTTAGGTTGGTGATTTATGTCCAAATCACCATTGTCATCCTTAAAACCATAAATGTAAAACTACAAGTTGCATAGCTACACCACAATTCACCTAGAAAATGAGCTTTTTGAAAATTTGAGCCCAAATTCTTCCTAAAATTGATCTACAAGCTAAATTCACACACATTATAAATACAAGGTTAGTCTAAAAGGAGGCTCCCACTATGTTTTCCAAATGTTAGATGATAAATTTGGTCAATTAATTAAATTATGTAATATGATAAAATCAACTCAAATTACCAATCCACTTGAAAATTAGAAATCATTAGGTCAAAATGCAATAAAATAAATATTTAAAACAACATTATAATCTAAATCCAAATGTTTCTAATCAAAATTCAAACAAAAATACTAAATATTAAAGATGGAGGATTGTTTTAATAGACTCAAAATATTTTGCAATAGGAATTGATGATCATAACTGGACAATTGAGCAATTTGATAGCAAGATAGTGTTACAAATATTTGTTATAGAATCTCTAATAACATATAATTGTCATTTAAATTCAATATGTCAAAATAAAAAAATAGAAATTTAAATTACAAGTAGCTAAAAATAATTTTGATTGAAATTTTGAGATCTTATGGTTTTAGTTTACAAAATTGTTACTTGTTTACTACAACTAACTGGGTTAGATAGAGAGTAAAATTTCATTAAATCTAATAATATGTACTTAAAATAGTTTATAAACCCAAAGAAAAATCATGACTAAGATAATCAAAATCATAGATAGAAATCAAAATTACGATTGTTATGTTTAAAATTGAAGATAAGAATCAATGTAATAGATTATGAGAAGTGATTTTGATTAAAAAGATAAAAATTATTCAGTTACCCTGATGTCTAGTGGTGAGGTTGGTGGTTTATGTCAAAATCACCACTTTCATCCTTAAAACCTAAAATTTAAAACCAAAATTTGTAGACCATTACCACAATTCACCTAAAAAATGAGATTTTTAAAATTTTGAGCTCAAATTCTTCCTAAACTTGACCTATAAATTGAATTCACACACTTTACAAACATAAGGCTAGTTTGAAAGGAGGCTCTCACTATGCTCACCAAATATGAGATGATAACTTTGAGAAATTGATTAAATTATACAATTATACACTAAAATTTACTCAAATTACCAATCCACCTAAAAATTGGAAACCATTAGATCAAAATGTAGTAAAATGAAAATTTAAAATAACATACTAATCTAAAACCAAATGTTCCCAATAATTATTCAAACAAAATGACAAAATTTTATATATGGAGGATTGTTATAATAGACTCATGTTATTTTTTAGTAGGAATGGGTGATGATAACTTGATAATTAAATAATTTTACAACAAGATAGTGTTGTAAATATTTGTTATAAAAGTTATAATATCATAGATTTGGCATTGAAAATATTTTGACCCATTGCATGGAGGTGTCATGATTTAAATAAAAGGAGCAGGGAGAATAAATGGGAATTAAAAATTACCAAAAATCCTCTAGATTTAGAGTTTTATAGAGAAGGTGAGAATAGGGGAGGATTCTAGAATTGGATAATTCTATAATCCATTAGGAGCTAGGCATGATTAATAGGTGGTTATATGAGGTGATCAGATGTGTGATTAGGTACTACGGATGTAGGAGAGCCTAGAAATAGTCTAGGGTAGGTGGGATTGGTATTTTAAATTCCAATATAATGGATAAGTTGGGTTATAATAATATTAGAAGATAAATAACATATTAAAATAAGGATTAATTGACTTGTGGGGTAGGAATAAGGTTATCATGATGAGGGAATTTTAGAGAAATGATACGAAAGAGATTAGTAATGATGAATTATTTGAATTTGGGAAAGATTAGTGATTATTAGAAGAACATTGTGATGTTGTTTTATATGAATAATAATATTAGTGATGATAAATTAAATGATCAAATTTAAGTGCATACAACACAAACCAACACACTCAACTTAGATAATACGAATATATCCTAGAGAATACTAGTCTCTACATTTATCTTAGCTTTGTTGGTAGTGTTTGTTTAGGTTTTAAAATATTTTTACCTAATATAAGTAGTTATACTGGTAATATAAAATATGTTTAGACACTATGATGAAGGTAGTGAGAAACATAAATAAGAAAATCAACTAAAATAATATATTCTTATTTGTATTTTTAATTCTAAAATAGTAAGTGTAATATCAATCTTCCATTTACATTTATATTTGTATGGCTAATTCCATATTTTACATAATCTAAATTTGTATAGTTTTATCATATTTAAATTCCATTAATCAAATAAATAGATAAAATAGTTACCTAATTATGCATGATTACATTGTTTGACTATATTTTGTGATACAATATGTTTAGTGTCATGATTTATATCATGCACATAATTAATTATGGGATTATATGATTGATTCATATATAACCATATTTTATATCATCTTGTAGATGATATTTTATTAATTATATAACACCTTAGTCTTGTACACATAGAAAACTCAAACCTTAGATGTGTCTCTCAGTTATTTACCTTTCCTACTTCTGCAAGTCTCACATCTACTCTATCTTTGTGCCTCTTTGCCTATATTTCTTAGTCAAATAAATCTTATGTTAATGACCTAAGTATTATATATTTCCTAGAATACTTAAAACTGTAAAATTTTAGAAAAATCTCACCTAGGATCAAATCTACAAACCATTACCAGAGTAAAATCCATTGATGCATTGCTCAAATAATATCTAAATATATTATACACAAATAGATCATAAAATTATAAATCCTCTATATATCTAAATATTAAATGAAAATAAAATGAATGGTCCTTGCATATATAGGCAAATGAGATCAATCCTAACTAAGAGATCAAGCTAAGTGATCAATCATAACTAAAATATCAAGCTAGAGATCAATCACAACTAAGAGATCAAGCTAGAGATCAAACTTAGGACTAAGAGATAACTATACATAAAGGATAGAAACAACAAGAAATTGTTCTTAGAATATCTAAGAGATAAATATGTAATATATAATAATACATAAAATAAGATAAATGAAATACATAAGTGGGTGGGAATAATAAAGCATCTAGGTGAACATGAACTAAGGTAAATAACCTACTTTAACACCCCACTCATATGAATCTAGGGGACAAAAATAAAGTGGCATATAAATAATATGAGTCTTAATAACAACACTTGATTATGTACTCATGTATAATATATCCATGAAGTAATCTCTCATAAAGTGGAGAAAAGGAGAAAACCTATAGAAAAATAAAACTCCCCCTAAAAAGAGATAAAATAAGAAAGGAAAAGGGTCCTAGTAACAAGGTTTGATGAGGTACCCATTCCCAAAAAAATGTAGTGTGAAAAAAAGTGTCCCTATTGATGCTAAAATATATTACTAGAATACATGGATGTTGAGTTGATGTAACTGCCAAGTCAAAGTAAGAGCAGTGTTGAATACAAAAATCATTAAATACAAACACTACATTAGGTAGAATTATGAACCCAAAAAAAAACATTGCATGAACACCCTCCCTTAATGCTGAGTTAGGAGAAGATGATAATGAAAGTCTCTAAACAAGTGGATTGAAAAAGGTGAGAAATGGAATACAATTACTAGTGGAAATGTCACATTGGTGTCACTACACAAAAAGTCACCAAGAATTCTAGTGAGATATAATAATCTTCATATGGGTTTCGACAAAGTGACTGAATAAGATACCCATATATAAATGAGAAATATAGAAAATGTAGACAAATTTTTTCAATAATATGGCCCTGGTGGTGATGGAAGAGACTAATAATTGAAATAGTAAAGGGTGCATAAAATAAGGTACACACACATGAAGATAGACTAGGTTTTAAAATCAAACTCCCTATGGAACTTTATAATTTAGTACAAGTACAATATATCCATACATAAAAAAAATGAAAATAAAGAAGACACTGTTTATATTATATTAGATCCAAACAAGGAGATTGTCAATGTATCAAATATGTCATCAAAAATCATGAGAGTTACTCTAAAAATAAGAGAATAATGTGAGACAAAAACACAAGTGGTAAAAAACCATATTAAAATAATGTAAGACAATGTGTAGATAAATGAGAATGAGTGTAATAAGGTTTTTTTGTGAGGCGATATAAAAAATGGAGGATTCATGCTAGTAAAATTCTTAAAAATAATGATGGTTCCAACACAAGTGATCTAAAATCCATCCCAAATAAAAAATGAATGGTAGATGAAGATGCTTGCATCGGAGTGGATGACAAAATATACACTAGTGAAATTTAAGAAAAATTGCAAAGGAACATTAGAATCAACCAAAAATCTATCCATGATTGTAATTAAGATGGTAAAATCAATGAAGGGGAAAGTTTGTTTTATTATGAAGTGGTTTGGACACCTACCAAATTAGGTCTCACCCTCTAGTCTTTGACAAATGAAATTAGAAAAAAGGTGCATGGCAAAGAAATAAATAAATAAAATATCTTCTCATGTCTCCCAAATACAAAATATTATTTTTAATAATAAATAATCAAAAAATTATCTAAAGATATTGTTTTATAAAAAATAATAAATAATCACTTTTAAAAAAAAAGCACTCCATAAGTATTTTTTTGGGAATAGTACTTATTATTAGACCTATGATAATTTTTTCAATTATTAATGAAATGAAAAAATTTAAAATGTTTTAGAAATTAGTAAAAAAGGTGCACAAAAACTAGAAACATTTCTAAGAGACCATCTATAGTTTTCTCACAATATGAAAATAACAGTCATTTTTAACCAAAAAAGGATTTACAAAAACTTGTAGATCTTGAATTAGATATCCAACTAGGATGATATTGGAGGTGATTATGTATTTATCAGATAATATGGATGCATTAGTGAGCTTTGATTTACTCTTTTAATCTCCAAAATTTACCTGTAATGAAAAACATAAAAAAATTCCCACCCCCAGAACTAAAATTTATTGCACTCCTTTCTGATTCTCAAGACCATCCAAAGAAGATGCAAAATAAGATCATACTTATTAAGGAAAGATAATTAAAAATAAAACTTAAGGATAAGCTAAAGAGATGAGTAATAGTTGTTTAATACCACTTTGATACCATGAAAGAGTTTAGAAAACTCTCACTGAGAGTCAAATCTACAAACCATTACCATAGTAAAATCCATTAATGCATTTCTCAAATAATATCTTAGTATATTATACATAAATAGATCATACAATTGTAAATCCTCTATATATACAAATATTTCATGTAAATACAATGAATGTTCCTTGTATATACAGGCAAGTAAGATCAATTCTAACTAAGATATCAAGCTAAGTGATCAACCATAACTAAGAGATCAAGCTAAAGATCAATCATAACTAAGAAATAAATCTAGAGATAAAACTTAAGACTAAGATAAAACTACCCACAAAATATATAATTAACTAGAAATTATCTCCATAATATCTAAGACATTAATATGTAATATCTCATAATATCTAAAATAAGATAAATGAAATATCCACACATAAGTGGGTAGGAATAATAAAGTATCTAGGTGAACATGAACTAAGGTAAATAACCTACTCTAAAAAATATATTTATCTTCCATATATAAAGGTTTTAAACTTTTACCTAATTTCCTTCTCCTTAGATACTAATGTCTAAGACAAATAATAGCATCAACACTACTGTTCAGTCCTGATGCAAGAGTTCAATTCTCTAAAGTCATCCAATTTGTAAATGAAACATATCATAATGGTTGATTTAAATTCTCTAATGTGATTTATTACTCTAAAGGAATTGAAATAAATATAATATCAACCCTCATTCACTCATCATCAATAAAACTATAAAAAAGACCAAAGAGACCAAGGCAACTTATTAAAAACACTCTATCAAGCATTAAATTTAACAAACCCTCCTTATTTAAATTATTTGATTTCATTACTATATTAAAGGGTGGAAATGTAGAAAATGTTTTATGACTATATAACACCTCAATCTTGTACACTTAACAAACTCAAACCTTGGATGTTCTTCTCAATTTTATACCTTTCCCACTTTCTCAAGACTCATATATGTTCTATCTTTATGTCCCTTGGCCTATATCTCTTAGTATGAACAGTCATGTTGATGCCCTATGTATTATATATTTCCTAGAATGATTGAAATGTACTTATCTGATATCTTTAGAAATTCTAAACATGTACCTACTTTATTATTCCTTAGACACTAATGTTTGGGATAAATAGTACCATCGACACTACTGTCCTAACCCAACATAAATTTGTAGGGACCTAAAGTAATCTATTTTTCAAATTAAACATATCCTAATGGTTGAAATAAGTGATTTAATTAAATATATTAATCCAAAGGTAGTGATAAAAATACAAGATCAACCCTCATTCATTCCTCACTTAGTAACCTAGTAAAAGAAAAAAGAGGCCAAGGCAAATTATCAAAATCACTCTATCAAACATTGAATTGAACAAAGCTTACCTATTTAAATCCTTTGATTAAATTAAATGTTAAATGGGGGTCAATTAATATGATATTTTATGATTATATAACACCTCAATATTTTACACCTTACAAACTTAGACCTTGGTTGTTTGTCTTAGTTCTATACCTTTCCCATTTTCTCAAGTCTCATACTTGCTGTATCTTTATGTCCTTTGGTGAATATCTATTAGTATGATTAGTATTATATTAATGACCTAGGTCTTATATCTTGCCTAAAATGAATAAAAATTATTTGTCTCCATCTCAACAAGTTCTTAATATGTACCTAATTTATTGATCCCTATACACTAACATTTGGGAGAAATAGAAGTGTTGACACTATTGTCTTGACCTTACACAAGTTTCTAATGCCCTAAAGTCATATATTTTTTAAATGAAACATATCCTAATGGTCAACCTAAGTTATTTAATGTGATTTATTACTCCAAATGGATTGATATAAATACAATATGAACCCTCATTCATTCCTCACCTAGTAACCTAGCAAAAGATGAAAGAGACCAAGGAAACTTATCAAAAACACTCTATAAATAATTAAATTAAACAAATATTCCATATGTATATTCTATTAATATTTAAAACACATATATAGGTTTGAATTAATAAATTAATATCCTAAGAGCCCAATTTTGTAAGTTATAAGCCAAGTCACTATTGTATTTACTTTGCACATATTGTATGATTTAAACACAATCCAACATTAGATCTATGTTCTTCCCTCCATATTTCATGCATGATTAAAATTTATTCATAAATGATTCATTTACACGTTCTCAATGGATACTAATCCCTTCAAACATTTTGAAATGGTCCAACCACCCATTCATACTTAACCACAAGCCTATAAATCTGATTTCAATTCTTAATATTTATTCAAATATGGGTAAAAGGGATAAGAATTAGGTAAAAATGAGAAAGGAAAAATTTATCCTATTTATCCTATAAATAATAAAAATTGGAAAGGGTTGTCTTTTTTAAACAAATCTAATAAACACAAACATATCCTTCAAAGTATAATTTGTTTCCAAAAGTCTAAAACAAAATGTACAAATATATCCACAACTGAGATCTAAGTGGTCAACCATAATTTAATTAATGATGTTTATTCCATAAAAATTGTAACAATGGATGAGTTATCTAATGATGAATCATTAATAGAGTACTTGGGAGCATATGAGGATCTCCAATCCTTCTATCATATGAATAGGTTTCCTCATCCTACCTCTACTCATGATTACTTTGGTGATAATAATAATATAAATATCCAATATGATGTATCAAATTATATTCCTATCATACCATTCATCATAGATAAATCTACTTTGTTAAATAAATAAACAATAAAAGATGAATTTGGAATGGATAAATACCCTAGAATAATTTTATTCTTTCCATTGATGTAAGAGGATGAAGGCAAAACCTATCGACAAGCTCTTCATGATTTATTGAACTATTTTATTGGGATAATTTGTATATGTTTAGTATTGATCCATTGATGGAAATGCATAATATATTATTATACCTACATGCAAATTTGATAAAATAAAAAAATATTAAAAAAGCATCCTAAAGTGGTGTTATTGGTAAAAGATAAAATTCAAAAACTTCAATACATTATCTTTATAAGATGCATTTCACATTCTAAGTGGGTGTGAAACATTATCCCTATTAAAAAACCAAATGGTAACAATTGATGTTACACTAATTACCACAATTTAAATAAGGCTTTCACTAAAGATGACTTCCCTTAGTCTAATATTGACATGATTGTGGATTCCATAGTTGGATATGAGATATTTTCATTTGTGGATGGTTTCATAGGATATAACCAAATCAAAATTAACCCTGGAGATCAAGAAAAGATTGTATTTGGCCTTTTTAGGGGTTATTTTATTACATAATCATGATTTTTGTATTTAAAAACACAGGAGCCACATATGAAAGGGCCATGACTCATATATTTTATGATTTCATACACAAAACTATTAAGGACTATGTTGATGATTTTCTTGAAAAATCAAAACACTGCTAAGACCATGCTACCTATTTATGAAAAATATTTGAGTACATATACCAATTTAATGTTTGATTAAATCCAAAATAATGTGTTTTTGGGTATCTTTGGTAAAACTCCTAGAATACATTATTTTTTAGTGAAGCATTAAGGTTGATCCCAAAAGTTAAAATCTATCATAAAAATGTCACCACCAACTAATCTAAAACAATTATGATGTTTATAGGGATGAATTCAAGATATTAATCATTTCATTACCCAATTGGCTAATAAAATGATCCCTTTTACATTTTTGGCTAAAAAAAGATACATTTTTCATATGGGATGAGGTATGTCAATAAAGCTTTGATAAACTAAAAACCTATTTATCAAACCCACTAGTATTTATGCCTCCTATTCTAGATAGACCATTACTACTTTACATATTAGCTACCATGAGGCCCTAGGGGTATTACTAAATTTTTTTGATGATAATCATAGATAATGGGCAATCTATTATATAGTCACCAACTAGTCTATTACGAATACAAATATATAGCCAATGAAATTTGATTTTTGTTACCTAGAAATTATGACATTATTTTATCAATAATGAGGTTCATGTTATAATTGAAGAAGATCCATTAATATTCCTCATGAATAAATCAGACCTAACCAGACACATAAAAAAATGTGTCATACAACTCACAAAGTTTGATCAAAAATTTGTAGCCCAAAATTTAATAAAATGTCAATTCATAGTCAACCAATTGGATACACTCCTTTACCAAATTCGTTTTCACTCACTAAGGCTTTCCAAGATGAATTCATGGCATATAATTTATGTTCCACTCCATGAACTATGTTATTTTAAGGATCAAAATGTCAAACATGAGCAATTTTTGGCATTTTATTTTGTACCCCCGAAGGTAAATACATGTCTTTCTCTTAGAAATTATTTTTTTATTGAACCAACAATATATTCAAATATGAGGCCTTGATCATAATAATATCCATAACACATAAGCTTGATATAAGATACATCGATGTTTTTGGTGATTCCTAGTTTGTTGTTAATTAGGTTATTAATCATTACCAAAATAAATAAAATTATCTTCTACCATATAAATAAATGGTAGATAAACTCACATGGATATTTAACACATTATCTATCAAAAGTATTCCACATAAAGATAAGAACCATGTAGATGTTATTTCAATTGTAGCATTTTTTGATGAATTTTGGTGATGATCACATAAAATTTACAATAGAAAAGCTACATAATCCTTCTATTTCTTTGGATAAAATGCATGCCTTGGTCATTATTATTGTTACTCATAATAATATAAACACAAAATGGTACCCTGATATTTATAATTTCATTTATTAAGCCTATATACCAAACTATTTTTTATGAAATGATAAAAGGAAATTACAATATAAAGCATTTCATTACATTATTATTGTAAATGATTTGTTCAAATGAGGTTTTTATGGATAATTGATTTGATGTTTAAGTAAAGATGAAGCTTGCATTGCACTCTTGAAAATGCATGATAGCAAGTGTGGTGGGCATTTTAATAGATATGACATGTCTCAAAAACTATTATTACAAGGTTATCACTAGTATACAATGGAACAAAAATGTATCAAACATGCAAAACTATGTGTACAATGCCAAAATATATATCAATTTGAATCATGTGTCATCGAATGAGTTACAAATGATTATTTCACCATGTTCTTTTTATTATGGGGATTTAGTATAATAGGCAAGGTAAATATGGTATCCACTAGTTGACATAAATTTATCATCAAAACTATAGAATATTTTACAAAAATGGTGGAAGCAATTCCACTTGATTTTACCACAAGGGATGACATATGTAGGTTTATGATGACCAATATCATTTCCCATTTTGAAATAAATTTATCCATTATTTAGGATAATGAAACATCATTTAAAAATAAGGTAGTAAGAAGATTTTTTAATAAATACAAGATTAAGAATACATTTTATACACCTTATTACCCACAAGGAAATGGCTAGGCAAAGGTAACCAATAAAATAATTATCAGAATACTTGGAAAAATAGTTGAATGATATAGGATTGATTGGCACCAATAGATGGTATATGCTCTATGGGCATATTGAACTAGTGTATACACACTCAAGACACACTTTACTCTTTGATCTATGTTACAAAGGTTGTATTTATTATTTAATTTAAGATACCTTCTTTGTGTTTCTCTTTAAGAGACATCATCAATGATAATTAATACCATGAAAATTGATTGCATCAGTTAGAATAGTTAAGTGTAAAACATACATAGGTTGTTGAGTACTTACATGTTTATTAGGATCATGTAGAATGAGCATATAACAAAAAGATTTGGCCATGTGACTTTAATGTGGCTGACATAGTACTAAAATAAAATCAAAAGAATACCAATGCAAGAAAAGACAAAAAAGGAAATTTCAAACCAAATTGGTTAGGTCCATTTATAGTTAAAAAAATATGGGAAAATATTTATATTGTCTTGATACATTTTAAGTAAATCATTTATAAATAACAATGAAAATTATATAATTACATAATACAATAATAAAAAAATTAAAAACATTCAAAAAAAAAAAAAAAATTCAGCATCTACACGTTCTATTAGATCCTTGGAACCTATGTGTTAGTTCCATGTTAATGGATGGAATACTAAATTACTCCTACATACACACATGTGTCACACTTATAATTGAGTGTGACATAGGAATACAAAGATACATGATAAATTATTATTTTAGATGTTGGGCTTTCCATCTACTTATGTCATATAGATATTGGGGGCACTAGCTTCTTATATGATTTGATGAACACTATACACTATCATGTTTGAGATTAAATATGTACTTAAAAATTCATATTATCCATGATTATATATTACAAGGTAGGTGATATGTTATACACTTGACATTTTTTCCGAATACATTGGATCCATGGGATACTATGACATGTTTATCTTGTTTGATTATTCTTTACTTTATGCACTTCCTTGAGTGTTTTTCCTTACTATTGTCTTCCTTGTTTTAGTATTTGAACATGCTCCTTTGATTGGGTCCCTTTTATATGTATGATTACATTGATATTTACATATGTCATTATTTATTATATATACATGTGAATATGTCATTCCTAATTTTATGGACATTTGAATAAGTCATGTCCCTTCAATTTTATATCATTTGAACATGTTTCTTGTTTGTGGTCTCTTTTTACCATTGCCTTTTGAATTTATTTTGAGTGATCTTGTGTGTGTGATTGATTTTATAATTAAGATTATATTATTACTATCTACATGTTGTTATGATATTTAGCATGCATCTTAGGCATATATGTGATCACAGTGGTTCTATGATATTCAATGATACATTTACCTAGACATGTTACCTTCTATATAATACATAGTTACATTCATTGATTATACAATTGTCTTATCCTTTTGAGGTGAGATAACTATTGATTCCTATATTTACCTCACCTCAAAGGGGGGAATATTAGTGGGGGCATGTCATAGAGGCATGTTATCCACACTTGGAAAATTTTTAAAATTTAGTGGGGAGATGCTTTGGAAGCATGTTTTCCAAACTCATTAAATATATGTAATTATATTAGTTTCCAAATTAAGTGGGGGAATTATTTTTAAGCATGTTCTCCACATTTAATCAATATATGGTACTTGTATTAGTTTTTAGATTCACTAGGGGCATGATATATGGGAATGTATTACACACATTCACAGTTCTCATATTCAGTGGGGGCATGCTTTAGAAGCATGTTCTCCACACCTATTTAGTATTTTAGCATTTCTAGTTTATAATGGGTGTATGTTTTGGAACCATGTTCTCCACACTTATAGAGTTATCCAAACAGGCCAAAGCACACAGTTGTGGTAGAATGATATAAAGTTTTACTATTTTTATAAAAAAAATTAGAATGAGACATATCTAAGGTGCATATGTTATGAAACATATGACTAATCTTTAAAAATTGAAATCAATTTCATATTCCAAAACTCTTTTATGGATTATTACCATAGTATGGAGTTTTTCATATTGATGTCCCATAGACTTTTACAAAATTATTTTGAGCTAATATATTACAGTGGTTCATTTAATTTTTTGTATGATTAAGATGATAAAATAACTCAATATTTCCAAATTTTTAGGTTTGAATTGATCATATATCCTCTCTAGGTTATAGGTATCATTGGGTTGCATTGTTGAGCAAATCTCAACTGCTAGATGGCAACTCACTTTTTGATATAAGGTTGGGGGAATGTGCCTTCCAATATATCTCTCTATTATGTATTTTTGGATATATGAACCTTAAATATTTATCTATATTTATCTTAATATTATTTGTATATCCTTAAAATGATACATATTTTTCAAAACAACTTACCAATAGCCAAAATAGTTACATCGACACAAATGTGTACTCCTAAAACTTGATCTTTAAATTTAAATATATTTAAAGTAATTTCAACCTAGATTAAATTAATTGATTACATAATTTAACATGATTTTGGTTTCAGGTTAGTCACTAGTAAATCAATCAAGTTGGGCACATGTAAAGCCAAGGTGTGCACACACACCCAAGTATGCATTACTTTCCTTTAAACTATAAATTTAATTAATAGATTAAAGGGATGGAAAATGTAGATGATATTTTATGATTATAAAACACTTTAATATTTTACACAAACTCATACCTTGGTTATTTCTCTCATTTATTTACCTTTCCAACTTATACAACTCTTACATCTACTCTATCTTTATGTCAATTGGCTTATATATCCTAGTCCAACTAGTCTTATGTTGATAAACAAGTATTCTATATTTTCTATAATGTTTAAAATGTACTTATATTTCATATCTTTAAGTTATAAAAATGTACCTAATTTCCTACTCCTTGAACACTAACATATGGGATAGACAATAGCATAGATGTTATTATCCTGTCTTGATGCAATCATTTAATCACCTAAAGTCATCCAATTTTCAAATGAAACATATCTTAATGGTAAATACAAGTGTTTTAATGTGAATTATTACTCCACATGTATTGAAATAAATATAATATCAACTCTCATTCACTCCTCACTGAGCAATCTACAAAAAATACTAAAGAGACCAAGGCAACTTATCAAAATCTCTCTATCAAGCTTATAATTATAAAGATCCAATATTTCCATACCAATTATAGGTAAAACACGTCTATAGGCCAAAAATAATTAAGGAGTATCCGAAGAGCCTAATTTACCAAGTTACAAGTTAAGTAAATGTTATACTTTCTTTGCACATATTACATAATTCACACATAAGCCAACACATAGGGAGAAATAAATGAGTTTGAGGCCCTCTTCTGGAGTATTATCTATGTAGGAAGAACCCTTTTATATTGAGGTATTTAGGGTCATATTGAAACCATGTTATCACTAACCCATTTTTATCTAGGGTAAATATGAATATGGAGAACTAGGGTTTCCCCATTTCATAAGGAACAACAACCCATGAACCAAATTTGAATGCACTAGAGTGAAGGTGAAGAAAAACACAAAAGCATCCAAGTGGTCACATCCTATTATATTAGGTATTATGTATAGGAAGCTAATGTCCAACCTAGAAAATAACATGAATGCAATTGTCCTAGGATGATGTTATTGGCTAGAGTGCCAAAAGTTTTAAAGCTAGAATTTGATGGTTGTTCCAGAATCTACTTTCAATCTAATTTCTACCTATTCTAGAACTAGAACTGCATTAACATCAGAATAAGCTAAGTACATTACTTATTTATAATTTATATATCTAGAATAATTATAATTTATATATTTAAACTATCTCAACATAATAAATTTAGTGTGTGCTTATATCTAAGTTTAGCATCTAATTATCATATTATATATCTGATTATCACCCTTGTGACATTTCATTTTTATATACCCCTTTAATGAAAAATCTAGGGATAATGATAAGATCACCTTAGATAAAAAATTTAGGGTTAAACACATGTATCAATTATGACATATTATTATTATTATTCATTTATTATATATCTCTATTTTGGACATGATTCACCCATGTGTCTATATAGTATACATTTCTTATATTAGGGAAGGAACTTTTAATATTTATTGTTCACATTGGGGTATGTTATTATTATGATTAATTATTATATCTTGTTTATATTGGAGAATATTATTACAAATGGGAATATCAATTTCCTATCCCCCATTATCTTTATTGATTCTACTTGATTATATTAGTATTAGATTATCAATAAGATTTCATGATAAAATCATTTTATGATTGTATACATGTGTTATAAATGTGCATCAGTGATTATTGTAGCTTATGAATTTAACTATCTTAAACATGGTGTATGTACTTATTTTATTTTTATATGAATGATATGTAGGAGGATACCTCACTCTAAAGGATGGTATATGGTTGGATTATTCTATCTTTTTTTACATATATTTTTATAGGTTAAAATACGTCCCATATTTTTTGTCTTTCACTCCAAATAAAATATTTAAACTTGGTAGGGCTAGTTGGACCCACAAATTAGTTATTTCACCATTTGATATGGTTAGTTGATTTATTAGATCTATGACATTTCAATATTTTTTAGATATGACAACATGGTTTTTATACCACTAATTATATTTGTTCTTAATGGTTATTTTCGTTTATCAATTATTTTAATAGTTACATTATTATATATTTACATAAACATTAATCTGCTTATGATATTCCATTTTATTGTAGGTGCATTTGATATGTTGACATAAGAACATTGATGATCATTCATGGACCTTTAGTGGTAGTCAAGACATCCATATAGATAGTGAGGAGATAGGTTTTTTATATTTTTAAGGTTTTTGGATTTGGTATCTATTTTAAGGTAACCTTTCTAATTTTTAATTTTAGATAAATTCCATATCCAATATTAACTTAGATTATAAATTATATGTTCTAGAAAAAAGTCATCATTAATCCCTCCCCAACACATTTTTATTTTAATTTAATGTATATACACATACACACATTAAAGTAAGGTATTATGTAGACACCTAATTTTGGTACATATGTTGTAATTCCAATGATATTATCATGTTTTTATACATATGGGTTATTTTTTAAAATTGGATTACTATTGGTACATTTTAATTATGTGTTGGGCCACACACACACACACACATATTCCTTTGTCACTATTTTTTTTTGAACTTTTATATATGTCATACATTTTCCTTGGGACATTCCATATATCCTTTTAAACCTATAGAGCTATGTTTCTAATGTTTTGGTCATCTTAAACATTCTTAGAATAGTACGATATTAGTATGACCATTATTAGACTTATTTTGCTAGTGGTTATATCTATCATGGGTCCCTCTAACACCCCCCACCCCTCCATGTTCATCACATTTTTTGTGCACTAATTGTCATCTTTCCTATTGCCAAAAGGTTAAATTTTCACTAATAAGGTCTTAATTTGAATTTTATATGTCTATATATAAAAAATCACCATAATAAATTTAACACATTAGTAAATTAAATCACATGCTCAAAAAATACAAGGATCACGTCTAATAATTTATTACACATTGAATTTTTTGACATTTATATCTATTTGAGAGTTATTGATGCATAATTTTGCCCAAATATCTAGTGGAATAACATGTTAAATCAACTACTTACTTGCATCTCATTTGTAGGGATAAGGGTTGGGACTATCATATACACATTTATTCTTATTGAATTTCATGAGTGTTAATGTTTAAATTTCCATATAATATGGGACTAACAAAGGTATTTACCTAAAAAAAACACAAATTTTTAATGTCCTTGAAAGGTATTTTGGAGAATATTAGGGTTCAATCAAAGGATAAGGAATTTTGGTAGTGTCAAGCATCAATTGATGTATCTATAATAAGGTTCTCTCAAACAAACACATATGAATGGGTTTGAATAAATTAGTATAATTTGATCTACACATCCTTTATTGGACTAGACATTTGACTTTAAGGATATATTCTCACCATCAAATAATTTGATACTAGACTGTCACTATCAAAGTATTCCTATTTTTTTCAAATTGTTAGATCACAATCATCTTTCTATATTATCTTCTACAATGTTTATAAAAATTTTCTTATTAATTTTAATATTTTATATAATTTAGGTAAGTCAAAAATTAGGTACACATTTATAAGTCATCTTTGTAAATTCTTAATATTTCTAGGTAATTTCATTAATATTAATGTAAGCACATTTATGGTCTTTATTTACTATTTTATTATATTTTTATCAAATCTTCCCATTGTGATTTTTTATGGTTTAATGTAATTTTGTTAAGACATAGATCCACATGTCCATATACCACACACACACACACACACACACACACACACAAATATTTAGCTGGTAAAACCATAATTATTAGAGGATATGATGTCATACCTAGGATGACTCTTATAAGAACTACCTTACATGTAACTATTGGTCTTAAGACTATGTTGGACTAGTTTCATGTATTTATGGATAATGGAACATGTGACATAATATTTGGATGAAATTGACTCAATAAAGTGAAATATATCCCATAAACATATCACCAATCTTTAAATTATTTCTATGATAATAAAGTGATTAATATTCAAGGTACTACATATGAACCTACCATACATGCGCAATGTGAGATGTTACCTAAAAAGTAACCAAAAACATTAATCTTATTACCTAAACCACATGCACCTAAAGTGAAATTAACTAATCATACCCCCTAAAAAATTCATATTATTATAGAAATTATGCCTATCTAAACTAAAACACCTACTAAATATTCAATCATTGTATGATAAACCTTTCAAATAAATGAAAATGCATTTTAACAAAAAGATAATGCAACCATTTTCAATAAAGATTATTAAAATATAAATTATTTAAAAAATTATTCTTATTATATTGTTGATTATTATACTAATAACGAATTTGGAAATGATGATTCATTACCCTTCTTGGACTCATGGATCCCAAAACATAAAATTATAAACCATGGGAACTATTGACCAAATTTTGATCCCAAGTCAAAATGGGTCAACCCATCTAAGTTGAAAATTTTCATAGGGTTATAAAATATCATATGTAGTATTTTATGGCCTTAAATGGTATAATGGTCTGCATATGGTCACATTAGTCATTGTCTAGCCTTGTCCAAGATTTGTCTCATGTGTACTTATCTAGTCTTAGGGGTCATCCATAAGGTCTTAGTTTTGGAAAATTTGGTTAAAGGTTTTAAATGGTTTATAGTCATTATAAAAGGTTATTAATGTGTATTTAAGATAATAATATCATGTATTAACCTTTTATTATGTTTTTATGTGCTAAAATGTCATTTTGGTCACCTTTTGGCTTATTTTTGAGGATTTAAACTTACCACTTTCAAAGTTAAACATTTCAAAAATTTCTACAATGTATTTGATGTCATATAATTTTAAAATATTATTAGGATTGAAAAAATGGTGGGATCAATGCCTAAACTAATAAAAATACCCCTTTAGAATAATTTTTGGGCACTTGTACAACCTTAGAAGATCGTGTTTCAGTTAAAAATGGTTTGAGTGTCCCTTGGGATTATAAAGATAGGTTTAAGGATTTGAATCAAGTTTTGAGATTTAAAAATACATTAGAAACTCTCTCTCCTCTATCACTACCTTCAAAAGGTTAGAAAGGCAAAAATAAAATGCATGGTATGACTAGGAGTGAGAGTCAAGAGATAAAAAATTGGCCATTGTTAGGGGTCCTAATGAGATTGAAATTAATGGCATGGGTTTACATATTCATTCCTCATCATTTATGAACAATAAATAAAAGTTATAGTAGGTCACTATGCCTTATCCATCCAAGTAGGGTCTGATTTTGCTCCTATTTCTCCACTTCAGAATTAGATGGAGAAGAATGGTTTTGAGGGATGTCTTAAAAGGTCAAATAAATCCTTTCAATGCTAGTTTTATCAACAAATTAAACTCCATAAAGTGTCTATATTACCTTTTATTTTCACCCTTTGAGGAGATGTAAAACTCTCCTCATCCAAGTGGCAAAATGGAATCACATCTAGGCTTGTGGGTAGCCTAAGGAATGAGGTGAGTCTCTAGATAGGGCTAGCTCCCTTGATGTACCACTTAGGATTGGAACTACTACTAAATTTGGGGGTGAAAAGGGAGAGATATAAATAAAATAAAACTAACATAAGGGATGTGATACACCAAATATATTTATGACATCCAACCATATGCATATTACACTTCAAGTCAAACTAAACATACACTCTCTAATCTATGTCTTCTTGCATCAATATTACATTGTGGGGTTATGGATGAATGTGCAAAGCTAGGAAGACTAGAAAAAAGGCCTTGAATGGAAATAATGAATACACTAACTCACTTAAAATTTGAAATTTATTGGAACACATAACATGCCCTACAAGAAGAAGCTACAAATAGGTGAGAGAATGTGACAACTTATTAAGGAATCTATAGTCGTCACTAAGCAAATTCAATAATAAAGTAAAGAAAACTATAAATAGTCATGGAAGAAGAAAAAATTATTCATTTTATTGATAAAAATGTATAAAAATTATCAAGGATTCACCATACTTAGGTGGAGCATCCCCTACAATGGCTAAAATGGCTAGTTCTTATAGAACTTAAGAGTGAGAGAAGAAGAAGAGAAGTCCAAGGGTCACAAGGAAACTTTTAAAGATTATAAAAGTAGTTAATTTTTAATTTTTAGAGTTTATTTCATGAAACATATAAGCTTAGGAGTTAAAAGTGTCAATCCAAGTCACAAACTTCATGAAAAGTGGCAAGAAAACCCCTCAACTGGTTCAAAAAAACTACCTTCATGATTAGAGTTGTTTGAACGTCCTATATATGATGAGGAGAAGTAAAAATGATTTTAATTAATTTTAAGGACATAATATATGTATATCCATAAATTATTTGTAGGCTTGGTCATCTGGAATAAGCTAGAGATAAGTAATCATCATCTGTTGTCTAGAAAATTGCTTTTCCATGCACCCTGCACACTTGGATTCCAAATTGGAATCATTTTCTCATGAAAATACATGGGAGGAATTTAATGACACCTTTTAATACCATAAATTTATTTATAAGCATTAGGTACACCTTAAAATGAATTCACTTGAAGTTTTTCATTTTCTTTACTAGCTTGTCCAATATGCCAATTTTGACTAGCTAAAATGAGAATTAGTTTTAGAATACTTAAGAGTTTTTATATAGTATTAAATTTATATTATGGGTTATAAAAAATATATATATTACTATAAAATTTTGTTTCATGTTCAAACTCCTCTTGTATCCTATATAACATAAAAAATGGTCAAAAATAGCTTGTTTTTATCATGTCCGTATAGGTCCATATATCCAAAAACATGTGGAGTAGTTTTAGGGAGTAATTTAAAAGGTAAAATAGGTTTCATTGTCATTTTATTTAATTTCAAACTCTGTTTTGACAAATTGGTCATTGCAAGGGTTTAGGAGGGTTTGAGACCTATTTTCATTCTTAAGGTTGGTTCATAAAGTTTAGACATAAAACCTTTAAAAAAATTCCACAAAGTATTTTATAAGGACATATTCTAACTCTAAACTTATCTATCTCCCATGCACAATCATCATGCAAGATATGAGCATTGGAAATCTTCCTATCAAGCTTGTTTTCATCATTTTTGCATGTTTGAGAGAGTTTTGGGCTCAAGAATAGATTTTTATGACTTCCCCTACAAGTTAAAGGTTTGATAATACCTTTAGTAACCTTTTTAACATGATACAATAGGATTTAATTATTAATTCATGTGAAAAGTGTGATGGACTCCCCATTTGGGCACTAGGCTTCACCATGCCTAATAGGCTTATTTTGATTTTGAAGCTCAAGGTGAGTTTTTATAGGTTCCCCTAAATCTAAATAGATCAAAAATATCTATTATGGAACCTAAAAAATGTTTTTATCCACTATAAAGCTTCATTCATGTGAGAAGTGATAGTGACTATCAATTTGGCTTCTAGGCTGAAACCCTACCCTTTAGGCCTAATTATAGCTTTTGGTGTCTAGACCACATTGTTTGGTTTTTCATCTCTATGAAAAGTTTTCATGATTTTAATTAGTGTCTACCAGATTCAAAAACTTAATTTTAGGATTCACTCAACATTAGGTTCATCTATTTGCTCCCATTTCTTAAAACTATAAATTTCGTGCATAAGGTGAGTGCCCTCTATTTGAGACAAAATAGAAGGAACTTCCCCTATTTTACCAGACCAAGTGAGATTTTTAAAATATTCCTAAATTTTTGGATATGTATTACACCAAAATATATTCCTTTATTATGTCATTTTACCTTTAAATTCCTTAAAACCCTCAGATAGTCTTGTAAAATAGACTGTGTAGGTTTATTGACTATGACTATGTTTTGTGTGATGAGAACTTCTTGTATACTTCTATCCCATATTAATAAGGATATTAGAGACTTTAATAGTCCTTATGGATTTTTTCACTTACCTTGCATCATTCCAACCTCCCATATAGCCTTCAGATGTACTATAGTTTCTCAATTGAGTCCTTGTTTGCCAAACTAAGACACTTACCTTTTAGACCTTGTTATAGGTTTAATTCTCATAAATTGATATTTTTCACGATGTTAAAATACTCATAATTAGCCTAATTATATTTCAAAATGTATACTTAAACTTTCACCAAATTTGACAACATGAAAACACCATTTAGGTATCAATCTTGGGTCACTATCCTATACCATGTTAGACTAAGCATTGTAGGCATGAATTTGCTTAAATTATTTTTTTTCATGATGTTTATAGACTCATCATGAAGTATTATAATTATATTATACCCTATCTCACCTTGAAATAACTATATATGCTCTTTGGAACCTTAACTAAGTTCCTTCCTACTTTGACTGAGACACACCTATTGACTATTGTATATATATTTGAATGTGTTTGCCCTTTTGGAAGGTACTTATAGGTACATTAATTTCTATAGGAAATTTCTCATGATGTGTATAGGTTTATTTTAAACTTTAAAATCTACTTAGTATTTGGTTTCACCTTTATTTTCTTTGAATGACTAACACATTCTCAAACATCTAATTTGGGTAACTGTCTATCTCAACCAGTCCAAGTTGGTTATAGGTGTGATTTTAGGAGGGATGGAGAAATGTATGGAAATTTTAAAGACTAATAAGGTATTAAATAATTAATTATACCTATTAAAACTTATTTTTAACATGTAAACCACCAAGGAAACATCTCCTTTTAGCTTACTATTTATAAAGTCAAACACTTGGCTATAGGTGGATGTTTTAGGGTATGTATGGACTGAAAGGGTGCTTATGAGGGTCTAAACATAGTTTATGAGATTATTATAGTGATATTTAGGTCAAAAGAGATTAATTATATAATTTTAAAATTTATACATAGCTTATATTCCCTTATGCAACTTTGGGTGAGAAAAGTTCTTTTTAGGCTCAAAACCTGTAGTTGTCTCTATTTGAAAATAGTGCATGAAAGTACAAATTGGGGTATTTAAAATACCATAATCAAATTTTAATCTACCTATAAAATTGGTGTAGTTCATGTCTATGCTATGTAAAAAAATAAAACCCATAAATAGGCATCAAAACCTATTGCAACCTTGGAATAAGATAACCCCAAAACATGGTTGGACCTTTGTTTTGCCCTTTTAGGGAAAATGGGCTTGAAGTAGTCATTTGTATTTTGAGCATAATTTTCAACCTCCATTTTCCAATTCACACATAAAATATTATTTAAATTATTATATAACATAATAGGTCATTAAAAAATTATTTCAAACAACCTCATGCTCTCCATACAAGAACTTCTAGATCTTTGTCAATACCTCTTGTAGGTATATATTATGATGCACAGGTAGTGAGTTGAATGTGAGTAGTTTTATCTTGAAATTGACCTTATAAAAATCCATGATTATACAAAAGGGTCAATTATTGGATGATTTTGTCAAAATATTGGGGCAATATTCTATATTTGTTTCAACATGACATTCCCCCTCCATGGCACATGTAGTTGTCTATTCATGGTAGACTAAGTGAAGTGTGTATCATGACTACCACCATCCTTTATTATGATAAGTGGAAGTTATTTTTTTATTATATTAATGTGAAAACATGTTAAAGTTTATTAAATATCTAATACCCTCCCATGAATCATGTTAAAAATATCCACACACATGATTGTCTATGACTGTGAATAAGAATGGGTAAGGAGTTGGTTGTGACATGCTCATGGCTACATATTTGATAAAAAAAAGGATAATTTCCTTGAATAATTATATTTAAAGAGGAGGTTATGAATGATATATGTAATACATGGTTTTTAACTTCTCAAAACCCTCTGGAACCATTCCCAAAGCATGAGAACCTCTATAGATGGTGGAAACCTACTTATCATCCAAATGAGACTAATCTACCAACATGAGATGATTTACTCATCAAATAAACATGAAAAATGAAAAAAAATTGGATACATAAGGTAACATAGTAAACATCCTTGGGAGTTCACATCAATAATTAATTTGTATGAAATGTCCCAAACAAGAACAAAACTCATCGAGTGCATGAAATAGCTAGTAGATTTGCACAATCAAATTCATGAGGATGGTTCATGAATCATAGGAAAATATTTATCAAAATTTTTATATTTAAATTAAGGTCTCTGAGTCTAAAACAACCTCCCAAATTTTTTTGACTTAAAACCCTTTCTACTAGACATACCAAGCAAAAACTTGAAAGTCATTTCTATATGCCAAAAAGGGCTAAAAAAGAGATGAATGATTTTGAGAAATAAATGAAAATTATAGAATAATTAAATCATGAATATGAGTGTGTTTAATAATGAATATTCACATTTACACCTTTCCCAAGTGGCACACTTCCTAAGGAGGCCATACAAGTGCCATTTTCTTCCTTTTTTTAAGAAAACTAAATTTTATCTGAATAACCTACTATATTTCAGTTATTAACATGGTTAAGACTTTTAAGGACACATAGGACATTAAATAACCTATTATAACCTTCAAATTTCCAAATAAACCCATACAAAGCATTAAATGTACCCTTTTTATCATTAAAATGACTCAAAATGATAAATGGACATAAAAATTAATTGACCAAAGACCATATAACATTAATTAACATAAATTAACCTATGAAACACCTCATTACAAGATATTAGACCCATATAAAACACATAAACCTAAATTTTTTACCTAAGAGTGCCCCAATTTGACCTAAAAGTCAAATTTGGTCAACAAATTAGTGACTCATAGGGGTAGTATACCTGCTACACTAACTAGACCAGTATCCTTATTAGTCCATTGGGATTATGGAGTGATTTAAGGATTGAGACAAACAATTAAAAAAATTAACATTGACCACAAACACTTTGATCAAGATAAGACACTAATGACTACCTCAACCACATAAAGCAAACACACAAGACACACACATGTACTCCAAGAACTTAGGGAATTAGAAAAACACTATTATGCACAACTAACAATCAATCATACCTCCCTTTATAGGATCAAAGGGAAATTTTCACGATTTTCCTTTTGCATGAGATGGATGAGGGTGCCAAGCATGTTTCTCTTTAGATTGAGCACTTGATGGACCATACCTATCCCTTAACACTTCATTTGACTTGTTTTTAAGTATATCATATTAAAATATGTCTAAAATGTATACATATTCTTCTTGACCTTGTTTACAGACTTCATTTTTATGCCCACTCTTTTTCTCATGATCAACTTTCATCTTCTTTGTAGGCATAGTCTCAAAAGGAATGATCTCTTTCTCATTGAAATATTGAGGCCAATAGAGGTTTGTCTTAACCTATATAGGCTGATTTGGATATGTTTTCTTTCTCACTTATGCCATATTGGATAATGCCATCTTTCTCATTTATGACATCTTGGACAATGTCATCTTTCATACCATCACTTGTAACCAACTCTAAAGGAGTTGTAAACCCCTTGAGAAATTTAAATTCTTTGCAAATGTCCTCAAATCTCTACCATAAGTCATCATCTTCACTTTGATCAACATCATGAATGGGAATAACAAGAGAGACTCCTTCAAATTCTTTATATTCCAAAAGGAACTCTTCCAAGATTTCTTCTTCAACACAAGGAGTGTATGCTTCATCATCAAACAAACAAGGAAATTCAACACAAGATCTCACCTCTTCTTCATCACTAAAGAACTCTTGAGAATTTTCAAATTTCACCTTGGCTATCATAATATGATCTTGTTTATCAGGGACTATAACATCTTCACGCTATTTCTTAGTGATGCCAAGACTAGGCATCTTGAAATTCAATAACCATTTTCAATAAGGCTGCCAAGAAGTTACACTTTCTTCAAGTAAGAGTTCTGAATTTTCCTCAACCACTTGATCTTCTTGAGGTTCCCACATCATAGGTCCATCAAGGCAAGGGTGATGGGATGAGGATAAAAATAAGTAGTTGGTGGATGTGGTACATAGTGCTCAAAATAAAATTGAGAATGCAAAGTAAGAGGTTCTTTTGCGAGGTCTTGAGGAAGGGTAGATGGGGTGTGTTTAGGCATAAGATCTTATTTTGGGTTTAAACCTTCTGTCTCACCTTTATTTAACAATCTCATATTTGCATCTATCTCTTGAATTTGTTTGGCTAGGTTCTCTTGGAAAAGTCTTTCTTGAATATCATAGGAATCATAATGAGTATGAGGGATAAATGAGGGCTGAAATGGAACATAATAATCTTATTGAGGAAGGGTAGGAGAGACTTACACAAGATCAAATCCATTCTACATTTCACACTCTTTGATATTGCTTTTATCTTATTTATTTCCCAATGATTCCACTATCTTACTCTATCTTAGCATGTTGGGATTAGAATCCTTTTCTTGAGGGATGGAAGGAGGATTTTGTATAGGATCAAGAGTATTCTCAACTTCAAATTATTTGTCAAGATTTTTTTCCTCTTTCTAACCCCAAGACTCTACTATCTTTTTCCAACTTAAGACATTATGATTATGAGTCTACTTTTTAGGAGGTGGGAATGCATTTTGAGAGGGCAATGAGGGATCAAACTCCACTTATTTGGATTCTGACATGGAATACTAAAAATTCATACTATCCAACTCAATTTACATATCAATATTATCTTCAAACACAAGATTTTTTATTTCAACTCTCTCCTCCAATTGATTTGGAAAAAAATGACTTTGATGGGATTGATTTAGCTCATGAGTAGGGGTCATGTATGGCTGGTATGAATCTTGGGGAAGTGAGTATGAAGGTTGATAGGTATGGTGAGGTTTCATTTCATGAAATCCTATCCTATTCTCTAAATAAGATACTAAACCACTCACATCAAGCATATCACTTCTAAGCCTTTTATAATTAGCTCTCTCAATAGGTGCTAACTCTCTTTTGATCAACTCTAATGCTTCTCTCACATTATGAATAACATTATTAGGAACATCTATACCACATACCATTTGATTATCAATATAAAACATATATCTCTCATAGCCCAAGAGTTTCTTCTTAAAGGTGGAAATGGGTTGGCTTGAGGAGTGGCTAGGTTGACTAGGAGGATCAAAACATTGAGGAGGCTAGTTATATCATTGATATAATTCATGCATAGACTAATAAGGATCATATTGGAGATAATTAAATTAATAATTATGCTGGTAATGATCATGAAAATGTTGACCAAGGATGTGTTCATATTGATAGGGAATGGCACAAGCTTCCAATGTCTCACCAACTTGTAGGGAACAAAACTCAACATCAAAGTCAGCCATGAAACCTCATTAAAAGTAAGAAAAAAAAGGAAACATATTACCATCAATATTAAAATGATAACTTGGGCTAATAAACCAGCTGATATATCTTTGGAGTCACCATTAATGCTTGAATAGATGCTTCCAAAGGCTGATGTGTTAAAAGACAACACTAAAGATCCTCCAACTCTTGGAATAAGATTCCCACTAGGCATGCCAAAAACTATTGTCACTTGGATTTCCACCCTTTTAGGAGAAGAAAATTTCTCCTCATAAATTTGGCATAATGGAATCACCTCTAGGCTTGTGGGTAACCTAAGGAATGAGGTGAGTCTCTAGATAGGGTTATCTTCCTTGATGTACCACTTAGTATTGCAACTACTACTAACTTTGGGGGTGAAAAGGGAGAGAGATAACTAAAATCAAAATAACCTAAGGGAGTTGATACAAAAAATATATTTATGACATCCAACCATATGCATATTACACTTCAAATCCAAGGACAAACTAAACATACACTCTCCAATCTATGTCTTCTTGCATCAATGTTACATTGTGGGGTTATGGATGAATGTGCAAAGCTAGTAAGAATATATAAGAGGCCTTGAATGGAAATAATGAAGATACTAACTCACTTAAAATTTGAAATTTCTTGGAACATATCATATACCTTGTAAAAAGTTGTAAATAGGTGAGAGAATGTGACAACTTGCTAAGGAATCTATAGTCTTCACTAAGCAAATCAACATTCAAGTAAAGCACACTACGAAAAGTTGTGTAAGAAGTAAAATTAGTCATTTTATTGATAAAAATGTGTAAAAATTAGTATGTATTTTCCATACTTAGGTGGAGCATCCCCTATAATGGCCAAAATGGCTAGTTATTATAGAACTTGAGAGAGAGAAGAAGAAGAGAAGTCCAAGGGTCACAAGGACACTTTTAAAGATGATACAAGGAGTTACTTGTGAATTTTGAGATGGTATGGGATGAACCATGTAAGGTAAAGATATACAAGTGTCAATCCAAGTCACAAACTTCATGAAAAGTGGCAACAAAACTCCTCAATTGGCTTAGAAAAATTGACTTCGTGATTAGATCTATCTTAACGTCCTATATCTAATTAGGAGAACTATAAATTATTTGAATGAAGTTTAAGGAAATCAAACATGCCTCTCCATGCATTATTTGTAGGCTTGGTCATCTGGAATCACTTGGAGAGAATAAATCATCATCTGTTGTCTAGAAAACTACTCTTCCATAAACCCTACACACTTGGATTCTAAATTGGAATTATTTTCTCATTGAAATCCATGGGAGGAAGTTAATTAAACTTTTAAAGACCCTAAATTACCTTATAATCATTAGGAACACCATAAAATGAGCTCACTTGATTTTTTTCATCTTCTTCACTAGCTTGTCCAACATGTCAGTTTTGACTAGTTGAAATGAGATCTATTGTTCAAAATAGTAATATTTTTTATGGATTAAGAAATTAAAATTATGGGTTATACCAAGTATATATCTTCCTCCAAAATTTATTTCATTTTCAAACTCCTCCTGTAGCCTACATAACACAAAACATGGTCAAAGTAGGCTATTTTTAACATCTCCATATAGGTCTATACATATAAAAACATGTGGATCATATTGAGGGAGTAATTTATAAGGTAAAATATTTCTCATGGTGATATTTTTCCATTATATTGCATTTCTAACTCCATTTTCACAAACTGGTCCTTGCAAGGGTTTAAGAGGGGTTTAGACCTAATTTACTTCTTAAGGTTGGTTCATAAAGTTTGGATGTCCAAAATTCAAAAAATTCAACAAAGTGTTTTATAGGGACCTCATATAATTCCTATAAACTTCAATGGCTCCCATGCAAAGTCATCATGTAAGATATGAGCACTGGAAACCCTCCTATCAATCTTATTTTCACCATTTCTACATGATTGAGAAAGTTTTGGGCTCAAAAATATATTTTTATGACTTCCCATACAATTTAAAGGTTTTATAATACCTTTATTAAAAAAATTATCATGTTACAATATGTTTTAATTATTAATTAATACAAAAAGTGTGATGGACTCCCCATTTGGGCACTAGGCTTCACCATGCCTAATAGGCATGTTTTGATTTTGAAGATTAGGGTGAGTTTTTATAGGTTACCCTACATATAAATAGCTCAAACATATATATTATGGCCCTTAAATTTTTTTTACATCCACTATAATTCTTGATTCATGTGAGAAGTGATAGTGACTATCAATTTAGCTTCAAGGCCAAAACCCTGCCCTTTAGGCCTAACTATAACTCTTGGTGTCCAGACCACACCATTTTGTTTTTTATCTTTATGAAAAGTTTTCATGAGTTTAATTGGTGTATAAAATATTTAAAATATTCATTTTAGGATTCACTCAACTTTTGGTTCATCTATTTTCTCCCAATCCTCAAAACTACTAATTTTTTGCATAAGGGGAGTGCCCTCTATCTGAGACAAAATAGAGGGAACTTCCAATGTTTTCTAAGACCAATTGAGAGTTAAAAAATATTAATAAATTGGAATATATTATTTACACCAAAATATATTCCTTGATTAGGTAATTTGACCTTCAAACTCCTTAAAACCCTTAGATAGTCTTGCAAAATAGACTGTGTGTAGGCTTGTTGATGATGATTGTGTTTTGTCTAATGAGAAATTATTGTCTACTTGAATCCCATATTCATAAGAATATTATATAATTTAATATTAATTATGGAGTTTTCCACTTATCTTTCATCATTCCAAGCCATTTAGCCTTCAAATGTATTTGAGTTTCTTAATTGAGTCTTTACTTGCCAGATTGAGACACTTCCCTTTTAGACCCTGATGTAGGTGTCATTTTCATAAAATGATATTTTTCATGATATTAAAAGACTAATAATGAAACCATTTTGAGTTAAAAATTTACACTTTAACTTGTACCCAACTTTGATAGTATAAAAGCACCATTTGGGTATCATTTCTGGGTCATTGTCCTATACCCTATTAGATTGAGCCCTGTAAACATGAATTTTCTTAAATGAATTTGTTCATTATGTTTATAAAATCATCATGAATAATGAGAATTATATTATACCCTATCTCACCTTGAAATCACTATATATTCTCTTCGGAGCCTTAACTGAGTTCTTTCCTACTTTGACTGAGACACACCTAATGACT
This sequence comes from Torreya grandis, assembly GCA_037957365.1. Lineage (NCBI taxonomy): Eukaryota > Viridiplantae > Streptophyta > Pinopsida > Cupressales > Taxaceae > Torreya > Torreya grandis. The sequence goes on from JARHVA010000785.1 coordinate 3,468,168, forward strand.
ATCATACACAAATTTTAATGTGTTTGCCTTTTTAGAAGGTACTTGTAGGTACATGCATTTCTATAGGAAATTTATCATTATGTGTATATTTTTCCTTGAAACTTAAAAATCCACTTAGGATTTTATTTCAAATTTATTTACTTTGAATGACTAACACATTCTCAAACCTCCAATTTGGGTCACTCTCTATCTTAGCCACTCCAAGTTGTCTGTAGGTGTGCTTTTAGGAGGGATGAAGTAGTGTATGGCCATTTTTAAAAATTATAAATTATTCCAAAATTAATTATACCTATTCAAACTTGTTTTTAACATGTCAACCACCAAGGAAACATCTTCTTTCAGCGTATTATTTATACAGTCAAACACTTGGCTGTAGGTGGATGTTTTAGGGTATGTATGGATTGAAAGAGTGATTATGAGGGTCTAAACATAGTTTATGAGATTATTATATTGATAATTAGGTCATAATATATCACTTACATCATTATAACATTTAGACATAGTGTATATTCCCTTATGCAACTCTGGGTGAGAAAAATTCTTTTTAGGCTCAAAACTTGTAGTCGTCTCTATTTGAAAATAGTGCATGAAAGTACAAATTGGGGTCTTTCAAACACCATAATCCACTTGTCATCAACCCATAAAATTTTTTGGAGTTTATTTATATGATATTAAATACAAATAAAAACCATAAATAGTCATCAAAACATATTAAAACCTTGGAATAAGATAACCCCAAAACATGGTTGGACCTCTATTTTGCCCTTTTAGGGAAAATGGGCCTGAAGTAGTCATTTGGATGTTGAGCATAATTTTCAACCTCCATTTACCAATTCACACCTAAAATATTCTTAAAATTCTCTATAACATGATAGTTCATTGAAAAATTCTTTCAAATAACCTCATGCTCTCCATACAAGCATTTACAGATCTCTACCAATACCTCCTATAGGTATATATTCCGATGCATAGGTAGTGAGTTGAATGTGAGTAATTGTGTCTTAAAATTAACCTTAGACCAACTCCATGATTTTACAAAAGTATCAAATAATGGATGATTATTTCAAAATATTGGGGCAAGATTCTACACCTTATTTCAGTGTGACATTTCCCCTCCATGGCATATGTAGTTGTCTATTCATGGTAAACTAAGTAAAGTGTGTATCATGACTACCACAGACCTTTCTTATAATAAGTGGAAGTTATTGTTTGATTATTTTAGGTGAAAACATGTTAAAATTCAATAAAAATCTGATACCCTCCCTTGAATCATGTTAAACATGTCCACCCACATGATTTTCTATGACTAAGTAAGAATGGGCAAGGGGTTAACTGTGAGATGCTCATGGGTGCATATTTTATCAAAACATGGATCATTTCCTTGAATAATGAGATTTAAAGAGTATGGGATGAAGGATACTTGAAATACATGGTGGTTAAATTATCCACACCCTTTAGAACTATTCCTAAACCATGAGAATGTCTACAGATGGTGGAAACCTACTTATCATCCAAATGAGTCTAATTTGACAACATGAGATGATTTTATCATCAAATAAAATTTAAACATGAAAAAAAAATGGAAGAAATAAGGTTATGTAGTCAAAATTCTATGTATTTCACCTCAACAACTGGTTTATATGTAATATCCCAAACAAGAGCAAAACCCATATGGTGCATGAAATAACTAGTAGATTTGCATAGTCAACTTCATGAGGATGGGTCATGAATCATAGGAAACCATTAATAAAAATTATTATATGTAAATTATTTTATCTAAGTTTTAAAAACCTCCCAAAATATTTTGACCTAAAACCCTTCCTACTGGATGTACTGAGCAAAAACCTGAAAGTCATTTTTGTATGCCAAAAATGGCTAAAAAGGATATGAATAGTTTTGATCAAGAAATGACACTTAAAAATAAATTCAAACATGTATATGAGTTTTGGGAAGATTAAGAGTCAAATTTACACCTTTCCCAAGTGGGACACTTCCCAAGGAGGTGGCATAAGTGCCATTTTCTTCCTTTTATTTAATAAAATTAAATTTTCTCAAAATAACCTACTATATTTTAATTAATGAAAGTTGGTTAACACATTTAAGGACACATGGGACATTAAATAATGTATTATAACCTTAAAATTTCCCAATAAACCTATACAAAGCATTAAATGTACCCTTTTTGACCCTTAAAATGACTCAAAATGATAAATAGACATAAAAACTAATTGACCAAAGCCTAGATAACATTAATTAACATAAATTAACCTATGAAACTCCTAATTACAAGATATTTTACCCATATAAAACACATAAACCTCAGGTTTTTACCTAGGGCTACCCCAATTTGACACAAAAGTCAAATTTGGTCAACAATGTCATTAAAAAGAGGAAAGGTGCCTCAAGTGTGTGAACATACCACCCAGATGCAAGTGTGTTTTATTTACTTTGTATTATTTTTACTTTAAAAAGTTTTAAGTATTTAATTATTCTTAAAATATCATTAATTATTATATAATTCATGTACTCTATATATGAAAATGAAATGGCCCTTTTTAGATGATCCTTCAAGAAATGTTGTGTCTTGATCTTTGGAAACATGTTCTCTATCATAAATGGTCTATTATAGGTTTAGGTGAAATTTTTTCCCAATTTTTAATGAATATAAATGATATAAATGATAATAAAACTTTAAATAGGTTGGAATCTTAGGAAAGTAGCATAAAGTTTAATGCACCCTCTAATGAGGGCTTTGGATAGGTTTCATTCACCTACAAGTTTTTAGATCTATAGGTGAACATCCATTAAGTATAAGGTTTCATTTTTAATTATTCAAGCAATGAAAAAGGGTGACATATATTCCTAATAACTTTTATAACCTTGATAGACTTATAAAGGCATGAATGGAATCATGAACTCCAACTCTCATACACACCTTGCATACAAACTGACTGCATACATAATATGTATATGTGGATGGACACTTTGAATTAATAATAGGTTTGGTAAGATATATAAAATAATTTTGAGATGATGATAAATAATTCATAAGAATTGATAAAATATTTATACTTCAAAATCGAACATTGGTTATTCTCTAGAAGTCCATGTAGGTAAAATGAAGACCTACAGGTGACAAACTTGTGGGTCCTCATTTGGTTAGAAGGATAATTGTTAGGTACAATAAACATGAATAAATATAATTAAAATTAATTCAAAAATTTATGAAGACATATATACCATTTGATATTCATGAAAAGTTGAGGTAACTAGTGTCATAGTCATCAAGGTAGTTCACAAACTTAGCGTGCATACATAGGTCTGAGTTCAAGACAAGAATCAAAAGGTATAAAAATGTCATAAAGATCCAATAAATTTTTTGAGATAGTGATAATTCACCTATAATTATATTTTACTACCTTCAATGTTCCATGGTGTTGTTGAGAAGACCAAGCTCTAAGTTCATGCCAACTTTTCCCTAAATAGTCACCTACAACTACTTTAGATAAGTGCAAGTAAATGATTGTAGGTTTGTGGAGTATGATGTCCTAAAAGAGATCATAGGGTATGAAATAATTTAACTATATTCTAAACCTATTTCATAAAGTTATATTTTTCTCATTATTTATAATGGAAGTCTTGAAACACAATATGTATGTAAACTCCTCTAATGACCACCTCCAGCCACCTTTTGAGAAGGTTATCTTAAATAGTGATGTTGGTGAAGTATAGGGATTTGATAAATTAATAATTTCATAATTTATCAATAAAATTATAGGAGTTATTAAATAGGTTCATTTTTTGTAAATAAATACCTAAAACCCATAAATGTACTTAGACTTCTCTAATGAACACCTACGTGTTATAGTCAAGAGTAGGCCAATTCCAATGTAGAGAGAAGGTATAGTAGATGAATATAATTGAGGTATATCTAAAGTGAATATAAAATTAAATAGGGTCATATAAATAATAAAATAAATATTATTAAATGACCAATGAGACTGGTTAAGACAAGTTCACCTAAACCTTGCACATATAGTCAACAAGACCATACGTAGACCTGCCTGCCCTCGTAAGAAAAAGTCACCAAAAGTTAGTTTAATAATATTTAATTGATATAATAAATATGTAATGATACCATATTAAATAAATAAACTCAATGTACCTAAAAGAAGAGTCGTGATAAATAATACTAAAACAACTCCCTTTAAATCTCTATACACAGTCACTGTATGCATAAGCCTACCTACTTAATTGAATGAGGTTTTATTGTTTAGAGTAGAGAAAAAGGTAAGACTAAAAATTAACCATTTTATATGTTTCATGGTGATTAAATTAATCCATATGACCCTCAGGTTCAATCAAAATGAAGCAAACACTGGAAACCATGTCTAAGCTTGCAAGACCAAACTCATACACAGGTAGGCCTACAAGAATAGTCATAGAAAGGATGGCATAATGGGTGGGAAAATGATATATTAAGGAATTTAAAAGTTTTAAATGAAATAGAAAACCTTTAAATACCATCCATGGATAGGGGAAAGTAATAAAAGTGTAATTTTGGCTCTCAAGACTACCTCTAGTTATCTTAATACATGACTATCATCTAAGACTAGTCTTCTATTTCCTGGTGAGGCCATGAACCTATGCATGTTTTTAATGATTTTAGTGAGGTATTATCACTTAATTATTGTTTCATAATCTATTTTTATTGATCTCATATCCTTCTTGAACAAAGCTTAAGACTATCAACCCCTCTCCCATGGCTTGTTTTCAACTCGGGAGTCAACTTATTACACTCACAAAAATATGGTAAATATTAATGGTTACCAAATTTCCTAGAGATATTTTATGAGGATATTAAAATTTAAAATTTTGGAATTGTTTCATGTGTTAATGGGCTAGGGTTTATGAATAATTGCTAAGAACCAAAATCACTCTAAACCCTCCAAAAACCCTAGTAATGACTAGTCAAGAGAGATTGACTCCTAAAGTAAATTATATGACATATTTTTATCGTAAAAAATATTTAATTTTTTTTATGAATCCAATTATATTGTCTAGGTGTACTTTGTCTATCTTTTAGTTGTACAAACTGCAATAAATGCACTATTTTACATGGTTTTTGATGTTTTGTATGGGTTTTAAGTAATGGATAATTTATAAACTATTGGTAGACGTAATTTTGGATGTTTTAAACTTATTAAATACCAAAAATATGTATTTGACATTTTTTATGTGATCAAACAAAACTCATTTTTCAAGGTAGTCTTAAACGAGCCTAAAATGAGACTAGGTTTTAAGGCCATTTCATGGTTCTCACACTTCCATAGGGTCTTAGGGCATAAAATTTAGCATGTATATGTTTTTTAGTAAATTTAATGTGAATAAAAATCTTTTTTTTTTTAAATTTATCACATGTGGGAGAGATCTAGAGTAGAAAAATAGGGTTCTAGGCAAATAGGCCTATTTTAAGAGAGATAAAGGCAAAAAGTTACTTCCACTCACTCTAAAGACCTAAAAATTGGAATGGATTTTTAAATATATAATTTGTCATAAAATATTCCATTAAATTTTTCATTTTCATCCATAAACTTACCTACACATTTAGGTTTATAGGTTTTTAGGGTTACAAGGAAAATAGGCCTAATGAGAGCTTGAGGAGCAAAATGGAGTTTTGATAGTTGTTATAGAAACCAAAATGGATTTATTTAAGTATGATAATTTATTTAAATTCCTTTAATTGATATATAATTCTTTGGATAAGTTTAACTCAATTTTTGAGCCACTTGGACAAAGTTAGGCATGGGAAATGAAGAGTTTCAAGACATCTAGGCATATGAATGATGAGTGTCATTGAAATGTTAGATTAGAAGAGTTGATAAGATTATAAAATGTGTAAAATGATAATTTATAAAGAAAATCATGGATAATTTATTATTGATAAGTCCATTTTCCACTCTTCCTTTGCAAAGAAGTCTAGTTTTCAAGAGGATGATCAAGGTGTCAAACTATTTTCTAACTCCTATACCACTTGGAAGAGGATGATCAAGGTGTCACATATTTAGAAGAGAGACACATTTATTTGAGTTTATATTTATAATTTTCATAACTCTTTCTTTTTTTAAAATCTTACATGGACACTTGGTAATCTCCTTCTCCTACACCCCTCTCTCTCTTCCCAATTCTCTATATAAGCAACCACTTTTGGCCTTGTATTGCATCCCATTTTAGTATGGTGAATCCATAATAAATTGAATAATGATTTTGAATTTTAATAAATATTTTAATATATTTTTAAATTATCAAATTATTTCTTAAGTGTGTGAATTAGTTAATGGTTGAACAACAAGTGATGGTTATTTGTCTTTGTGTTCATCTTACTCTTTCATGCTTTGTGTAAGTAATCTGAATCTTAGCATGTCACATGATGTGTAAATGGTTGTTTTTTATCTCTTTAAGTGTTTATAATAATATTATAGTTTATTATCAAACCTTATATTCATACAACTTGAGAACCACATTGCATTCTACCTTCATGTTGAAACACTTTTGTTAAGAGAGCCTTGAGTGTGAAGATCCTTTTTGTGAATTACCCTTAATATTACATGTTAAATTAGGTTTGTGGAGTTATTATTGGTGCATATCCTTGGTTATGTTAGTGTTAATATCCTTCTATCCATTTTATTTCAATCAAGTATATTAGTGGCTATTTGTAGGTGTGGTGCAAGGGAACTAGCCCTTCAATCTAGAGACTCATGTCTTCCATAAGTCACCCACAACTTGAGAGATATTTCCATGTTACATGAAATTGAAGGAGGATAACATAGACC
>JARHVA010000785.1:3480000-3515000 GCA_037957365.1 Torreya grandis
GATATAGTTTCTAACTTCTATGCATAGGTTTAACATAAAATCACATAAAAATGACTCTATTCTTTCTATACAAGCCTTCATAAGATACATGTTACTAGATTAAATAGGTATACATAGTAATCTTATTCATCTCTAGAATAATAAACTAGGTTGAATAACTTGACTTAGTATTCTAGTCAGCTTCCAGATAAAAAACTAGGTTGACAAAGATAATATAGTCATTTAACAAGTTTTAACAAATAGGGAATTGGAGAACTAGGTTAACCTAATCAACATAGTTGGTAAAACTTACAAACAACATTCAATGCACTTCCATATAGATCTCACATTCCTTAGCATATTACAACCCACCAAGGTTCCTCTCTCTCTCTCCCTCTCTCTCTCTCAATTCAGTTCTTCCTTATAGTTCTATTTCATAAAGTTTGTAGTCTTCAAAATTACAATCATATAAAAAACTAGGTTAACCTAGTTCTATATTCTATCTTCTATCTAAAATATTAGGTTGACCTGGTCAGCTTAGTTCTTAAGGACTCTTGATTTTGTAGTATATTAGTGATATTATTGACTCTATTTTGTAATGTTTACATATATTATGATTTGAAATGACTACGTACTATGTTTTAAATTAGTAATTAATAAATATATGCTAGTAATTACTTCACACTTTCACTTTTAGATATTTTCATTATTATAATAAATCACATAGTCTAATTAGGTGGTTTTTCAATACACCATTTAGTTGTACTATTTTTTCTTGTACACACTACCAAATCACATAATTTCAAACTACATTTAAACATTTGTCTACCCAAGGCCTACCTACTTATATTTCATCACTAAGGGGGAAGTTGACTTGATTTTCTAGCCAAGTATAAACATGTGGTTAATGGTATATATTAGCAAAGCACCTAAAACCCTTATCACTGTGGGATTATGAAGTGAGGGGGTAGGTCTGAATAACAAGCTAGTGCCGTTGCCAACACAAATCCCTTTCAACCTAAACATCCTAAAACCATCCATAGCTTTCTTTTTATTTCCCTACTCTTAGCCAACTTTTTTTATCAAACTTAAAATAACACTTTATAATAATCTAAAAACATTCAAGATGACCACTTAGTTAGTATTTACTTTTTAGGTGATAATTTTCTCTTTGATCATTGTATTTTGTATTGTAAAAGCTTGCATTAGCCAGCATTGGTGTAAGGTTTTATATTATGTGCCTAAATTGGATCATTCTCACTAACCAAATTGATTGTGTTTTCTTCCTTTTTTGATTTTAAAGTATATTAAAAAATCTTTCCCTATTTTTAGTACACTATTGTTATATTCGACAGTCTCTTACACACTATTTTTATCCCTACCTATATTACTAAGTCAACCTAATCCACTTTATATCTCTTTAACTAGTAAGATTATAGTACTAGGTTAACCTGGTTGACCCTATACCCTTATCAAGTTATGGTTTTCCTCGTTTGTAGTAATAGGTTGACCTACTTAACTTTGTACTCTTATTTTTATCCTATCTATTTGACTCAGTTTTCTATTTCTCCTTATCATTTTGTTAATTTTATTCAAATCACCATGAATTCCCCTATTATAATTTTCTTGGACAACCTAAATCCATTTAGACACTATTTTATAAAAGTAGGTGTCTTCAATCATGGACCTTGTCAAGTGCTTTTCTAGTTGCCCAGATCAGATCTAAACTTGATCCAATATGGTGTAGGCCTTGACAAGTCTTATTGTACTCAATATTTGAAAATCAAATATGTTGGCATCATTTCACATAAGATGCAAGCCTTATGTGCTCACCTAAAACACAATAGAGAAGGAATTGGCATCTATGTTGGGGTAATTATGTCATGGCACAACTCTATCCTTTGGGTATTTTTCTTAGTCCCATGGTAGTGGTACATTCATGGGTTCAAGATATCCTAGGGTGGGGGAAAATTACTATCTATCAGGCATATGTGGTTATGAAATAACTCTATAGATTCATGGGCACAAGCCTTTAGTAACCTTGGCTTAACAACATTTAGGCACATGAAGGGTCATAGAGGTACCTAGTTAAGGGACTTAGGCTTAGGTTCATGCTTAGATGTAGGTATCATTGTGAGGCATAGGGTCTTACCCATACTTAGAAAATTTCCTATGTCAGGTGTAGGAATTCTCATGAGTTATAGGCACACCATAGATAAGTTAGGTCAAAAGGTCACAAGAGCTTAACATACATACTATAGATTTAAGCATTCACTTTATTAAACATTTTACCAAGCCCTTCATCATTAAATAATTTTAAAGAACAATAAATATATATCACTAGGAACTAATCAAATGCTCTTTTTAAGATACTAAAGGCCCAGAGGCTCACAAGAGAGCTTGGGCATTATAAAGGGGAGAAATAAAGGCATTCTGAACTAAATTCTACATTTTAATGGTAAAGATAGCATCTAGAACCAATCCTCTAGGGATTTGCTAATCTAATATTCTCCTCCTTTGATAATTAGACTAAACTCACTTTTATAGTGCTTCAAGGCATCTTGGTGCTATGGAGAATGGAGCATGCCAATTATTGAGTTCACACTAGATGTACTAATTCTATCAACTCTAATATGTTGCCTCTAATGAGCCATGACTATCCCATGTATCTTCTTCTTAATGATAATTGAACCATAAAGGAGTTAGTTAGCTACCTTCTAGTTGGTGCCACAAGATGACAAAAGAATAATCATAACAAGTGATTGCCTCATGCCTAAGTGTCTACTGAGTTGGCATGGATCCTTTACTTTGATAGATTTGGGGACCAACATTACCCCATATTAAATTCTTAGACTATCCTCAGATTAATATTCCAACACCTTAGGTGCATAAAACTGAGGTGCACACTCCTTTAGTTCTACTCTAAAATCCTCAAAACCCTGGAATGTGATCTTGATTTCTTATGTGATGCTATCTATTTGTTTGGAGGTAGTGTTGAGGGTGAGTACATCAATTTTATCCAATATTTTTTAAATTCCTATAACCTTTCCTTCACCTTTGATACACCTCCATCAAGGATCGATCCTTGATCATAAGCCTTTGTTTATAATTTTCAAAAGAGTTCTTCTAGGTCCTACTCTTGGGTTTTAATTTGGGTGCTCAAAGTGTTGACCTATGTGATTATCTAAGCATGCTCGACCTTTCTCATAGTGTATTCTTATGCCATCAGTGCATCCTTCTCTAATTTTACCCTTTTGAGGCATTCATCAATGACTAATGCCTAGGTGGAGATGTTTCAAAAGATTATGTCAGCCATTTCTATGCCCTCTTCAAGATTCATGAAGAGGTCTTCTACCTCTTTGAGTTTTACAACAATCTCTTGCTCTATGCAAGCACAAGGGTCATCCTCTTCTTTAAGCATTGATTGTGCATTCAATATTGGGAGCATATAATCCACTAGCACATACACCTTATCAACCACTAATTTTTTTGAAGTATTGACACCATCTAGGAGGGATGGCTTGACTTCCTTCACATTCTTAGCTATTTGCTACAACTTGAATTTTATGGCCTTGTTCTTTTCTTCTTCCCCTAGCATGATCTTCTTCCATCTTGAAAATATAACATCATTAATGATGTTATTAAGTGATACCTTAGAAGCCATTTATATGAGGGTGTTAACTGACCTTATTGGATTAAATGCATGGGGGTTGACAAGAAATTTGTCATTCCCTTCCTCTATTTGGTTTGCATTGAGGACTACCTTTTATGGTACCTCGAATTGAGGCTCATCCATATAACTATCAAAGGAAAATAATAGGTGATAGAACATTAGTGTCATGGTGGTTTTGGGGAACATGTAATCCATCATATAATAATATTCATCTGTGAACCCCTTCTATGCCTTCTCCCATAAGCTCAACTTAACTCTATCTCCTTAGATGGCTAGCTCTGTCTATTTTGGCTCTACTTTATTGAGACTAGTGCCTTATTTGGCACTTTCCTCTAATGTGTCTAGTTTTTACAATAGGGTTTCTTCCTTAGAATTATCCAATTCATCTAATTATTCCTTTTATTTAGTTCTATATTTTCCCTCTTGAGTCTATTAGGTCTAAACTACACTCTTTATTTGCTTCTTTGAGGTGCCATTATCACCTTCCTTGTCTCCAAGTGCCCCTTCACTACTTGGGCATTCCTATGGTCTGACTTCCTCTATTGTGCTAGTGGGGGCACTAGGTGCCTCTATTTCTTTCTCCTTTATGGGTTCCTCACTTTTAGATACACTCTTTTCTTCCTTTTCTCTCTTGGCCTCTTCCTTTTGGGCCTTCTTTGTCTCTACCTTACTCTTCTTTACTACTATGGCTATAATTTCCTCGTCGACCTTATCTCCTCAACCTCAGCTTTGTTGATATCTACCTAGGCCATGCCCTTGAAATTCATTGCCTCCCTTTTTAGATGTAACTCTAGCACCACCTATATATGATCCTTACTAAATCCCATTTCCATCCATCAGTGCTTCTTCTCCTTAATATCTAGAGGCTACATTATGGGTTCTATGGTTGGAGTACTTGATGATTCTTCTACTTCCCCAAGTATGGTAGTAGTTCTACCTTAGAGATCCTCATAAAATTCTTTAGTAATGGGCTCTTCTTATATTTCTTCTTCTTGGATGATATATACTTTTATCCCTCCTCCCCTTCCTTCTTCTTTCACCTCTTGCAATAGTGCTTCCTCTCATGCCTCTTACACCTCCATCTCTACCAAGGTTATCATGGGCATCACCACTGGCCCCTTAGACTTATTATTTTTTTTCTCCCTTGGCTTGGGAAATGAAATTATTAGTGTGAAAATTGCATGCTTCTTATTTGGTATAGAGGGGGTAGCTTTATCATTGGAGGTGATCTTCAATCAGAGGTACTCTTGTATTTTATCCAAGGTTTCTCCTTGCTTTTTCTAAAGGGATTTAATTAGTTCCACTTACATCAACTTTAATTATTCATTGACCTAAAGGGGGAGGTCATCATCTTTATCTATGCACACACCCTTCTTCTTTGGCTTCATATCATAGAAGAGCCTATGGATGTGCCCAAGGATGAATTCTCTTTCAAGAAGATAAATGTCAATGGAATATGAATTATCCTCCTTATCTTTGTTTGTTTTTCCCCCTGGATGCACATATTGGTGCCTCAATCTACATACTTATACATCCATAATCCTCACTAGGATAGCCACCTACTTCACATTGGGTATTCTTCACATCACCTCTTTTAAGTATTTGGTTGAAAATGCGTAAGGTAGTTTTATCCAACTAGAGTGATTCCCATATATGAGTGATAATTGAATGATGAAAAAGTGTTTCATAATGGTGAAAGTCACCATTTTAAATAGACTCTAGGGGATTTTATTAAGGATGTGCCATTATTCTCTAAATGCTTCAATATACCATTCACATCATCCCGTTACTTGAGATTTATACTTTAGGGTAAAATAAGAGGGGTAAGTGTACTTCTAGTATTTCAATCTTGGGGAGTTATGCACTAGGAAGACCCACAAGTTATCCTCATTATCATTAGGCATACTGATCTCTTCCATCACAATAAATATAGATATGGACCCCCATCGAAAGGTCTATTACACTATATGACATTCAAGCATGTTCCTTATTATGTATTTTATGATGAACTTAATGATGTTTAATTTTACCCATTACACCATGTTGTAAGCAATACACAAGTGGGTATTTGTTACATCCTCCCATCGGCCATTGAGACATAGTTTTGAGCTTACCAAGCATGAAATTACCCTCATCCTAAGATTGTTAATGTTTTTTATTAGGAATATGAATCCTCATTTGTATTAACATAGGATTTTATAAACCTTTTCAACTTTCACATCATTTTCCATCATCTAGAAAATGTCTACACTAGAGCTTGGGAGTCTGGTGATTCAGTCGATAAGGTTTGTAGACAACCTCATGCACCTCCCTACAAAGTAAAACCTATCCCTATAGAAATGTAAGAGTAAAAATTTCATGAGTTCTTATAGTTTCCTAAAACTTAAGAACTCATAAAGGTACATCATACTGGTGGTCACTAGTTTATCCCAAACTGAGACATCAAAGAATGTTGCACCTTTTATCGTCTTTGCCCCTGTGTCTACCACCTAGTCTTATGCTAGGTCTTATGCAATGCTATAGGTTCAATGGTTATACTCTTACAAGAGGTAGTTGTGAATGAATGACACCCAATTTTATCCCATTAAAAAATTTTAGAGAAAATTCATGTCTCGGTATAATATATTTTCAAATGCCTTTGGATCAATTTGAGTGACATTAACTCCTAATAGTAGTATTATTATTTTCATGGTGGTGGATTTTGATACTAATCACACTTTATTGACATATTTTTATCCTTTTTTTGAGCCCAAATCATCTTATTTTTCACAATTATGAACCTATTGGTGTTAAAATATGGTCTATTTATCTTGATGAAAGCTTCAATCTTTATTGGAGCTTCTCTTTGGCTCTCAAGCTTCATGTTTAGAAAATGGTGGCCTCAATGTCACTTTAGTTTTCTATTACTTGGATCTTGTCCAATTTGTGCCACTTTATTTCCTATGATAATCTCATAGAGAACACAATTCATTTATTTACATAGTCATTCACTTTTGGCATCCAAGGGTGCTTAAGATTTTTCTCTAATAGGGTCTCCTTACTTTATCTCTCTGGGTTGTTAGTTTTGATTTGGTTTTCTATTTGAAATTCAAATTAACATAATTTTTTTAACCAAATGTAGTAATTTTTTCCCTATTTTATACCTCTATTCTCATCTACCACCTTAATTGTAGTTGATTAATGGTGTGATAGTGCCTATACTCCTTGGGATTCACTATGACTCATGAATTCCAAAAAAATATTTTATTATTTTCACATTTAATGTGAGTATTTGTGCTTCCACTACCACCTTATTAACTTCTTATAATGAATTTTTAGTGAAGTGACATGCAATTAAAATGGTCACTTATTTCCTCACTTTGGGTGGAAGTTAGCTTGTCCTTATGATCTTATCCTATGATTTGTTCACTTAGCATGAACTTCACCTTCAATATGGTGACCTAGGTGTAATGCCTCACATGCACGTGATTCAGCATCCTTGGTCCCATTTACTTCTCCTATTATTCTTCTATTTAAAGTGTGTTTATCTATCTTGGTTGATTTTACTATGCTTTAATCTTCTTTCCTTAGCCTTTCCTACCCCATAAAAATCCCTTGTACTAGTCCCTCAACATGACATTCTCATCTGATCTCTTGTGTACAATCATATTATATGTTTTCACTCTATATTTTATGCACTTGTATCTTGTGGGACTATTTTGGTTCACATTTTCTCTAAGTTCAATGAGTTTATGCACATAGAGATATAGGTATCTAGCCTCGGGCACTTATTGAACAACCATGCTCAACTCACGTGACTGGTATTATGATTGGAATTGCCAAACTAGCCCTTTTATGAGCCTTAAAATGCCTCACTTCTTGAATCTTGTGCACAAATATATAGTTTAGCTTATGTCTAACTCTATAAAACTTAACATGCCCATAACTTAGGTGTTTATCCTTAGGTAATTAGAGAGTGGGCATGATTTACTCACCCAACTAGAATTATGCATGAAAATGCTAGAGACATTTTACTAACGACCTCAAAGAACCACTTATTCACCTACCAAATCAAAATTATAAACAACACACATAAGATATCTTGTTTGGATTATGACAAAATTTATTCTAGTCACTCAATATAACTAACTCATGACCAAGAAGTTAGTGTTTGATAGCATAAACACCACCCTATTGCTGATATAGCTTCAATCAATTTTCATTGAAATGCCTAGGGAACATTTCACTTAAAAACATGCACAGCTTGCATGCGCCAATCTCTAAGATGTTATGGATGACATATGGGCCCATACACCTTATCTAAAGCTTTCATGGGTGCTTAATATATTTGGAATCATAGATTAAAACTAATTCCCCTTTTGTTATTACCTTATGCTTTATATGCTTATCATGCTAAATATTATGGTACACCTTCTTTATCTCTTATCTCCACCTTGCTTGGGTGTACACTTTATTTAGTTACTCTAATTCCTCTATATTTTCATTCATTGATTATTGATCATATAAATAACCAATACACATGATGTGCAATGATGGTACTAATAACTCCATCGATAGGATCACCTCAGTGCCAAACACTAGTTGAAATAGTTTAGCCTTTTTTAAGTACTTGTAAGTTATGTGATATGCCCACAACACTACCAACACTCAATCATCATAGTCTTTATGACAAACATTTCATATCTTTTTGAGGCACATCCCGAGGCTCTTATTGAATGCCTCAAATATGCCATTTACTTAGGGATGGTAAGGCATTGTCTTGTGGTGCACCACCATCTATTTTATTAGTATGATCCACATAGTTTTATTAATGAAGTGTGTGCCCCTATCACTAGTCAAAATGAGTGGACACCCATAATGAATTATGATATTCTCCCATATGAACCTTGTGGCTATGGTGAATGTGTAGTTTTTGGCTATTCTAGCCTCAACCCACTTGGTGAAATAATCAATGGCCATTATAATGTAACTCACACTTGTGTATTATGTTATGAGAGTGATCGGTCCAACAAATTCAATGGACCATTTCTCAAATTGTGATTAGGAAAAAATGGGGATGAGAGGCATCTCATCTTGGTGGTTGGGCTTCCTTATGCATTGGAATATGTTGCATGCCTTGGTGTAATATTTTACATCCTAAAACAAAGTTGGCCACCATAAGTTTGACTACAACTTCTTGCATTCCATTGCATCTCCTATGTGATGGCCTCCTGATATACCCTTTTGTACCTCATGTAGGATGGAGTCCCTTTTATGCTCCAAGACACATTGGTGTAGAACTTCATCTCAACCTAGTTTGTATAGTTCCCCACTAATGAGGTAAAAAGGGGTCACATAAACTATGATTTAATTCTTTTCCTTAGTTGTCATTATTTAGGGCATAGATCTAGAGGTTAAGAAATTTGTTATCTCCACCAAGTCTTTAGGGATGTTCTTAATTATGTAAAGTTTTGCATCCAAAATATCATCCTCAATTGGCACTACTACATTTAAAGAGTCTATATAAGACAAATGGTCTAGGCCCAAGTTATACTTTTTAAGCTTGATGATAATGGAGAACTCTAATTATTGAAATATAATGATCTATCTGCAAATGTACCCATGTAAAATAGGATTATTCATGAGGTAATTAAGTGCCTTGTGATCTATGAAAAAAATGAATCGGGTCACCAAAAAATATTGTCTAAATTTTTGTAGTGCATAAACCAGGTGAACACCTTATGCTTAGTTATAGTTTAGTTTTGCTCTACCTTTTTTAATTTTCTACTAGAAAAGGAAATGGGGTAATCCATTTTTCCATTACTAAGATATACTAGTATTACACAAATCATAGAGCTAGAAGTGTCAACATTGATGTGGAATTGTGTCATCCAGTCAAGAAATCAGAAGATAGGCAAGCTGGCTAATCTAAGCTTTAGGGTCTCAAAGGCATCCTCTTGCATTTTCCCCTAATAGAATAGGTCATCCTTATGTTATATATCTTCTATATGTGCCATAATATTTTCATAAATCCTTATTAAATTTATATAATATCCATAGTAGCCAAGAAATGCATGAATGCCTTTCTATGTGGAAGGAGTTTGGAGCTAAATGATGATCACAATCTTCATTAGATAAATGAGAAAACCATCCTTATAGATGATGTGGCTGATCAAGGTTCAAAATAATTCTATGAAGATTCACTTCTTCAAGTTTAGAGATATCTAAATCTACCTAAACCTCTCAAACATTAGGTGTAGGTTGTCACAATGGTCCTTGATGAGGCCATACACCATCTAGTCATCTAGGTAAACCTAGAAGAACTTATGTGTGAAGTATTTAAACATGGTATTCAGCACTCTAGAGAACACACATGGAAAATTATTGAGTCCAAAGGGCACCAAATTATATTAAAAATAGCCCCATTTAATTTTAAGGGTTGTTTTGGGATTATCCTCCTCTTTAAACTAGACTTGATGGTATCCAGAGAACCTATTAGTGAAGGTATAGATTTCACAACTTGTGACACTTTTAAAGACTTTGTTAGTGAATGGAGTTAAGAAGGGGTCATTGATTTAGATGGAATTCAACATTCTATAATCGATGCAAATTTGAATGTGCCCAACCTTATTTATGCTTATCACCATTGGGAACACTGACTCAGACTCCTACATAGGGTAAATGACCTTTGCATCCAACATTATATTGATCTCTATTTTAACCTTGGCATGGAGGTTGGGATTCATTATATATGGGAACTTATTAACCAATATTACACCATCGATTATCTTTATTATCATCCTCCCAAGGGATGGGTGGGTACCCTTTATATCCTGATAAGTCTTAGGGAACAAGACTTGAAATTCCTTTAGGAGGTTTATGATGTGCACCATCTCTATGTTATACCAATAGGCACTTAGAGTATCCATTTTTGTCTCTCCTTATATGTTGATGTCAACTTTAATGGTATGTAATAGTTTTTAGTATGGTTTATTATTTTCTTTGTGTGAGTCCTTAACCTACTGAGTTCCCTCAGTTGTCTCTATGTGATGATGAGTGGGGTCTTCTTCACTAGGAGCACTATCATCTACTTGGTATATGATATTTATTTTGGTAGTTAGCATTTTATATTAGATATCCTTCCAATTTTCATCATCTTCTTCACTTGAGTCACTGTTGAGTGTTTTTTCTCAAATAAAGTTGGAAGTGCTAGCCCTTTTTCCTTAGACATGTCTTCTAGGTTCTCCTCGAGGATGGCAATGTCCTTGAACACTACCCTCTAAATTACTTATAGTGGCTCAACTAATTCCAAGTGATGCGAGGAAAAGGATAAGGTGTGCACAAAATTATCCTTAAGGGAATCCCAATTGGTTATCTCTTGGTACATCTCATTTACCACATACCATACTCGCACTAATGTCTTCAGAGTTATATAAAAGGTGTGCACCCATAAGTTCTTTAGGAAATCATGCCACAGTTAGTCTATGTCGATTTTCATAAGCACACATGCACCATGAGATCAGAGTTGCTAGAGTATACTTTTATATCCAAGTTCTTGTTACTCCTCTTAAATATAGTATAAATTTCCACTTTCACCTATGGCTAGGTTAGCAAGTTAAACTTTTGTACTACCCATCAATGCATGATAGTGCTTCTCAAGGTATAAACTAGTACACCCATTCTATCTATTTATTTTGGGATGCATTATTCAATATCATGGACATACTTTTCCACTGGGTTGTTCCCTTCAAATTTTGGGAATGCTATAAGCTTTCCCTTTGCTTAGGTGGAGTACCTTCTTTCCTTTCTCCCCATGATATGGGACACATCATTTTAGGGTGTGATCAATATGGACCTATCCATTCCTCACAGGCTTGGCACCTTTGTGTGCACCAAGAAATTTATATGACTAATGGACTCATAATCCTCTTTAACCCATCAGTCACAAGAGAAATTGATGGTGATTGAGGCTAATTACCCATCATCCCAAGAGAGTAATCCTTTATTAGAAGGGTTGAGATTCTTGATGTCTTATACTGTGATGTTATATATATCATTAATCTCATCCTCTAAATAAATTCTCTCCATATAGGGGGTCCTTAGTCACTTGAGATAGGAATCAATACCCTTTCCTTTCCATTTTCAAATGTCATATATCAATTCTTAATGTGCATATTAACATTGTTTTTATACCACCATGGACTTCATAGGAGTGTTGGATAATTATCCTATTTAGATAACTTGATTACCTTGAAGTCAACATAGAATTTAGTGCCTATAATATCTACAATAGTACCCTTTAGAATTTTGATCAGTTGTGCTTGGGTCTTGTTAGCCATGAAGAGTACATGGGGAGAAGGCCTCAAGGCTAGCCTACCCATATTTTCAAATGCATTCTTGGTTAGGATATTGACCTCAATGCTTGTGTTGATAATGACCTCACAAATGGACCATCCATTGATAGTGGCATTCACTAGGAGTTCCTGGTCATACTTCATATTCTGTGTATGACTGACCTCTCATGCCCTTTCTATGTGTGGCATGGAAACTTCAACTGACTTCCATCCTGTATGTTCTAGAATAAAGTTATTTAATAAAGGTATCAGCCCTTATATTTATAGGAGGTGTAATATCTTTGTTAGATCTTATACTTTAGCCTCTTATCCATCATGTTTTTTGTGAGAGGTAATGACATGTGCCTCTAGGTCTTATGCTAGATGGATTTCTCATTATAGGTTTTAGATCACACTCATAGCTTATTATAATACCTCTTTTTGGAACGTAAGGTTTAGATAAGGTATGGATTTGGGTTCTAGCTATGTAATACACTTAGTGTGGCTTGACAACCTATATTTTAGGTGTAATTCTAGTATTGGTGTAACTGGTGGTTGAGTGGTGAGTCTATTTCATGTAGTTTCCTACAATTTTATTGACTCCCTATAGGATGGATACACCTTCAAAGTCCATTTTGACTTTTTAAACTCACACCTAATCATTCATACACCCTTGTCAGTACTCAACCTACCTTGTGTCATTTTTTTGTAAAGGCATTTCTTGACCTTATGTGTTCCTTGATAATACCCACATGTTGCATGCATAGGGTAGTTACATTAATAATTTTTAGTCAAGCCGCACTTGTAACATAATCATGGTGGGAACCTTAACCATGTCCACCACATCACCCTCTAGTACCTCTTTAAGTCCCATAACCTACATTATACTAGCCATAACCCTCATTTCCTTGAGATCCTTGCCCTTTTAATATGTTGTTAATTATCATGTGCCTATCCCCATGTTCTCATGCATCTCATAGATTATGTGTCAATCAATTATGATATTGGTATATGTATCATATAGCTAGAAATAGGTAGTTGTGCTAACTTGACTAGCATGTTATAATAAAGGGAAATTATGAACATCATTCACCTTGAAATAAAATTCATAGCCGAGGAGAAGTGTGCACACATTCCTTTTAGGGTATTTTTTTCTATTATGGCCTTCCATATCATAACCAGTGCACCACAACCCACTTTGAGCATCTTACAACAAACTAGTAGTCATTTTTTGGGAGGCCATAGATGTAATTTGTACCTCCACAAATGGGCTAATTCTAATATTGGCACTCCCACCACCTCAGCTATAAGTGTAGCTTGAAGTGCTTCTCGAGGGTCTATGAATATTTTCATGGATTATGCCCTTCTAAATGGTACTATAAATCCTCTAATGAATCATTATATATGTTAAGAGGGGTGAATTTTGTAAGGGATCTTAGAAAGGAGAGTTTTGAATCTAGCATCATACAAGCACATGTTATTTGATGATCCCTAGTTGATCTCTTTGAGCATGGTGATGCACTACTTCTCAAATTTAGGTATACCAAATTCCTTCAAGGAGGCTTCCTTTAGGGTGTCATAATCAACCATAGCCTAGTTAGGATCAAACTTCCTATACCAAGTATGGGCACAATCAAGTAAGGTTATGGCAAACTAGGTGTCCTTATGCTCAGACTGGGTTATCCCTTGAGCATGCCATTGCAATTCACACTTGAGAACATGATATTTGGCATTTTCCATGCCTTGATACTTAATAAAACACATGGCCATCTCATAATAAATATGGGGAAAGAGGGAAGCTAGTTTTTGAGGTGCTTATCCCCTTAGTAGTTATCTTAGCATTAGTCATCTAAGCCCTCCATCCACTATGTTAGTCATTGGTCCCATTATTATCACTAGCAAATTAGAAGATGATGACACTATAATACTGACTAGTGGTGAAAGAACACTTCCTCTAGGATATTTTCTAAGTGTCATAGTTGATGTTGGATAGACTAGGGTGATTATGTTCATGTTATATATAGTCAAGATAACACCTTGACTTTTAGAGGTATCCTCCCTTATCTCCTCATAAGTAAAAACTTGTTCAATCACAAAATTCTATTCCAAATTTGTTAAATAATCAAAGTCTAAGTTGAGAATAGGGTTAGTTATCAATCTTCTATCTTCCTATGAGGGATCCAGTGTATGAGCTCACACTCCAAGTTTAAAGGGGGTAGGTGTATTTGATGCATCTCTAATGGTCAATTTTTTTAGGGACCTTGAGCATTCACCTATCAACTATAGAGATTATTCCATGACTTCAAGGGTTCCTTCCTCTAAGCATTATTTCCATTCAAGATATCCTTCCCCATGCCCTTCCTTCTCATTATAGGTCCTTTCAACACTTCCAAGTTCTATATCTTCCATTATCCCATGCCTCTTCTTATTATAATCCTATCTTTTGATCTCTTTAGTGTCAATATGCTCATCCCCTTCCATTTCACCTCACCTACACATCCCCTTCTTCCCCATTGTGATACTCATATAAGAGAGGAATTTATCCTTCCATCCTCATGGTTTGAAATCTATAATCCACCATTATCTTCTTGAGTTTGGTGCCAAATTATTTCACAAACATGCCTCTAGGTTCATGTAAGAACTGATATTTTTCTTCTTCATGGTAGGATTACATCGATACTACAAATTCAAGCACAAATATATTTAATTCCCCTTACCACCATTTATTATAGATATGATCCACATGTCATATAATTTTTAAAGCCTTTCTATGTATTATTTAATCAAGTTGAAGCATTGTCCATAGCTTTAAATTCTATGTCACATAATTAGCCAACTATTAGTACACTTACTCTAATAGTTCTTAAAAGAAAACCTCATACAGGGCATCATAAAAGTGGCTTGGGACCCACTTCCTTGGTTTCTATCTTATATAATTTAGATGTCCCAGTGAAATTTTATTTTCCACTTGTTTTAGCTAGCACTCAATATTCTTGAAGGAGAGTCAAAGCATTATTCTGGTGCACCATTTCAAAAATAGAATTCAACATGGGTCTCGATAATAAAACCAAAATGTTGTAGAAAAGTAGGTGTCTTTAGTCATGGATCTTGTCAATAACTTTTCTAACTTCCTAAATTAGATTTATACTTGATCCAATGTGGCATAGGCCTTGACTAGTCCTATTACACTCAACATTTGACACTTATTTATATGGGCATCACTTCACATAAGGTGCAAGCCTTATGCTCTCACCCAAAGCACAATGAAGAAGGAACCATGGTTTATGTTGGTCTAGTTATGCCATGGTGTAACTCTATCCTTTGGGGATTTTGGTTAGTCTAATGGTGGTGGTGTATTCATGGGCACAAGCCATCTTGGGGTAGGGGAAACCAACTGTCTATCAGGCATATGTGGCTATGAATTAGGTCTATAGCTTCATGGGCATAAGCCTTTGGTAACCTTGGCTTAACAAAATTTAGGTGCTTGAGGGATCACTAAGGTACCTCATTGAGGGACTTAGGTTTAGTTTCATGCTTAAACACATGTATCATTGTGAGGTGTAGTGTCTTACCCATACTTATAGAATTTCCTAAATTGGGTATGAGAGCTCTCATGAGCTACAAGCATGTCATAGATGAGTTAGGTCAAAATATCCTAAGAGCTCAACATACATGCTATATATTTAATCATTAACTCCATTAAACATTTCACCAAGCCCTTTATCATTAAATAAAGTTCAACAATAATACATATATATCACTAAGAACTAAGCAAATGCTCATCTTAAGATATTAAATGCCTAGAGGCTCACAAAGGACCTTGGGTATTAGAAAGGGGATCAATAAAGGCATCATGAACTAAACTCTACATTATAATGGTGAACATAGCATCTAGAACCAATCCTTTAGGGATTCTCTACTCTAATCTTCTCCTCCTTTGCTAACTAGACTCAACTCACTTTTATAGTGCTTCAAGGCATCTTGGTGCCATGGGGAATAGAGCATGTTGATTGTTGAGATTGTTTTGGGTGTACTCATTATATTGATTTCACTACACTACCTCTATATAGCTATGACTATCTCATGCACCCACTTTCCAATGATGATTAATCTAGAAAGGAGTTAGTTAGTTACCTACCAGCTGGTGCCACAAGATGACAAAACAATAATCATGAGAAGTGATTACCTCATGCCCAAGTATCTATTGAGTTGGTGTGGATCCTACACTTAGACATATTTGGGTCCTAATAGACACTATATGGGATAATCATTTCTCCCTCTCTCTTCCTCCAAAGAGAGCCCTCATTCTTGGATTACCTCATCCCCTCTTTCATTTATGGATTGTAACATTTTTCAAATCACACCTCAAAATGAAGTAGTTGGATCTAATCTTTTTTGTACCTTTAAATACAATTCTCATCTTAAATCTTTTCAACATAATGTGGGAGCCATTAACATAAGTCTATCTAATAATCCCACTAATAATCCATTTTCTAATAACACTCCCCTTAATACCAATTTAGGGAATTATCCTACAAACACCAGCCCACCAATTGACACAACTCAACTTCTTACACAAGTCATACAATAAATGAACATAATAAAAACTTATAACACCTCTCAAATGATGCAATTACAACATCAATTGATCAATATGGCTAATAAATATATGGATCTTAATCCTTAATCCAATCCAAATTTAATTCCTCTACCTCTTAGAGATGCCTCAATAAATGTTATTCCTCAACCTATAATGAATAAAAAATGCTTTAAAATATCCAAAATTATACTTGATCTCCTTTCATCATGTCCATTGACATTGGTAATATATCTCCAACTATCAAGTATGATGGGACTAAATACCTTGCATCCTTTCTTAAAGCCTTTGGCAATCTTTACAAAGAGTGGATCCAAACTAATACTTTCACCAAAACTAAACTTCTAGTTAAAACCTTCACTAGAAATGTATTGGAATGGTACGATAAACTTCCCCAACATTCCATTTGGAAACTTAAGGATTTATTCAATCCTTTAGTTAATGAGTTCTAACATAATGATCTTCCCAAAAATTATATTAGCCATTTCATCAATGCTAATCAATCTCCCACTAAATCAACAAATGATTTTATCAAATGATGGAGATATTTGGCTCATAAATCTGATCATAACATGACTGATGACAATTTATTTAAACTCTTTATCACTACTTCAACTCCTTTTTAATATAAGGTTCAAACTTTTGCTCATCAAACACTTAACAAAGCTCTTGACCAATCTAAATGTCAAGACTTCCTCATGAAGCAATTCAAACCTAATCCTAAATTCTTTAAAGGCTCTTTTAAAACGTATACCAATGCCATCACCATCAATACTCCTCAAACAAAACTAGGAGTTTCCAAATTTGACACTCCCCCATATTTTCACATACCACTCACTATGTAGCAAATGAAACAATTCTTATTATCTTCTAAACCCTTTACTTATCCTAATAATCCTCCTAAGTGGTTTGACCCTAATGATTTTTTTTGGTTTTATGCTGACATTGGTCATTCCCATGAATCTTGTAGAGGGCTTACTAAATTTTATATCTCTTACATTCTTGGTGATTACTTTAATCACGAAGACATGATTAACCTTCATCATCAAGAGTACAACACTACTCTCAATTATGATAAGCTTCCAAAGCTTCTTCTTATAATAACCAAAAAATTATTTTAATAGATAATAATCAATAAACTACCAAAGATGCTTATACTATTGATGTTGACTATGACCAATATTACAACAATTCTTAATATGTTAACACAACTAAGTTCAATTATCATCACAAACCAATGCACAAAGATCCTATCACAAAACATAAGAAACCATCTTTAGAAGAAAAACTTATCAAAGATACTAAAACCACTCATTTAGCTTTAGAAGCCCCTGAATAACTATCTCCTCCTTCTAAACCCCCAATAACTTATATTCCTTAAAAATCTACCTTAACTTCAAAAAATTACACTGGTTCTTTTAAATCCCATTGGAATTTTTTGGAAGAAATTAACTCCATGCCTTGAAAAATTCCACTTATGGATTTAGTTCATACTTCCCTTTATCATTTCAATTTCTTTATGCAATAATTATAATAAATTGAATATTCATCTCTTAACGATGAATAACCACCTTCTATTGAGCCTCAACCTACCAATGTGCACACCATTAAAACTATTTGTCCTTATTCTAAACTATCTATTGAATTTATTGAAGAGGATATGATTAATGATGAGTTCCTTTTTCACTCTAATGATCCACCACTATTCATCAAAATAACCATAAATATAAACCTTATTCATAAAGTCTTAGTTAATGAAGGATCCAATATTAATGTGACATATTTGTCTTATCCAATAACTTGGTTATAATAAGGATCATCTCAAGCAAACCCACCTTACCTATCATGGATTTGATAAAACTAATCAAAATCCACTTGGTTGTATTTGTCTTCCCCTAACAATTGGAACTAAGACCATTTGAACTAAAATTATGGTCCTTAATTTACCCTTATATTATAACATACTCCTTAGTCTCCATTGGACTCATAGAATGAGGGATATCACCTCTTTTGGTAGCCAATGCATCAAATTCTTACATAATGGAAAATAGTATAAGCATGAGTTTGATCCCAACCCTTGGAGTATTCAACTTCCTAATACAAAATCTCAATATTGCATCCTTAGCATTTTTACCATCAATAGTGTTCCCTTACCTAAATTCATCAACATCAATTTAGATTTATAGGTCACACTTGATGATTTGGATGATGATGAACCTAATAACCTAAAACATACTTGTAACACTACTAATCTACCTCCCTATATCTCAGAGTGCTTTCCTCATTCTTTATTACCTCATGACCATACTATTCCTTCCATCGATGAGATCATTGATTTTCTCCCTCCATACAATGCTTAAGAACCTTCTTTACTAAAAAATGCTTTCACATGTAATGATTATGGATTGGACAAATTATTCTAAGGCCCTCTAATCATGTCTCCACATAAGTTTAGTAACCTCAATATTTCACCTTCTAAAACTCCCTCTAAACCTCAAGCATGTACCATTTCTCTAACCTATGATTATAACTACATAATAGCCCAAGCTCAATATCAAGACTTGGATGTTCAACATTATCTAAAAACCTTAGATCAAATACATGATTTTAATTAGGATGTTCATACCATTTCCATGGATCATGAATTGGATCTCTAAGGTCATGTGCCTCTTGCTAATACTCTACTTCTTGATACTTGTTGGGTGGTAGAACAACTCCTACCTTCTGAACCTCTAGAGATTATTACATTTTCTATACCACCTATATATCCCATCACCACACCTGATTCTTCCCCTATCAAAGAAACTAATGATAAACCAATCACATCTGATCCATTTTCTTCTCCTACTCTTGAGATTACATTAGATGCCAAGGCCACATATGTCCATCATGCATATTCTAAATATGACCACCATGGTTATTAAATCCTTAATCTCAAAGTAGATGTTGAGTATTATGGTACTTTTTCCACACTACCAAGTGATGAAACTATTATTGAATTGCTTCATGACTGAGAACCTCAACTTCCTCAGAAACATCACAAACTTAGGAATTTTAAAAATAAATCCCCTAGTTTCAACAACTTT
This sequence comes from Torreya grandis, assembly GCA_037957365.1. Lineage (NCBI taxonomy): Eukaryota > Viridiplantae > Streptophyta > Pinopsida > Cupressales > Taxaceae > Torreya > Torreya grandis. The sequence goes on from JARHVA010000785.1 coordinate 3,499,648, forward strand.
ATCACTAGCATCAATATTAAAGATAATCAAATTTATTATTTACCTAATGCACCATACCACTTCCAATATGGTAATTCTATGATTATAAAATAAAATACTCATATTGAATATGGTACTCCATCATGCCCTTGATAAATTATAGTTTCTTGAGAACTATCAACTACCGAATGCAATAACTTTAGTATATTTTTTAATAACTATCATGAGATATTTAACTTGTACTATTGGGACATGCTTGGCATTGACCCTAGAATTATAATGAATAATATCATCTTTTAACTTGATGCCAAACCTATGCATCAAAAGAAATGGAAATTTCCACCTGAGGTTTCCAACTTATGTCACAAAGAAATTATTAAAATTATTGATTCTAAGTTTATCAAACTTGTGGATTATTTTGAATGGGTTTCTAACATAATTCCCATTCAAAAAAAATTCACCATAGTCATTTGCATCTATATTGATTTTTTTAATATTAATATTTCTTATCCCAAGGATAATTTACCTCTACCTTCAATAGATTCCATTATCAATTCCACAACTGGTTATGAAATTTTATCTCTTATAGATGGTTTCTTGGGATATAATCAAATTCACATTTCCCCTAAGGACCAACATAAAACCACTTTCACCAAGAAATGGGGAACTTATTTCTATGTCAAAATTCCCTTTGGCCTCAAAAATGTTGGATCCACTTATCAAATATAAATGACTCATATATTTCATGATCTTATCCACAAAATTGTAAAAGCCTATGTGTATGACCACATTGCTAAGTCTAAGTATCATAAGACTCAGATTTTTGATCTTGCTATCATCTTTGACCATCTTAGTAAATGTAGAGTTAGACTAAATCCGTATAAATGTGTTTTCAATATAATATCTGATAAACTATTAGGATTATTAGTCTTTATCTATGGTATCAATGTTTATCTTGATAATATTAGTATTATCATCAACATGCCCATCCTTCATTATATTCTAGACATTTTCACTTATCTTGATAAACTTGGGGAAATTAGATGATTCATCCCCAAAATGGTTTACCATATCTACTCCAATTCTATTGTTAAGAAAGGTAATGCTTTATAATGTATGGATCCTTGTCAAAAAACATTTGATAACATGAAAGAATCATTTCTTCACCCACCTACACTTTATTCTCCTTCTAACGATCGACCTCTAGTATTATATACATCTTCAACACCAATATCTATTGGGGAAATGTTTTCCCAAAAAGATGATATGGGAAGAGAGTATGCCATATAATATATCAACTGACACTACATTGATTATGAGAAACATTACACAAAATTTAAATGTGATTGCCTTTCCATATGTTTTGCAGCTGAAAAACTTTGACATTATATGTTTTATCAAACCACTTAAGTTATAATTCATTATGATCCACTTTGTCACTTATTCTCCAAAGATTTTTTCCCTAGAGATAGAATTGGAAAGTAGATGGTTCTTCTCATGGAATTTGATCTTTGAATTGTTACTCAAAAATCTATCAAAGGATAAATCATAGTTGATCAACTTGTCACAACTCCTATGAACACTACCAATCACCTTCAAGTTAGTCTTCCTAATGAAAATATTTTCTATATTAAAGGTCTCACCCAATCCATATCTCTTAAATATTAATTCCATAACTTCATTGTTGATCTTGAAGCAAGTAATCTTGATGAATCAGCTATCCTCCCTGATAATACTAAATCAAAATTAGTCATCAAATAACTTCCTAAAATTAATTTTGATTTACATGAGGATATTTGAAACCTTCACTTTTATGGTGTTAAATTACTTTAAAGAGTTGGGAAAGGTTGTATTCTTACAATCCCTCTTAGAAAAATCATCCCTTTAACTTTTCACTTAACATTTGATGTCACTAATAACATGGTAGAGTATGAAGATTTAATATTAGGCATGAGAGATGCCCTTGATTTAAATATCCAATATATGCATGCCTTAGGTGACTCCCAGCTCATTTTCCACCAATTAAATTGTGATTACCAATGTAAAAGTGAGAATCTCATTACTTATCATCAAATTGTAACTACTATCATCAAATATTTTTTTTCTTTCACCATCAAGCCTATTCCTCGAATTCAAAATTTTATCATTGATTCTCTTTCTTCTTCAACATCTATTTTTCATCCACACCAAGTTCTTACCAATCCCAATTTTCTTATCCAAATAAGAAATTATCAGTATTTTACTCAACCACATGATTTGCTTATCTACCACATTGAGGCTATCACCATTCGACAAAGCTCATGATAAAAGACATCATTCAATTTTTGGAACACCAAACTTATCCTCCCAACCTAGATTCCCACAAAAAGACTCACATTCATAAACAATATTTTAAGTATTTATTTCTATGTGATACCCTATATTACCATAATGATGAAGTTACCTTTATCCAATGTGTTATGCAAGATGAGATACCTCCTCTCCTTGAATAAGTATATGGGGGAATTTATAGTGGCCATTGTAGTAGACATACTACAACATATAAATGCTTACGAATGGGATATTTTTGGATCACTATTGAAAATGATACCATTGAATTTGCTAAAATTGTAGTCCTTGCCAAATTCATGATTATTTAATTCATTCACCTATATCTAAGATTCAAACTATAGAATCTCCCTATCCATTTTCCATGTGAAAATTAGATCTCATAGTCAAACTCCCTTGATCTCAAAAAGGGTATGTCTTTATAATCACAACCATAAAATATTTTACCAAATGGGTCAAGGTTATTCTCCTTTTAAATGTCACTAGTACCACCATATCCAAATTCATCCATAATAAAATAATTTATAATTTGGTGTCACCCATACTATCATTTTAGACAATGGTGGTAATTTTAAAAATAAAGATGTCAAACAAATCTATGTCAAATTTAAAATCAGTCATAAATTTTACACACCCTGTCATCCATAATGTAATTGCCAAGCTGAGGCCACCAAAAAAATTCTTAAAAAAAATCTCCAAAATAAAATTCATGAAACATGCATGGATTGGCACCTTCATCTCTATCCTTCACTTTGGTGTTATCACACTAGCATACATACTACCACTAGGGCAATGCCATCCTCTCTACTCTATGGTTATGAATCAATTCTCTTGTTACAAGTTGAGATTACCTCTCTTTTTATATCTCTTCATGGTATCATACCTAATGAATAATTATGTGAATCTTGTCTTCATGCTCTCAATATCCTTGATGAATACCATATTTCTACTTTGTAATATAATCACCAATACATGACCTGTATTGCCAAATAACATAAAAAATGAGTTAAAGTTTTCACATTTAATGTTGGTGATATTGTCCTTAAATTATAATACACTCATTATAAATAAGGTAAATACACCCATAAATGGTGGGGGCCTTATGTAGTCAAATATATTCTTGGTCTAAGTACCTACCACCTTCAAACCAATGAAGGCCATTTTTTCAAAGAGCCCACTAATGTGTAATTCCTCAAGAAGTATTTTTCCTAATCCTTCCCTTATTTTCATGATTTATATATGCTATATATCTAAAATATTTTTAGGATACTTATATGGTCTCACCCTCTATATAATTTCTCTCTTTTCATAAACCTTAGTCCTTCCTTTTGGTCTTTTGGTTTCCTTTTTTTTTTTTCATGAATTGCATTATAAAAATGTGGATAGGATCTAGTCTTACTCATGATGTACTTGTATCCTCTTTGTTTTAATACTTTTTACACACTCTTTATCACCCATTTGGTTTCTTTTTTGTGAGTTATAGTGTAAGACCATGGTTAATACCTAGCCTTCCTCATAAATACCATATTTTTCTTATCTCATTTATTTTTCTAATAAATCTTGGCACCCTCATGGGTTTTTATTTTATGAGTTGTAGTGTAATACCATGAATAAGACCTTACCTTCCTCATAAAATCACCATATTTTTCATTCCTTTTCTAGAATGTGTTTAGCAATCGTTACAAGTTCTTGATCTTGGTTCTCAACTTTCACTTTTGCTTCTTTTGATAGATTAAATTTTCACAACAAACTGTGTTAGCATGTTTTCTTCCATTTCCCTCATTCTTATGATAATGAATCATATTTTACTATCATTATATCCCTTTTTCAGCCTTTATCATATTTTTTTCAATTTTAAGTAATTCAAATTGTTTTATTTCTCATTTCTCTTGATTTCCTTTCCTTTCACTCCATATTGGATAAAACAAATTCAAAGTCAAGATAAAAATTTTAGTTCACCTCATTTTATGAGACTCTCAAACACCATTTTCTCTAAGTTCTCTCTCTTAGAAACCAAGTCCCAAGTATTCAAATGAAATTCATATTTAACACCCATGTTTGGTTTTTTGAATCCATATGGAGGATGAATATAAAAAGCCATCAAGAATGTTAAAAAAAAAATTATTTGAAATAAAAGGAAATAATATATAAAAGGCAACATACAAATCTCAAAAGTCAAAATAAAACCAAAAGACATGATTACAAGCACATCTCTTATCTCTAATCAAATCTCAAACTCCATATTTGGCCTCAAAATAGAGATGAGGTCCATTAGGGTATGATAGGCTAGTATATTGGAATAGGATAATTCAATAAACTCTATGGTGACACCTACTATCCCATGTAAGTACCCAATCTTCACAGTAGATTGACGGATCTATATGGGGTCTCAAGGAATGGGGAACACATTGTGGGAAGCTAGGTCCATATTAATTTTCATGCATATACACTTCATGCGATGATCTACATATTTCATTTATTTACCTAATATTTGTGTGTCTAAGATAAGTTTTTCAATGTCCTTAAGGTTAAAAGTCTTGTTATTTTGACAAACCAAATTTGAGTGTCTTGACTTCGATAAAGAGTTAATATATCTTGGTTTTTCCTTAATTTTACCCTCCACCCATTTCATTTCCCCCATTCATGGGTAAATTGTGGTTCCAAATATGTTTTCCCTCTTCTATACTTCTTCTTCACATCTTAAAAATATGCCATCACTACTTTGTTTTAGTTTTATCTATCCTTAAAACAAAACATGTTTTGAGTAACTAGGATTCATTTTATTTACACCATGGCTTTACATTTCTAGACTTACTTTGATTTCTTTTACCAACATAATTTTTTTACCACCCCTTTTTTGTGGACACCTGAGTTTGTTTCTACTTTCATGTACTTTTTCCATTATTCAGTGAGGCTATCTTGTTACTTCTCACGTAACAATGTTGTTTTCCCTTTTCTTTGCCTTTTTCCATTGATGATTGAGTAAGGATTGTTATTGCTCACTCATCAATGTTATTTTACCATTTTTTTTACCCATATTATATTAAATAAGTATTGTTACTACTTTCACAATGATGTTTGATTACCATATTTTTGACATGTATCCTTGGTTTGACTTGATGTGTTTTCCATTCTTACTTAAGGTTTACTTGTTTGAGTTTTTTGGTCTTTAGTAGCCTTAGCTTTTTGGTTACCCACTTTACTCTAAATTTTGACTTGGTAATTTGGTATAACATAACACTTGTCACCCCATCTTGCCAAATTTCCAACTATGTCACATCCACATAACACTAGTTATCTTGGCTTTCTTGCATTTGTTTGTTTTTGATATTTAGTTTTGTATTCTTGGGTTTGTTGAAAGTGTTCTATACACCCTCTATAATCAAAACTAAAAACAAAATACATAATCATCTAATGATAAAGGTATGTCAAGGTACATATTACATTTAATTTTTAGCTATTTTCCTTTATATCATTTAAATTTTAGCCATTTTTACTTTAAAATACTACAACTTTTTTTAGCCTCAACATTGTGTGTTACTATGTTCTTTCTCGAAGCACCATCCCCTGTTACACCTGAGTGACATGTGATGAGCTTCGAGTGAGGCATATATATATACACATAATATTTTCAAACCTTATCAATTATTAAATCTTTCTATCTTGAAAGAACCTATTGAGTCTCAATATCTTTGAGTGCATGCCTTAAGGGGTATACCAAGAAAGTGGTGGATAGATCATTAGTTATTTTTAGGTTTTTTGTCCTTATTTCCACTTGTTACCAATCCAATCAACTCCTAAGAACATTCCCCTAAGCTATTACTTCTCTTTTACCAACTTTTCTAGTCTTTTACCACCTTTTATACCCCTTTTCCTAACCTAAAACCCCTTTCAATATTTTACATGACTAGGTCAACTGGGTTAACCTTGTACTCTTATTAGTGAAACTCAATTAGGGTTTAGGTTAGCTCTTGCTTGACCTAGTGAGTTTTTGTTAATAATGATACTAGGTTGACTAGTTCAACCCTATCATCTAAAATTTTTGTAAGGGTTTAGGGTTATATATACATATATAAACACATCCATTTTTCTATTATTAGATATACATCAAGATTTATTATTCATTTATGCTTCTTTACAGAATTCTCTTCCACCATTCTACCTGAGTAGTCTTAACTTAGGGTTTATACTTGGAGAACAACCTAGTCTTATGGAGATGTCTTAGATGTTTTGGAATTTCTTAGTGGTCCTTATAAACCATAAAAACCTATTTCAAATCACATTTTTCTAAGGTAGATATTGAGTCTCGATTGTTTCATCTTCAGGTAAGTATTTCTAACTTTTCTCCTCTCTTTAGTAGATATAAGTAGCATAAGTAATGGATTTTGAATAATATTACTCTTATTATCTAAGCATTAGGGTTTTAATTATACATATATTAATTATTATTATCCTATTCATGTTTAATTTTACTGTTTACTAAGCCCCATATTGTGTCACAAGCTTTGGTGAGCACTAGATTAGATTTCTTTGCTTTACTTGTAATTAGTATAGTGAATATGAAAATATAGGACTTAGTTGGGGTTATTGTGTGGTCTTGTTTGACTGAAGGATTTGGAACCCTCCCTAGTTATATTATTGTGATAATAAATCCCCTAATTATTCTAGTGGATTTTCATATTGGTCATGTTCCTGATTATCTAGTGTATCCCCAATCAGAAATGTAAGTAGGATCTATCTTTTCCAATCTAGGATTGATTTGTAGATTTGATGTATTTATTATTGCATACATTTTAAACCATAATTTAATATTTTATCCTTATATTTACACTATTTTATTTTAATTTTATATGTATTCACACATACACAGCAAAGTGGGGTATAATGTAGACACCTAGTTCTTGTATAAAACTAGTTTTTTATGGTGTTAGTGTGTTTTTGTGTATATGGATATTGGTTCAAATTAAAATATTATTGGTTCATTTTTTATTGTGTTAGGCTCAATTTTCCTTCCCTTATTTTGTGTTATCCTTAAAAAAATTAATTTCTCATCACCTTGGGTCTGTTATAATACCACCATTATATCTATAATTATTGAAAAATTACACTTTGAATATTTATTTTCCATATAAATATTATTTTGTTATTCAATACATGAAAATCAAATTTTAAAATAGTTGAATATATAACCACTAACATAGATATGACTATGGAAATAACCCTATCTAAATGTTAACAATAACACAAGAATCTAAAAAATAATAATATAAATAAGTAATGAATATTAGGCTTTGAATATTGACTTAGTCTATATGTAATATTATAAATAATAACACACCCCTTATTGGTTAATTATTATAATATCCTCCCTTAATGATTAAATTAAATAAAAACCAAATGATTTAGTCACTACTACAATAATATGATTAGGTTCAAACATGAACTTAATCAAAGTGTAATTTTAAATCTAGTGCAATATATGTGATCGAGTGTTCCTATGGTTTCTTATCCATGTCAACATAGATTATGTGTAATTAGCCATTATAATTTCCAAGTATATATAAAGTGGCACTAAATACTGGGCTTACTAGATTATCTTTATTGTATCTTGAAGTGTTATCCTATCTTGAATATTTCATGTTTCACCTATTTATTATTAAAGTGATCAATTATTTAAAAAAATATAAAATACTAAACAAAATTATATATCCCCATATGGATATTATTATGAAAATATCCTCTATGTCCTAAACTTAATACTCTCCACCTTTGAATAAATTTGGGACATAAACCACATACAAAACTATTATACACTATTCCATTTAGTTTTTATTGTAGCATATATAAATGAGTAAGTATTAACTACATGTGAAACAAAAATAATAGAAAAAATTACCTACTCATCACTTTGCACCATTTTACTTCTTAATCTTATAGATCAATATTCCATTAATTTACACACTTAAGCTTCTTAAAAATATGTTATTATCATGTGGTAGTACTTTGGTATTTGTGTTTTCCCACCTAATCTTGCTATGAATATTAAGAAACTCTTTCTTCACCAATAGATCCCTCACTAGAATTTTATTACTATGATGTTTTCAACTCTAATACCTATTCATTTAAAAATATATATATATATGTTCTAAAAATATCATCAACATGTATCCATATAATATTATTTATTATTCTACCACTATGAGGAAAATAATGTTATTTTATCATCTCTACTTACCATAGTTTCATTTTTAGAGACATAGATAGTAAAATGTGTGCCTTAGACTACTTGTTAAAACTAAAAAACATATATGATTTACTAAATGAAAAAGTTATGTAATGGGAAACACAAAATAAAATCACATTAGGTGTCATTTTAAACCATGATTATTTAATATTAATATTATTTAAGGCATCACAAGGACTTATATAAATGATTTTAAAAACTATATTCATATCATATTCTTCATATTAAAATTTTACATTATAGTTTTGCACCATGCACCATGATATCTCCATAATCGTCCCATTCCTCCTTTCCAAAACTCCATTTTTTTTGGAGTGTATGGATTATTATACTTCCTATGTATACATACTTCCTTAAGAAATTATTTAAACTATTTTGAGATGACCTTGCCTCCATTATGTGAGCTGAGAACTTTGACTTGCCTTCATGCAAAAATAGTAGATAAAAATGGCTTTTTATTTAGAAAATAAACCCACATTTTCTTATAAAATTTATCAACTATTAAAAATAAATATTGAGCTCCAAATATTATGTATGTTTTATGTAGACCATGAAAATATGCATGTACTAAGCTAAATATTTCTTTGGCTCACCATACCTTACCAATAATAGAATAATGTTGAATTTTCTTTCCAATATGAGACCTTATACACACATTTTGACTTTATTGAACATATGGAAGTCTATTCACCATGTTAGCATTACTTAGTACATTTATATGGTAATAATTGAGGTAACCATACCTCTTATGCCAAAGTAAATAAGTGATTTCAACCACTACTAGTGCATATTATTTTTCTATTTCAGCATCAACTAACTTATACAATCCATTTTTACCAATTCCAATATCAATTAATATGCTATCTTGAAACTTAGTTATCATACATTTTCTTCCTTGAAACCATATAAAAATACTAGGATTTGTAGTTATCTCACTTATAAAGAGAATATTTTAATTCATATCTAAGATAACAAACATTTTTTAAAGTGTAATTAATATAATTATTCAAAGTTAAGTGAAAATATACACATCCTCTAACAAAATGAGTCCAACCACCATCTAAGAAAAAAAATTATGTACTATAAGTGTCTTCAATGAGATTAAAATAATATTATTTTTGACATATATAGTGTTTCGATGCACCTAAGTCAAAATTACATGTTATAGAATTTATTAACTTATTTTGAGATGCCATTAATGCAAAGATCATTTGTTTCTCATTATTCATATTATTTAACAATATTTTCATATCGTTATTATTTTCCATCATTTTTTTATGACTCAAATGATGTTAGGTCATACTATCTCTTCTAATTTTTTGAAATCTCCTAGATTATCATAATAATAACATTTCCATTGTGATTTGTTACTACCTTTGAAAGCCTCATAATTTAAAACATTTTTATCATTGAATTGTCAATCTCCATCCTTAAATTGGCATACACTTAATGCAAATTTTAACTTATATAAAATATTTCCTCTAATCATTTTGTGTGAGAAGTATTGAAAATTTTTAGAAATAAAATGTTTATGTTTCTATAATCAGATGCAATAAATCCATAAATAATCAAAATATGATGGTAAATTATGCAATAGTAATGGAACATTACCATCATCATCCCATGGATTCTTAATTTAAATTAGTTATTAGTTGGCATACTTTAGATATAAGAGGTACTTTGAATTATAACCTCCTTCTTAAAACTTAGTGGAAAATAAAAATTATTCAAGTACAATTCTATTATGGCTATATATTATTTATATCTACTAGTGTAAAACCTCAACAAGTCAGAATATACAATATCATTTCTATCCTCTAGCACTAAGTTATCTGTAACTAATAATTTAAACAACATTGATGATTTCATATGTCTTTTATCATAGTATTTAACATTATTTCTTGGTATTTTTTCTTTAATTAACATAATTTGGTCAAATATATATACTCACACATAATCATTATCTTATGACACCATAAAATTTAGTTTTTACTAGTTAATTTTTATGAATTAGACAATAAGAAATGCTAAAACTTGTTGTTTCACTTATTAAAAAAGTCCTCTATAACCACTAATTTTTTAAATTTTTATTTCTTCCCAAAATAATGACAATATTGTTGACAAAAATTTCTTCAATACACTATATAACTCCTTGACATGGATATTGGGTCAAGTTTTAGGTCAAGAATACCTTCTAGGCAAAATATATAAAACTAAATGTCTTCTAGCTCTTTTAAGACAAATATTAAGATTTTTAGAGTTTATATTTTGATAAAATTTAAAATAAAACTTAATAGTAAATATATATTATTACTTACCTAAACTTTTGTGAATATATATTAATAAAAACTTACAAAAGTATTGTATAGTTGTGATTCTCTTCACCTTGTGCACTCTTTTGATCTCTTTTGCCTAACTTATTCATGCTACACATATATTCAAGAAATAAATACCTTCTACCAACACCTTCACATATGTTTTATTATTTTTATATTTCAAATTCTTTAGTAAATAACAATTTTCATTAGAATTATGCTAGTAAATAAAAATGGTTGTGCTTATATTCTCTTCCTAACAAACACACCATTCACATTGTGATTCTTATAGTAGGCATGATTTATTCATCAAGATACAAAAAATAATTTTTAAAATATTAAATAAAATAAATTATCACGAGGAGAAAACATCCCAGGGCTGATCTTCACACTATTTATATAAAAATCCTCTAACAATTTTGATTTAATTATCTCACTATATTGTGTTATTATTTTCTAACCTTCACACCTTTAGTACATATGGTTTCACTTTATAAAGATATTTGGCTTGTTATTTGAACCATGTTTTAGCTTCCTATGTTCTTCATGCTACTTATTTACCTCAATGCAATGTTTCTCCATATGTCTACACCTAAGGTTGTAATGCCTCCAAACATAGTATTCCTTCTTTCATCATGTGTCATGATTAATTTAAAGGACCATGATTCCCTTCCATTGCATCACTCTGATCTATTCCACAAGGTTGTACTAGTATGTCAACACATCTTTATAAAGATGAAATAACTCATTTATTCATATGGAAAGCTAATTTATATTAATATCTTCACATTAGGTGTGCAATCCACAATCCTTCATTACCTATAAGATCTCTACCTTATCAAGATCTCATTAAAAATATTTGATACTATATTATTTATATTATTCTAGCCATGATAATTACATTGTATGGTGGTCAATTATATTGCCTGTGACATATCTAGAACTTAGGATTTAAATATTCAATTAGTTTATAGGATAATACTCTAAATAATCTAAATCCATAATTAATTAGTTATCATAATATGCATGAGTTTTATTAATTAGTTAATATTATAATAAGTAAATACATAGTTTTTATGGTTTTATGTTAGCATACAAAGATTTATTTTTTGATTTTAGTAGTGACCAAGATCAATACATTTGATCTTAGTAAATGTCATCTTATGGGACCCTAACCCCATGTTTTTATTTTTATTTGTATTTTGTGCATTATTTTTTTAATCTTTCCATCATTTTTTATTTATGGTTTGCATGCCAATAGGTATTAATTTAAATTTAAGAATCACATACACACACAAAAAAAAAAGGCTAATATATTTAGGATATACAAGAAAAATAGATATGTAGGAAATACTAGATTTCATAGCCTAAGCTATACAATGCGATGTATTGATTTTTACATCTATTAAAGTGCATGCAAGTGTATATTATACCAAAAATAAATAATATTTAAATATAATATATAATATACTAGTTAATTTTATTTCATACATAGGGATAAAGCCAAAATATTCATATTACACTAGATTTCTTGTTGAACTACATTAATGTTGATTGCTAGACTATCTAATAATATGGGTCTAACCAAGGATTCCCATCATAACTAAAACCATATTTATTATTTTTAAATTTATCTTAGATTGAATTAGGATTTGGATAAAGTAGAATAAAATCTAGAAGATATGTGCATCAATTTGACAGTAGGAGAGAATTTTATGATTAGAAGACACAAATGAAGGCACTCAATGTTTTTAGAGAGTTTAATATCATGTGATTTGAATATAAACCTGTTGATAAAAATTTAACTTTACTTTAAAAAATTGATTCATATGACTTTATTATGTCTTAGGAACATCATGGGTATATAAGAAATATTACATGAATAATAAATAGTAGTTGTGTGTTCATGTGGTCTTGTTGGTTTTTTTATTATTTTGACATGGTAAATATGATCCAATGGGAATAATATACAATCCAACATATTAGTCACATAAAGTACATTATAATTATTTTTTGGAAGCTACATGGTTCCAAGAAATTTGGTTTAGTTTATCAACCATCGATATACTTTAAGAAGTGGTTGTATGCAATTAAGGGATAAAACATATAGGTTAATGGGTAAAGGAAAAAAGTGCATCATGTAATTACATAATATAGAAGTGATTGCATATTTGGATTCCCATATAAATGTTATGCACTAAAAAAATGTATAATTTTTAGTCCATATGAAAATGTTATGGATTTTAGAAGTTTGAAGGATTTTCATAATGACAATACCACAGGTCTACAATGATAAAATGTTTCAAAGTTGCTAGTGGTGGTTTTAAAACTATCTCAGTGGTTTTAAAATTACTAGATTGCTTAAAATAGTGGTTTCAACCACATGGATTATAAAAATAAAGAAAAATACTCAATAAAAAAACAAGAAAATCTTGAGCGTTTCTAAGATGATAAAGAATGTGAAGATAAATTATAGAATGTAGAGAATGTTAGAGAAGATTCAAATTATTAAGTGAAATATCCAAGGATATTAATAGAGAGGGATTTATCTCTAAGAAGAGGGGAGAAAGAGATAATTTGAGGGGTTGAGTCATCCAAGAACATAATAGAGAAGATCTTTCAGTATAAGAGAGATTATGTATGGTATCAAGTCATATATATGTAATGTAATAAGCCTATAAAGGTTTATGTGAGTGTGTGAGTGAGAGTGTGCATGATTATGTATTCAATTATTTATAATGCATGTTGAATTAAAAAAATATGGGGTTGAGTCTGAATTTTGAGTAAGGTTCTTGTAAGTGTGTCCATGGATGAATGTTGATCCAAGAATCATGGTATAAAATGTTGTCCTTCATTAGACCATATCACCGTGATTACGATAATTGGTATTAGAGAAAGCATAAAATCATGATGAGAATTATTTTCCAAATTATTATGAATTTAACAAAAGAGAGGCCATCTTCTAGTAGATAATAGGTTTTAGGTATAAGTTATCATAAGATACATTATAATCAAAGTGAGTTTGTTATAGGTGTGTGATAATTATTACTAGTGTAGATAATTTGATAGAGTATTTTATTTGAATTCACTACAGGTTGTGAAATATATTCATGTTTATGGAGAATATATGGCACAAAAAATTAGAAGAATTGATAGAGATTTTGAAGGAAATCAAAGTGAGTTTGTATATTATGGATATTACACAAAGTGGATAAGTTTTTATAGTTGTAAGTGAAGATGATGATGAAGAAATTTTAGAGAGGTTTATAACCATATAAGTGAAGTTGAATGTCTTGGATAGAGGAAAATAAAGTAAATAACATAAACCAATAAATGTCATGGTGAAATAAAAATGTAAGCCCAAATGGTATTTTATTTTGTGGTACAGAAAGATTAGATAAGCTCATGAAATAGATAACTGATTTATAAATGTTTTTTTAGTAGAAGTGTATTAAAGTACATGAGAGGGAAAATTTTATAATCAAGAGGTTGTGTGATAGTGAAATTATTTATTATAGAGATGTCTAGGAGAAGAGTCAAAATAAATAAATTATAAGGTGGGAAATTGGGAACACATGGTTTCTAAGTTAGTGGGGTTGTGCACCTAAGAATTCAAGTTGAGTGGTTAAATAAGTTTCATGTCTTGAAGATTAAAACAAAAGATAATAATATTTCCTTGAAATGAAATGGGAAAATAATTTTTTAATATGAGAAACTCAAATTTATTTTGAAAAATACCAAAGAGAATGATGTGAACGAGGAAAATAAGATTATTTTGAAACAAAATAAAAGAGTGAGGTTTCCATGTGAGAAAAACAAGTTTGTTTTCAAAAACACCAAGGATAAATAAATATTTGAGCATCCCATGAAGTAATGAATCTTTGTGGAAGAGTATGTGGAGGTGATAAGGTATTCACTAGAATAAGGATACCCATTAATATATGATGGGAAAGAGTTTGTGGTATTTCATAAGTGGGAAGAAGAAAAAGTATCCTTGGTTAATGAGGGAAATGCATTTGTTTTTTACATTTTTTAGGGAAGGAAGGTTAAGTAAAACCAAGTAATTTACATGTTTCCTTGAAGGAAACACTATAGGTGAATGAAAATGACATCAAAGAAGCATTTTAGGTTTCCCTGAAGGAAATATTAGATGTGGATTAAGTGAAATATAATTCACATGAGGAGAGTATGGTTGAATACCATATTTACGAGGAAGAGGTATCAAATTAAATGAATAATGTTAAGAGTACAACCATGGAGGCTCTTTATAATAGGTATTTGGTAGTCCATCATGTGAGAAAAAATTTGTGTTGAGAATATAAGTAACAGATAATAGTTTCAAAACATTTATATGAGGCATGATGAAGATATTTAAGAAGCATTTGTGAGAAGTGTTGATTACTTAATGTGTTTGATCAATGTGAAGGCCAATAATGAATAATTTGTTAAATTATAGGAAAGAGTGTGGTTTAGTGAAACAAACTCAT
>JARHVA010000785.1:3517500-3552500 GCA_037957365.1 Torreya grandis
CACTAAGAGGTAGTTTCAAAATCATCAATGGAAGTTTCAAACCCAAAAAAAATAGTCGTTTTTAACTAATAGTCTAAATATATTGGTGGCTTCATAACCACTACATTTTCACAATTTTCATGGTGGTTTTGAAATCACTAAATTGAATAAAGCACTAGTTTTGATTGCATGGAATGTACAAAGAAAGTAACAACCCAGAATGAAAAATAGTAAAATATTGAGTGTTTATAATATAATAAGGGTAAGAGGAACTAAAAAATGTATATAATGTCTAATGATATTCAAATTATCAAGTGAAATATCCAAGTAGATTCATAGAGATGGAGTTAACTCTAAGAAGAGGGGAGAAAAAGAGAGTTTGAGTGGATAAGTCTTCTAAGAACAAAGGAAATAGGGTGTTTTAGTCAAAAATGGGATGTGTGTGGGATATATTCCTTTCCATATAATTTATTAATCCTATCAATGTGTGTTTGGGTGTGGGTGTGAGTGAGAGTGTGCATGAGTATGTATTTAGTTATTTATCATGTGTGTTGAATTTAATAAAGAATATGTGTTTGCAGCTCAATTCTGAGTAAGGTTATTGTAAGTGTGTTCATGGGAAAATTTTTATCCAAGTATAATTGTATAATTTTTTCCTTCATTATAACTCCTCACCATGACAATACCATGGTCACTATGAAAATTGAACCCTTTAATTTTGGTTATTTTTATGCACTCCTTTCATTTGCATCAAATTTATAGAATTGATTTGGGATTTATTCTAGACATATTTTTTCATTGGTTTAAGCCTATAATATTTCATATGTAAGTCATAATTTAAGTATTTATCTAAAGTATAATTATAATCAATTTCAAATACCATATCTCTCTCCTAATATCACTAGTGAGTTCTATTAACAATTTAACTTTAAATATCATTATGCTCACACACAATGCTCGCACTAAATATTTATAACATCCTCATGCGTCCTAGTATGAACATGGTTAATATAAAACCCCAATAAAATGGATGTTGGGTTTATTTTCTAATGTGTTTGTTACAAAAAGATATATTTTACAATGAAGATAATTATACATGATTGTATTGATATAATTAATGCCTTACAACATAGGTTTATTTATTTAAAAAAAAATAGACAATATAATAAACATATGAAAAAGGAATATAGTCATAAACCATGATAGACAAAACTTTATACATTGATACAACATAAATTTTATTAACACCGACTAATGCTGATAAAAAAAAATACACATAATTACATTATGTGATCATCATTTAAAATAAATATAACTCCAAGAATAAAATAAATAATAATTTTGACTATAAAAAAATATAGTTGACATAAACATACCATTAAAAATCTCTTAATAATTAAAGACTTATTTTGACCATTTAGAAAATAAAACAATGAGTAATACTAATAATATAAATAAATTAAATAACTAGGAAACAAAACCTAAACGTAATATAATAATTATATACTAGTCAAAACTAAGAGACAGATTACAAAATAAAAAAATTAAATGAAATAGTAAATATAAAAACATGATAATATAACTATAAAATGGAAAAAATAAAGCACAATTTAAATAAAATTTAAAATAAATTATTTATGAATGATATTGAAAAACTAATTTTATTGACAATGAAAACCTAAAACACATTTTCTATGTTTTTATATGTTATAGGCTTGAGGGATGTTGGAGGCACCTCTATATCTGGTGTAAACAAAAGGATGTAATTCACAACTAGGTTGAAGTTGAAAAGAAGACTATTTTTTGAAGTGTCTCATAATAGGGACTATATGAGTAGAGTGAGAAATATAGTGTAGTTTCCATTGAACTAATGTTAATTCATTGGTGAAAAACTTGAGTGAGTCTTGTGCATATTAAAATGGTGTGGTTGGGAGGAACAATGTGATATAAATAGTGGGTGTGAAGCTGAGAGGAGATTCGTGTTGAGATTTGAGTCAAGCTAAATGCATTTTTAATTACTGAATGTTGGTGGAATCACTAATGCATAAGGTGAGGGGGATAAAATCTAATCTGTTCACAATAGTGTTAAAGCTGTTTATTTTTTTAATATTTCATTTTTTTACAAACAAATAAATAAATATATCTACAATTTGATCCTTAACCTTGAACATTGTTTCATATATCTAAAAATGTAGAAGGGGCCATATGACCAATAATTAGGTGTTCTACTTAATGAAATTCCATATGGCCAAATCCAATTATATATGAACAAAATGGAATTAAAATTTTGGATAGAGTTAATAGGATGGAAAGAGGTAGGAAATCTAAGTGAATGATGAATGCCACTAGTTTCACATGTGGCCTGCATTACTAGACATTTTAAAAAAATGCAAGAAGGATGGATAGATGAATAAAAGGGGTTACACATGGCCTAAATTTCATATCATTTATTTTCACCATTTTAATAAAAAATAATAAATGGATGGACCATAGATAAGGTAATGAGGTTACATGTGGTCTACACTACTTAACTGTTACCTTAACCTACATGACAAAACAAAAATTGAGTTGGGTGAAGGTAAAAAATGACTCTTTGAAAACTTGATATAATAATAGATATGTGGAAAATGTCATTTATAGATAGATCATAATCTCAATTGGATTCAAATCAATGTATATTATTGATTGATATGTTTTACATTTATATAGGATTTGCATTTCCTATTAAATAAAAGGTTTCTCAACCACTAATCTCTTTTAACACTAATATAGGAAGGTTGGTCTAACAACCTATATTCACTATGAACTACCATATCTCTCTCCTAAAATTTCTAAATGAGTTGCATTAATGACTCACAATATTATTATGTTCACACACAATGTTCACACTAAATATTTCTAACACAAGAATACTTGCATCTAATAAAAAAAATAGTTGTGTGTTTGTGTGGTCTTTTTCATTTTGTTATTATTTTATCATGGTTAATATGATCTAATGGGAAGAATATATACTCCAAAAAATTAGTGGAATTAAATAAATCATAAAATGATCAGTTTATAGAAGTACATGGTTTCAATTAAGTTGGTTAAATTTCTCAACCATGAATACAATTTGGGAAGTTGGTATGTGCATGAAGGGATAAAAAAGATAGGTTATGAAGTAGAGGAAAAAATTGAATAAATTAATTCCATAAAAATAAATTTTATTATGTATTTAAATTCCCATTAAAATTTTTTTCACTTTAAAACAAAATCACCTCATTTTGAGTCTATTTGAAAAAGCTAGGGCTCTAGGATGTTGGAATATTTTGCATAGTGAAGAAACTACTTTTTTTAACTAAGTAATAGATTCAAAAGCATCAATGGAAATTTCAAAACAACCCCAATGATTTTTTAACTACTAGTCTACATATAATGGTGAATTCACAACCACCATCATTTCACAACTACCATAGTGATTTTGAAACCAAATTTCTTAAAGTAATAGTTTCCATTGTGTGGAATGCAAAAAGAAAGTAATTAACCAAAATGAAAAATAGTCAAATTTTAAGTGTTTATAAAAAAAAAGTAAAGGGAAGAGACTAAATAAGGAATAAAATGCATAATAAAATTAAAATTATCAAATGAAATATCCAAAGAGAGTCATAGAGAGGGAGGTTACTCCAAGAAGAGGGGATAAAGAGAGAGTTTGAGTGTTTGAGTCTTCCAAGAATAGAGGAAAGAGGATGTTTCAATCTATAAGGGACTATGCATGGGATAAATTAATTTATATATAATGTATTAATCATTTTAAGGAATGAGTGAGTGTGTTAGTTCTTTATAATGTTTATTGAGTTCAATAAATAATATATATATTTGTGTCTCAATTCTAATTAATGTGCTTGTAAGTGTGTATGTGAGTGAATGCTAATCTAAACAACACTATATAAAATTTTATCATTATTTTTACCCCCTCACCATGATTTTTCCATGGTCATTTGAAAAATAAGACTTTTAATTTTGGATATTTTAATACAATCTTTTCATCTTTATCAAATTTTAAGATTAGATCTAGGACTAATTATAGACATATTTTTCATTAATTTAAGCCTCTAATAGTACATGGGTAATAAAAATTTAGGTATTTATCTAAGAACCCTTATTTTAAAGTTTAAATAATTATAATTCTTTATTTATTTGTGTATTTTAGATAACTTTAAAGTGTTATATTTTTTATTTAGTTCAAATTTGAAATAGCCTTCCCTTTAAATGATTAACATTCTAGCTCTTAACCATTAGCTATTTTTAATCAAAATAGTATGCACATAGACACATGAAAGTGGGGAATTATGTGGATAAATAATTCTAGTTTATGGGTTATTTCTATAGTTGTATTTCATTTTTATAGGTTAATTATATGTTTCTCAATTATTGGTTCATATTAGGCTATTATTAGCCCATGTTTTCCTATGGTTTAGGTTATCTCTACACCATTTTCCTTGTTTAATTTTTTATGTATTCACTACCTATCTTAGGTTTTGGGATTATTTCATTGAATTAATTTATGATTTTAGGTGACCAAAATGGTATGGTGTATATTTTTTGTGTTTTTGTTTGGTTTTCCTAAACCATACATTATACAGTTTTAAGGTATCAAGGTAATAAAATGTCTGGTTATGGTGTGGGTCCGTATGACCCTTGTTTTGGTTCTTCCATGGTTTATCTTCCATATTTATTATTTTTATTTTGAATTTTTTGGTCTCATGTGCCAATTTGATACTTATTTAAATTTTATAAGTTTATAAAGACAACGGTGTGTATTGCATAGGGGACATGAGATGAGATGCAATACATGAGTGATAAATTAAATTAAAATCAAGAGTAAAAATTTTATTTAAGAAATAAATTATGAAAATTTTATATAAAAATTCAAGCATATAAGGTATATTTTAACCCTTTTATTTCATTTTTCCACTTATTCATGATAGCATGTAAATTTGTATAGGATTTTGTCTTGCATCCATGAATTGCTTGTTGAAGTGAATTGAGTGTTATTTTTCAAAATTTATCTAAAATAATGGATTGATAATAATGGAGAGATAAAATATGCCCCATATTAATTCTCCTATTTTTTTATTTTTATGAAATGAGTTTTTAAGGTTTTACATAAGAATATCATTTTCACATATGTCTATGTCAAATTCTAGAAAAATAATATAGGTTTTTGAATCCCTAAAGAAAAAATTATAGCATAATCAGATTTTAAAAACTAAAAACTTTATAAAACCATTACTAACAGGGTTGGGATTGGATACTAATGTTTCTAGGAGTGTGTACTCTAACACTTATCTTTGTACATCTTAAGTTTTATGCATTTTGTTCATCTTGCCTTCTGGACAAGTTTTTAGCTATCTACTTTGAGATTCATGATGAATTAGATATTATTCTAAACCACCCCTTGTAATTTACTATTGATTCTAAAACTTTGATTTTATATAATAATATATGAATTACTATTTAATTTTATTTAATATTATTAGTTCTAAGTTTGCATTTTTTATGGATGGATGTGTTACATTGTATCAAAATTTGATCTTAATCCATTTTTACATATCTCAAGAACATCAAAAAAATTAATAAATATGATAAAAATAATCATGCTTATATATACATGTTAATGAAATCATTAAAATATTTTTCTTTTCAAAATATAGTTTCTCATGAAGTCATTTGTAAATTCATTCTAATCCTACTCATGTCTATATTACTTATAATATGTATTCTTCCCAAAATGTCATTCATTAAAATTATCAAGATGATTATATTTCTTAAATCCTTCTCAAAATTTAATTCCTATAGATATTACTTATAAATATTTTCCAATGTCATAACATATTTATAAAATTCCTCTTGTTCAACTATTGTATTGTGGCACATCATATCCAAAATTTCTTGAAGCTTGAGATCTTGAGTTTTTTACTTAGGAATATTTTCATGTCTTGTTTTATTTTTTTTTTCACATTTGGGAAGCATTTTATTTGATTTTAAAATATAACTAATGCATTTGTCTATTTTTTAATTATTATATATAAGTGTTTGAAATTTCTATGTGGATTTTATACAAAATAATTGGGCCCTTTGGAAAGTGTTTTTCATAACTAATTTTAGATAAAATGTTCATGAGAGCATTTACATCTATAGTTTTTGCATGATTATTTTTGTGTAAGAAATTTTGCCTAAGTAATTTTAAAGATAAATTTTGTAAATAAAATTTTCAATAAATTTTGTGTGAAAAATATTATGTGTAAATTTTAAGGAAACATTTTATGAAGAAATTTTGTACAATAAATTTCACATATGAAATTATTTTGAGTGTTCTCAAAACACAGATTTACATAGATGTTCTATAGGTGAATATGTCAGTCAAATATTGTGTGGATTTATTAAAATACACATGAATCAATCATACAAGAACTAAAATTAAATTAAGATAAGGGTTATAAAAATGAAAGCTAGAAACACAATATAAATATTTTGAGAAAAACTCATGCAAAGTTAGAAAAACTCTATTCAAGGAGTTTATTTTGTATAAAAGCATGCATATGTACAATTTTTAGATATTAGATAGCTAATATTAAATTAAAAAATTATGATTTATTTCATTTACTAACATAATTTCTCAATAATAAAAGTTTTTTTTTATTCAAGAATCAAGAGTCTTTCATGAGTGTTTCTGGTAGAGGTTAGTCTAATATTATGTTATTTTAATCTAGTTCTTAAATTACATGAATGGTTGGTTATGTTATTTATTGAATGAATATGAAATATAATTTATTATATTTTTTAATAATTTAAAATATTATGCATAATTAATACACATCACACTTTATGGTTTTACATCATGTTTAATAGAAATTGAGTTTCAATAGTATCTTTAAACATGGTTTGATGTGATTTTCACTTGATAATAGTTTAGCTAGGTTGTATTGTAGACATTCAAAGTCATTTTATTACCTACCTTTTATAAACACAAAAATATGGTATTATATACTTATAAATGTCAATTTTCACACACACACACACACACACACACAACTTACATGACTTGTGCATATATATATATATATATATATATATATATATATATATATATATATATATATATATATATATATATATATGCCATCATTCACCCTTATTTCACATCTGCATGTTTTCCATGGGCTAAACTTCCAAATTTGCTTTCAGTTACTTACATGAATTTCATAATAAGTGTGTAACATGTGAAATAATATTTATACTATTCCATATCATCATATCAATATTCCTACCTTATATAAAAAAAATTAGACTTAGACTATTCTAAAATATGGATTCATCCAAATTTGATGGACTTATCTCATGTTAATAAACTAGAAATTTTCAAATTCAAATAATTATTATGGGTTGATAAATACATTTTACATGTTATTGGAATGAAAAATTACCCAAATAAATCCATATAAATATGAAATAGGTATAAGCCTATTCCCTATCTACAATTTTCAAGCAAGTCTATTATACACATCTACACATTTAAAGGAACTATGATATTATTTCCAATTTAAAAATTAGTCACAAAGAGTAGGTCCTAAATAATGATTAATCACATCAAACCCATGTAAAATTTTTTATTTTTAAAGTGTCAAAATTTAGATTATAGGTTTCATTCTTTGAAGGACCATTATTTCATAATTACACCTAACAGGGAGAATTACATGTGGTTTGACTTCCCTCTTTAGAGTATTGGGTATGTATGAAATGACCATGTCCACTCATTTGTGACTAATTTTTATAAAATTAACCCACCATTATTCCCATTTTTTAGTCCTGAACTTGGCGTCAAAATTAGACCTAGTGTTTTAAAGAGGAGTTATGTTTCTAGAATTACATACACATATAGCCCCTAGAGATCACACACAAAGATGACCTAGAAATAGGCATAGTGTAATGTACTTAAATATAATAAATAAATACACTCAAGAGATGTTTTTAATATTCAAATGATAACAGTAGTTGGTACCTTTTAAAAGTTTAAAAATCTATCTAGATGCATGAAAAGACTCAGTTCCTAACCTGATTGATTCCTAACCTAGTTCCCCCTACCTTATGCCCCTTTCCTTTATTTCAAAACATGTACATAAAATAAAAACACTGAGTATATTATTTTATTTATTATTTTCTATTTATAATAAAAAAATTGGTAAAATTAGATTCTGCCTTTAACATTCAAATTCATGTTAATTTCTATATTCCATATAATCTAAATTAGTTCAAAGTTTTATATTATTAAATAAAAATAATAAAAAATAAGATAAAACACATTTTCCCCCTTCTGATGCACATGTAACTCATGCCCTAAGATCATTAACCAACATGCATATAAATGAGAGGATGTAAACCCATAATTGTGTGGTCTATATATCAAGACCTAAATTAGTAGTTTTAAGTGCTAGAAAGAGGGCCAACTTTTGATAATATTAATTCACATCCAAAGAATATAATGAAAGATAAACATAATAAAATGGAATTAATTTTATTTTAGTTGATTTTTAAAAATTAAAAACTAATTAAAAAATATAAAAATATAAAATATAAAATTAGAAAACATAAAAATAAGTTGGTTTGGTTTGCTAAAATTGCCATAAAAATTCTTAAATTAAATCAAAATATTCCTAAGGATGTTTCCAAGTTCCTTCCCAAACTTCAATTAAATTATAATATAATATCTAAAAAGCATGTCCTTCCTTACATATTTTTCATATGAGCTTTGAATGTTAATAATTAAGAATATGTATTTTTTAAGGTGGTTCCCTTACTTTATAGGATCTAATCTATGTCTAGATTTTAAATCTAACACTTTATTCAATTATTAACTAGAAATATTTAAAATATGCTTTTATATCACAATTTGTCCAAATTATTGATAATTTTATTTTCTATAATACTTTGGTTATGCTGAAGAGATAACTAAATGAGTCAATAAGGGGGTTTAATAAGAAAATGTAAAGAATGTATAACAAAAATCCAATCAACCATAAACCTAATGAGGAAATAATTCTATCTTTGTACATAAAAGGGTTATAGATTGAAATATTTACATGATTTTAAGAAGGTTTTTTTTCAAATACCTTGGTTTTATATTTTGAAGAAGCTATCCAAGTGGATAAAACAATTGCTTTCTTCAAAAATTAAATTTTATCACATGACAAATCATGTTCTTCATTAAAATATCATGCCAAATAATCCCTTAGCTCAGAAAAATATGAGTATTTATAATTTAGTAATTTAAATAATCCTTTTGTCCCCATTGATCCAATTAATCATGAAAAATATTTTTTGTAGATACACATGAATCTTTGTCTAAAATATATTCTAAATTTAAATATGATGTAGAGGATAATCATACACAAATTTTATTCAATGAAATTCCCTTGAGGCCAATTTAATAATTCATGACACTATTAAAGAAGGTAAAAATGATGTTGAATTCAAAAAAATATGAGGTTTAATAATTTTTTTATGATAATAATTTAGATCTAAAAGATAAAAATAGATACATGAAGAAAAAATAAAATAATATTCATGTTTAGAATCAAATCTAAATCACGACCCAAGAGTTGGCATTCATTAAACCTCTTGTTTCCAAACATCATATTCACCAAGATTCAAGTAAATCAATCCCATGCTTATGCTTGGGTATATTTTGAGGTAAATGTCTCTAATGATTATATTTATCATGATAAATTTTGAGAAAAGTCACCATGTTAAACATATGTATGATAAATATTTTGAATTTAAAATAAGGAAATTGATTGAACTATTAAGAGAATACAAAGACATTTCTATAATGTCAAAAACCTTAAATGGGAGAATATTTATTTCCTAATTATTGGGAGATATCAAACATAAATAATAATGTCAAACTCTAACACAAATAAATAAAAAAGGTCTTAATTATTTTAAAAGTATATAATGGTAATGTGATTGTGATTTTAAACATAAATTATTACATGGAGAAGATGAGAGACCACATCAATAATAGTGGTAGATATAAAAATATTCTCAAGGATCCATTAAATAAGGTTATAATATAAGTGACACAACTAATACAAAAATTCTTTCTTAGTATGGAAGTGAGATACAAGATTATTCCTAAAGACCCTATGATGTATAAGATGTATGGGTCACCTAAGATACACAAGCTTGGATCTTATATATAAATGGAAATGAAACTAATATATTAATCAATCCTATCTCATAGAAGACAAATCCCATTTACACTTATGTTTGTTGATACATTATATATTTAGGGTCATGACCCAGATGGATTTGCTAAACCTAACCAAGGGATATCTTACCATAATATCATCACTAGAGAAGGTTACAAAGCCTCTACTTAAAAAAAAACATGAAATAACCCTAGATAGGTCATATGTTTTCATATTCACTAATTAAAAAAAAAGTAAAGTAAAAATCTAATCTAGTGATCACTAAATATTGTGGCACAATGTGGGGGTAATAAACATAACATGTAAACATTCATAAGAAAATTCTAATAAAGATATGTTTAGGTATAACCCTAATGCATGAAGAGAGAAATATATTAAAAAACCATTAATTATGATACTTATATCTACTAAAATAGAGTAAATTTAGAGATTGTTACATTTAATATGAACCCATCAAGACTCAATCTCTCCCTTAGCCAAAGGTGATTTACAAGAGTTTATTGTGGTTTGTAAGGATCATTAAGAAAGGCCTAACCATACAAGACTTTTCCACAATAAAATATTATTCTTCAAGTATAAACCCTATGCAATAACTTGTCAAGTAGAATAGTGGAAGAGTAGATTGTAAATAAGTGGAAATGAATAATTAACTCCTATCTCCCTAAGAAATGGAGAAATGAATGTGTATATATAGATAAATATAACCATAAAACTTTCCAAAATTTTATCCGATAGGGTCTTCCCAATCGACTCTATACTTTTAATTGATAAAAATAAGTTAGATCCTTATCTAAGTTAGCTAGAGTTGATCTAGATCCATTATGTTCTTTTAATAATTTGAATACAGGGTTAGCCTAGGTCAAAAATGTAATGTAAACTATCAAAAAGGGTTCTAGGCTAAGGTAGGTACTAAGGAAGGTGGTGAAATTCTTGGAAGAGTGTGAAAGAGAGGATGTAAGGCTTAAGGAAGTACATAAGAGAAGGTTGGATTGGTAGCAAGTGGTAGTACAAGGGAAAATAATATTACAAATTGCCAATGGTCTACCCACCCCTTTCTTGGTACACCCTTTAAGGCATGCACTCAGAGAGATTGAAAATAAATGAGTTCCTATAAGATATAAATAATTTGTAATTGATAAAGTTTGAAAATATTATGTGTATATGTATGCCCCACTCAAATCTGATCACATTTCACTAGGTGTAATAGGGGATGGTTCTTTGAGAAGAGAACATAACAACACATAATGTTGAAGCTTGATAAATTATAATATTTTAAAGCATAAAATAATAAAATATAAATGATTGAAAGGAAGTAAATGAAATAAAAGTAATGTATGTGTACCTTGACTTACCTTTATCCTTGAATGATTGTGTATTGTTTATTTAATTATGATCATAGAGTGTATAGAGACTACTTTGGATAAACCCAAGGATACAAAACTAAAGAGCAAAAAAATATAGGAAATCCAAGATAACTAACATGGTGTAGGCATGATGTACTTAGAAATTTGATAAGTTGGGGTGATAAATGTTAAGTTAGGACCAAATGACCAAGTCAAAATTTAGAGTAAATTGGGTAACTAAAAATCCAAGGCTACTAAAATGACTGAAAAACTCAAACAAGTAAACCTTAGGTAAGAAAGGTAAGTAAACTAATTCAAATACGATACATGTCAAAAATATGGTAATTAAAGTAATGTGAAATTAGTAACAATCCTTAAAAAAACATGGGTAAGCAATGGTAAAACAACATTGATGAGTGAGAAATAACTATCCTTACTCAATCATCAATGGAAAAAGGACATAAAAAGGAGAATAATATTGGTGAGTGAGAAGTAACAAGTCAACCTCACTCAATAATGGAAAAAATATGTGAAAATAGAAACAAATGTAGGTGTCTAAAAAAAAGGAAATAAAACAAATGGAAAAAATTTCAAATAAATCAAATAAATTATAGAAATGTAAAGCAATGGTGTAAATAAAGTAATCCATAGTTACTAAAGCATAATTTTTTGTTCTAAAGATAGATAAAACCAAAACAAAGAGTGTTAGAATTTTTTTAAGATAGGAATGAGAGGGAATATAGGAGAGGGAAAATAGATTTGGGATCAAATTTTTATGTCAAGGGGGGAAATGATATAGGTGGAGGGGGAAATGAAGGAAAAAATAAGGTAGAGAAAATATTTCACAAAGTCAAGACACTTACATTAGGTTTGTCGAAACAAGAGTAATTTTGACATTAAGGATTTTGAAGAATTTTTTCTAACCACACAGCTCTTAGGTCACCAAATGAAGTATGAATATCATCCCATGAAAGATATATACATGAAAAGTAAAATACACCTACCTTCCCATAACATGTTCCCCATCCTCAAGGTCCCTTATAGAGTCATCAATCTATTTTGAAGATTGGGTACTTGCATGATAAAGTAGGTAGAATTAATAGACTATTTTTATCACAATCTATTGGCTTGCTACACCCCAATGGATCTAGTCTCTATCATGAGGCAAATTTTGGAGTTTAAGCTTTTATTTGAGATATATGTGCTATGAATCATGTATTTTGGTGTGATGCTAAATTTTGACTTGGTATGTTACTTTTTTATCATTGCCTTTTGTTTCAAATGATTTAGTTTTTAAATTTTTGATGGATTTTTCTATTCCTCCTCCATACAAATTCAAAGAACCAAAAATGGGCGATAAATATGATTATCATTTGAAAACTTTGGACTTGGTTGCTAAGAAAGTGAACTTAAAGAGCATGGTCTCTAAGAGTCTTGTTTATTCATTTGAAATAAAAGTGATATCTTGAATTTGACCTTATTTTGTCCAAATTGAAATGAAATGAAAGGAAATCAAGGGGACTGAAACATGAAAAAAATTGAATTACTTCAAATCATAAAAAAAGTGACAAAGGTGAGAAAAGATATAATAAAAGGTAAGAATTATTCCTTATCATAATAATTTTTTAAGTGTGGGGAAACATTCTAACATATTTTTTGTGTAATTTTTATCTACACAAGAAATAAAAATGAAAGCTAAGATCAAGGGATCACAGACTTGAAACCATTTCTAAACATTTTAGAAAAGGAATACTTGGTTAAATAAGATGGTGATTTTATGAGGTGGGCCTAGTCCTATCCATGTTATTACACTACAACTCATAAAAGAGACATAAGAGGGTGAAAATAAATCATGTGAAAATAAAGATGGGACTAATGGTATTTATGAGGAGATCCTGATCCTATCCATGGTCTTACACTGCAACTCACAAAAGATAAATGAAAGAGGGTGTAAAAAACATTGGAAAAAAAGGTAAGTCATTAAAATTGAAAATAATTCATGAGGAAGTATAATTAATATCCATGGTTTTACAATGTAACTCATTAGAAAAAGAAAACAAAGGACCAAAATAAGGAACTAAGGTTTATGGAAAGATAAAGTTGTTTTAAAGGGTGAGACCCATGAAGAAATCCTTCAAAAGTGTTAGTAGGATAGCATATGGAAGTATGATAGGAAGGGAAGGATCTAAGGAAAGTAATTTTTTAAGAACTGTGAATTGGTTGGCTCATTAAAAACATGGCCTTCATTAGTTTGGAGGTGATAGGTGTTAGGACTAAGAATATATTTCACCAAATAAGTACCCCATGATTTTTGCAAATATTTGCCTTCTTTGTCATTCATATAGTCTAATTTAAGGACTAGATCACCAACATAAAAAATGAGGACTTTAACATTTTTATTATGTTGTTTGGTGATGTGAGCCTTATATTAGTAGTTATGTTGAAGAGCATCTAAACGATGTTCATCAAGAAGATCAAGATCATGAAGGATAGATTCATGTAATTTCTCATTAGGTATGACATCATGGAGATATATATGTAGGGAGGGAATCTCAAATTATAATGGGAGGATAAACTCATAACCATAGACTATTAAAACTATTGTTGCCCCAGTAGCAATATAAATGCTTGTACGATAGGCCTAAAATATAGGATATAAATGAAGATGGAAATTCATGCAGGTTTCATGGATGGTATTTTTAAGGATTTTTTTGGTGGCCTTAGCTTGGCCATTTCATTTTGGATGATAAGGTGTATAAAATTTATGGGATATTTTAAAATTATCACTCAATTATTTCACATATTTATTTTTTAAGTTTATGCCATTATTAAAAAGGATAGTATGGGGAACTCCAAAATGACAAATGATTTGATTAAGGATGAAATTTGAAATAGTAGTTCCTATGAAATTTACAAGAGGCATGTCTTCTACCCATTTGGTAAAATATTTAATAACTATGATGATAAAAACATGACCATCTTATGATTGAGGTAGTTTACCAATGAGATATAATCCCCACATGGAAAGTGACCAAGGATATTCCATAGTTTGGAATTTGACCATTGGTGAATAGAATATATCATTGTGGATTTGGTAAGGACTACACTTATTAGTGAACTCAATAGCAACCTTTTTGATATTAGGCCAAAATTATCCCATATGTAGGTATTTTCATGTTGTATCATGTCTTATATAGTGACCACCACAAATGTCCCCATGTGATTGTTCAATGAGACAAGGACCTCTGCTTTCATTAGAAAATAAAGTATGGTACCTTCAACATTAAGATAATAAAGGGTGTTAAAGTGAAAGACATATTTGAAAGCCTATTTTCAAATTCAAGTATTTTCATGAGAAAATATGTTCAGAGGAAAAGTTTGATGTTTAAAGAATTGGATAATGTATTTATACCATAAGCTCTATCGAATGGTGATAGACTCAATATGAAAGATAAGTGAATCTTATGGTTGGATAGAACATGTGGAATTTATTATTTGAATAATAAATTTAGAATCATTAATAATTTGATGCAAATTAAATAAAGATGTTAAAGAAGAAAGAGAATTAATGATGTAATTTTGATCACATAGAATGTGTTGAATGGTAAAATAAGCAAATTATTTGGAAAGGGTATTGGCCATTTGATTATAAGAAATAATATTTTCAATTTTACATTTATAATCACCATTAAATTTATGTAAAATGAGTTTGGAGTCAATCAAAGCATGAAGATATGCAATATTTAAGTCAAGTGTTTCTCTCATGTCTAAGAGTAATGCTTCATATTCCACCATGTTATTAGTGACATCAAAGATAAGTTATAATGTCAAAGGGATAATTTTACCTTGAGTAATAGTGATAATATAACCTACCCTTACTCCTTGAAGGAATTTGGAATCATCAAAATTAAGGGTCTAGGTGTTTTCATGCAAAATGACATTGATTTTGGGAAGTTCTTCAATAACTAATTTAGATTTAGTAGTATAATAAATGATTTTAGAATCATCTTGATTACTTTGTTCTACATTAATAATGAAGTTATGAAATTAATCTTTAAGAGAGATAGCTTTATTGAGACCTTCAATATAGAGAATATTATCATCATGGAGACTGTCTTTAAGATGATTGGTAGTGGGTATAGGTGCCATTGTCAGTTGGTCAATAATTACTTGTCCTTTGAAATTTTTTTGTGTGATGATGTAGAGGTCAACTTATATTATAATAATCATTCACTTTCTAATTATATCTCTAGGGAGAAATGATTTGGAGAAAAAGTGACAAAGCGGGTCAAAATGAACTATGACATAAATTGTTTTATAGAGCATGTAGTGACAAAGCTTTTCAACTATAAAATATATAGTGAGGTAACCATGTTTTACTTTGGTATGAAATTTCTCATAATCAATGATTCATAAAATAATATATTATATATCATACTCTCTTCTAGTATCATCTTATTGGGTAAGCATTTCCCTAACTGATACAAGTGTTGAATAAGTGCAAAAAATTAAAGGATGACCTTATATTAGGTGGATTAAGGGTGGTTAGATGGAGTAATTATTATTTAATGTTTTAAAATTACATTTGAAAATGATTGGTAAATTATAAATCATTACCTTTCTTAAGAACGTAATTAATAGAATAAATGCAATAATCCATTTCAAGGACAAATTGTTGGATTTCCCCAAGCTACCAAGGTAAGTATGAATGTTTAGAATGAAATGAGGAATATTCATGTTGGATATATAATTTATTTTAGTGGGATAGACATCAATAAAATAAAGAGAGACTAAAAAAACTATCAATTTACCATATATAATTCCAAAAACACATTTTTAGGGATTAAGTCTAACTTTATATTTAATGAGTCGATCAAAGATGATGACAAGATTAGAAAGGTGTGTCATATCCCACTGATAGATAAGTAATTTAAAATGCGGGTCATATCCCACTGATAGATAGCTCTAACATTTTTAAGGCTGAAGGGCATTTTAACATAGTAATAGGTGCCCCATTCTATGGTGAAAGTTATCTTGTGTTGGTCTTTGGGGGTGATATGAATTTGATTACAGCTAAAACATCATCCATGAAGGACAACATTTCATATCCAATAATTGAATCGATGATGGCATCTATCAAAGTTAATGGAAAGTTGTCATTAGGATAAATGATATTGAGGGTATAGAAATCAATGTAAATGTGAATAATCATGGTGAATTTTTTGTGAATGGGAACAATTATGGAGACACATAGGAAATAGTCTATGATTTTGATAAATTTGGCATCTAATAGTTTAATAATTTATTTATGGCATAAGGTGGAAACTTTGGGAGGAAATTTATGTTATTTTTTCCAAATGGATTTGACATTGGGATATGTGATGATGTTGTGCACCATAATACTAAGATCGATGCCAGACATGTCCTCATAGGACCAAGAAAAAATATCATGATATTTATCAAAAAATAAGCTAAAATTATCATGTTTAGTTGGTGTGATTTCTCTATAAACTATTATAGGTCAAGGATATGAAGGTTTATTGTATTTAATTCTTGTAGTTTCCTTGATAAACATAACATTTATGTCTTGAAAATGATATGGGGCATTGGGAAGAGATTTAATAGTATTAGTATTTGGATCAAATCTATCAATAAATATTTTAAAAATACAGGTTGTAGGCTTGAAATTCCTAAGTTTATGATGTTGCTGAGGAATTTTAGGCTCTTGAGCATAGATCAATTCTAGGATATTTTATCATTAGGTAACATGGGTAGAGGTCCTTAATATTTCATATATACTTCAAGATAAATTATTTTTTCCACGGTATTTGTATTTAAAATGTATTTGGTATACATATGTGGCCTTGGTGATAAGGTTGATCTCAGGAGTAGGTGAAACTATAGAGGAAGGTTCATCAAATTCAATTGGTTTATCTTTAGAATTATTGACAAGAAGAGGATTATATAGAATAATCGATGTGATAAGAGGTATATAAGGTTTCATAAGTTATAAATATGTGAGAGGTAATATTTTTTCAACCTCCCAAGGAGTATCAAGGAGTGTAGAGTTAGATGGAGGTACATTACCTTAAGGTTGTAACTTGAAATTCATGGAAATGGTATGAACATCATAGTTCAAATCATGTATTTGGGTTAAAGTTTTTTGATAATATTGAACATCCAAATCTATTGATTGATCTTGGGCCATAATGTAGTTATCATCATAAGTTGGATATACATGTTTGTGACTTAGAAGGAACTTCGTAAGGGGAGACACCTAGATCACTAAATTTATGTGGTGACATAATTAAAGGGTCTTGAAATATCTTAATCACTCCATAGTTATTACATGTAAAGTCATCTTCTTCATAAGATGATTCATGTGAATTATATGGAGGAGGGAAATTGATGATCTCATCAATAAGATGGATGGTATGATTAGGGATTAACAATGAAGGAGGAAGGTAATCCAAAATGTAAGGAGGTAGCTTGGTAGTATTACATGTATTTTAAAAATTTGGCTCATCATTATCAAAATAAAAATGATTTACTCATAAATCTAGATTTTTATTGATGAATTTAGGTAAAGGGGCACTATTAATCTTTGGAATAGTGGGAATCCAATATTGAGATTTAGGATCATAAAGCTGCATACTCTATGGGTTAGGGTCAGATTCATGTTTATACCACTTGCCATTATGAATGAACTTGATACATTATATTCAAAAGAGTTAATAGACATTTTTTAATGATTCCATGGGCATCCTAGGAGTATATTATTATATCATGATAAATTGATAACCATAAGATCAGTACATATAATTATAGGTATAGTAGTGAGGGGGAGCCAAATACAACCAAGTAGGTTTTGATTGGTATTATTGAATTCATGACATGTTAAATGAGTTTGATTTAGATGGTATTTTTTATATCCAAGTTGTTGAATGAGCTAAAGATATGTCACATTAATTCCTAACCCTTCATCTACCAATAATTTGAAAATGAGGGTGGTATTAACAACTATTTTGATAAAAAGGTGGATCATTAGCTCGAAAGAGAATTTCATCATTTATCATGTCTTATTCAAGGAAATTGGTGGAAGGTTTTTAATAAGGATATATTTAATAGTATGAACTTATATAAGTTGAGGCTCATGAGAGGGTGGTTCCTCTTCTAAGGGAGATGGTTCTTCAATTTTTTGGAGTTGTTGCATTAGGCTTTTATGATGATAAGGAGAGGTTCAAACTAACTCCATTAGAGGAATTTTCCAAGGCATACAGTTGGGTTCCTCTAAGAGGGTCCAATGGATTTTGGAAGACTAATAACTATCACAAGGCTTGGAAGCTAATATATGGTTAGGAGGAATGGAAGTGGTTGGAGGTTTGGAGTGAGAAGGTGGTTCCTCATTGGTTTTTGAAGATAAGTTAGTAGTAGTATATTTGAGAAGTTTCTCTTCTAAAGATGGTTTCTTTGGTTTGGTTATGATATATTTATAGGATGGTTTTCATTGATAATTGATCATATGTGTTTAAATATTGGTAATTGGTATAGTATTGATCATAATCAACATCAATCACACAAATATCCTTGTTTACTTGTTGAGGGTTAGATATAGAGAAAGATTTTGGATTGTTAGAGGAAGAAGCTTTATAAGCTTGTTGATTTTGAGAAGTATTAACATATTCATGATGAAATATTTTAATCATGTCATCATGATTGAATGAATCACCTACTATAAAATAAATGGTGAATTTTTTAATCCTATGGCATGTTTCATGTGAATGACCTATATTAACATAAAACTCACTTCATAATCTCGTAACAATAAGGGTGTTAGATTATTTGATAATGTATACCATCAACCATGTGTTTATACTTGGCCAAAAAACCAAGTTGGATTTCCCCTTGGTGATGAAATCCAAGTAAGTAAACCTTGGGAAGATAAATGTTTAATGTTTTTTATGTAAAGTGATTTGGAAGTCTATGCAAAAGAGAAAAATAATGTGACTAAATTGGTTACTCTAATCATTAAAGAAACTTTAATGAAAGTAAATTATTAAATACAAAAAGAGGTTAATTATTTGACTATGAAGAGTAAAGATTCAATTTAGGTGATATTATATGCAAATAATGTACGACATAGTTGACTCAGTCACTAATGTTATATGAAAGTAAGATATATAAGTACACATTCAAATAGGTCAAATATATCTTCTAGAGATAATATAGGCTATAGAATTATTTTGATCGAGTTAAACTAGTTAGATGTAGGGATGTAGTTTCATAGATTGTAAGCTTATCGAAAATAGTACTAAAAAAGAAAAACTAAAATGATAGAGAAGGTAAGAATGAACCTTGGTGGGTTTGAGGATGCTTAAATTATAAAGTTTTATGTTGTGATGCTCAAGTGTTTATTCATAAATTATAGACATATTTTTGAATATAGTTGATTAGTTTGACTATGTTTGTAGACATGTATGCTAAAAAAAGAGAATTACAAACAGAGTTGAATTATTCAACTATGTATACAATTCTATAACTGAAGAAGAATAATGTGCTGAGCTAATAAATCTAGTCACCTATATTTCAATAAGACTTACATAGATAGAACAAATTTGTTTTGGGGTGATTATGTGTTAAACCTGTGCACAAAATTTTATAACTATACTAAAAAGTTTGATACAATACTACAAAAATAGAATTAAATAATATAATTTTAAAATGAATGCATGAAATAAAACCTAAAAGGGTTTGATTCACAATGGGTTCACCAGGATGTATACAAAGAGATATGTAATTGATCTATTAATCAATCCTAGCTGAAAGAGGATAAATATTACTTACACTTTTGTTTGTTGATACATTAGATATTTAAGGTCATGACCAAGATGGATTAGCTATACTTAACTAAAGGGTATATTACAATAATACCATTACTATAGAGATTTCAAAATCCTCTAGTCAAGAAACACCATATAATAAACCTAGCTAGGTCCTATGTTTTCATATTCAATAAGTAAATGATAATTAAAGTAATAATATAATATAGTGCTCAACAAATATTGTGGCACAAAGTGGGGGAAATAAACATAAAAATTAAACATTCATACGAGAATCTTAAATAATCTATGTATAGGTAAAAGCCTAACACATGGATAGAGAAATATATTCAAAAGTCACTACTTACGCTACTTATATCTACTAAAATAGAGGAGTAACGTTAGACATACTTACCTCGAAGATAAACCCATTGAGACTCAATATCTCCCATTGGACAAAGGTGCTTTGAAATATGTTTTTGTTATTTTTAAGGATCACTAAGAAAGGCCTAAGCATCTAAGACTTTTCCACAAGACAATATTATTCTCAAAGTATAAACCCTAAGTAATAACTCCTCAATTAGATTAGTGAAAGAGTAGCTTGAAAATAATCATAAATGAATAATTAACTCTTGTCTCTCTAAGAAATTTAGAAATAAATGTGTATATATAGCTAAATCTAAGCCAAAAACTTTCCAAAATTTTAGACAATAGGGTCAACCCAATCGACTATTTATCATTAATTGATAAAAAACAAGTTAGATCTGAGTCTAGGTCATCTAAAGATGACCCAGACCTATAATATGCTTTTAATAATTTGAATACAAGGCTGGCCTAGGATGAAAGGGTAATGTAAACTATATAAAAGGGTTTTAGGCTTAGGTAGGTACTAATGAAGGTGGTGAAATTCTTAGAGTGTGCAAGAGGGGAGGCAAGGCTTAGGGAAGTACATAGGAGAAGGTTAGATTGATACCAAGTGGTATTATATGGGATAATAATATTATAAAGCACCAATGGTCTGCTCACCCCTTTCCTAGTGCACCCTTTAAGGTGTGAACTCAAAGAGATTTAGACTTGATGGGTATTGCAATAGATAAAACATCAATAATTGATAAAGTTTGAAAATATTGTGTATATAGATCCCATTTAAACCAATTATGGATAATGTAAACTTACCTACTTATAATTTATCCATATTATTAGTGAGTAATTAGAACCATTAGTTGGAAAAAAAACCCTCGTCAGTTAAATACTTTTTGAATTCTTTAAACATCCTTAAAAAATAATAACTTTATGACATAAAATTATTGGTTAGTTTTGATGTGGTTTATTTTTTCACAATAGAAGAAGCAATCAAAGTGATTGAAGATAATATAAAGGAGGATAATACTAAGATTGTAGAGTTTTATTTAATATATACATATTATAGCTTCTCTGGGGAGATATATCAACAAACAAAATGAGTATCCATGGGGTCTCCTTTTTCAAAAATAGTGGCTAACTTATTTATATAAAAATTTAAAAAAAAAATCGCTAAAATTTGACCTATTAAAGCCTATGTGGTGGTGCCACTTCATTAATGAATATAATGAGGATTGGCCACATTGTAGGGAATCCATTTATGTTTACATTAAATTCATAATGGAGATAGAGGAATATGACTCACTACCCTTTTTAGATGTGCTCAGTACATTAAATAATGACTCTCTCTCTCTCTCTCTCTCTCTCTCTCTCTCTCTCTCTCTCTCTCTCTCTCTCTCTCTCTCTCTCTCTCTCTCTCTCTCTCTCTCTCTCTCTCTCTCTCTCTCTCTCCAAGAAAACATATAGGAAGTAGACACACATATATGCATAAACTAGTTTTGATTCACACCATCCTCCATTAAACATTTTTAGAGTCATGAATACATTTTTTACCACAATTCTTAGAATCTCTGACCCTAAACACCTATGTAATGAATAAAATCATGTGAATCATTCTCCTTAAAATAGTAGTTATCAAGATTAGAAAATAGTAAAATCAACAAATAAATATAAAGAGGAAAAAATGATCCATACAAATAGTTAATAAAATATGAATATGAATTCATTATTAGCTTACATACAAGGCACCATGGAAAGAATAGTAAAAATTTTAGAAATAAAGGAATACAAACTTGTTTCAAACAGTCTAATAAATAACCTTAAAAGTGATAAAGACCAAAAAATGGAACTAAAAAGGTGTTAATGTTATTATATGTGTGTAAAAAAATCAATGACGTACTTGAAATAAGTATATATTTCTAATCTATAATTAAAGAGCACCAAGTGGACATTCAAAGGGTCAAGGTTAAACAATTGATGTTGGTAGAAAATGAAATACAATCCAACCATGTTATCCAAATTGGTAAAGCAAAAATTATATCCATTAAGAATCATTAGAGATATAGGATAATAATATAATAAATTGAAATATAAAATCATTCTTATAATCTCAATAATTATGATAGTTGTAAGCTCAGTCAATCCTAAAAATTGTTAATATACAAACTTTCATAATCATTAATTTCCCAAACTATGTTAGTCACTAGTTTAGAATATCCTTAATGGATCATTTAGTTTGATGAATAATTTATTTAATTTAATTAAACATATATTATTTTTATGATTTACCTTACCCCCATTCTCTCTCTCTCTCTCTCTCTCTCTCTCTCTCTCTCTCTCTCTCTCTCTCTCTCTCTCTCTCTCTCTCTCTCTCTCTCTCTCTCTCTCTCTCTCTCTCTCTCTCTCTCTCTCTCTCTCTCTCTCTCTCTCTCTCTTCCATCACCTTACATCCTTCCTATTTTTTGATAACCTATTTAAGACTATTAAATATAATTTATTTTGGAAATAATTAATTCATCATTCTATAATGAAAATTTTTTTAGAGGATCAAAATTTCAAAGCAAAAAAATATAATGTAGTTGATTCCATATGACCTTCACAATGCAACACACTATGATTTGTCACTAAAAAATAATTTTTTTAGATTTGTTTAATAGGATTTATGTTTTTTTTGTTTTATTTAGATTAAATTAGTTTAATTTGATGTTATTATTTTAATTCATCTTTAATTATATTTATTTATATTATTTTTAAAAAATAAGGTCATGGTGAGTATTGATTCCATTTGTAGATTTCCCACAATTTCCATTTACCTATACTTATGGGTATTTATGGTTTGTTCATGAAGTGTTTGAAACTTTGAACCAAGTATGCATGATGATTGAAATATATTTTTTATTTACATAAATGTAACTTTTATATTACTATAAATTTTTTTATGTTAATATGTAAATTTATAAAGACTTCACATTGGGAAATATTATGTGTATGTTTTTCCAAGATAATATTTTTTGACAGATAATAAATATCGAGAAGAATCATGATATGAGTGAAACATATTTTAATATAATGAAGTAAATATATTTTTTACCCAACCAATTTATATTCTGAAACCCTCCTAAAATAGAGGGAATTAAAATTACTCATTACCAAAGAGGGGTGATTCAGGGAATGTTTGTAAGGGCTGTGTATGCCTAGTGCTAGTAAAGAAAGGCCTAGAGTGGAACCAGTCAGGGATATGTACACCTACATGAAAATAGATAAATTACCAAAATAACATAAATATTGTGTTTAAAATATAATAATTAAAGATAAATATAGATCACACTTGGTTAAAAAACAAAAATACCACAAATTGTGTTAGATATTTGATAAAACTCTCATAAGGGGAAAATAATCTTCAAAAATCACACACATGATCTATAAAGATGAAAAAGATCAATATGTTCCATGGTAATATTTATTAAAAAATATTTCTTTATTTTGTTCATTTTCTTTCATATAAAGTATGTTATTCTATTCATGGTACTTTTTGAAAATTCTAAGTTCATAAAAACTCAAGATTATTTCCCCATTTAGTTGCCATTTTTTAATGACAAAACACACCCAAAATTATTAAATCTTGGGACCATTTTTTTATTCAATCAGTTAAGAGCCATGGTGAAGGGGCTCATTCCATATACACAAGAAAACTAGAAGAAAGACATGACAAAACAATAGGGTAAAAAAAGGAAAAAAATATGAACCTAATAGATAAAACCTCCTAACACCAAACTTATGCTAAGTTTCAAACAAAAAACTAAGACCAAACAAAAAGAGATGGATAAAAACAAGCTAGTATGATTTAAATTAAAAGGCTAATTTCTTGGTCTTGATATAATCAACTTTGTCATTCTTCCCTTTGGTACATATTCTAATGAATTGGTCCTTATAATCTTCCTATCTTTTTCACTCAAGATGGTAGACTGAATCTCTAATTTCTCATCCTCAAGATCTTGGTTAACCTCCTCCTCTCTGCCACTCTGAGTTGATTTGTTACCCTATGGAGGGCATACCAAATGATCCTTTCCCAGATTAATGGCTACTGACTCATGACTCATGAAGCCATTTAACTTCTTGAATTCATCCACAATTTTTATTCTCATGAGTTTTTGGATAGAAATATTCATGTGAAACTTTTGAAAATAATTCACAATTTCCACCTTGGCATTGGAAATTTAAGCTTAGGAGTGATTTCATGTCTACAATTGATTTTTTTTGTTTGGGAATATTTTTGGTTTTTATTTTAGGAAAAAAACTAATGCATTTGTTTTATTTTTTAATCAATATTATATAGGTATTTTGGAATTTCTAGGTAGATGTTTTACACAAGAACTGAGACACTTAGAAAATGTTTTTTGTGAGTAATTTTACAAAGAAAGTTTTCAAGAGAACTTTTATGGAGGAATTTTATGCAATAAATAGTGTGAAAAAAATGTAGATAATTTTTTCTTGAGAATTTTTTTTCAAGAAAGTTTTCATGAGAAATATTGCATGAGAATATTTGAGTGAGATTTTTTCAGTCATATGAGGTTCTTATTAGCATGTGTTTCTATGTGTTATGTTTTTTTTTTCATCCTTTATTATTTTTTCCTCTCTTTTTTTTTTCCTACTCCCTTGTGTTCCCCTATGCTTATTGGGATTGTTTCTTAATGCATCCATATTTTATTGGTTCCTCTGATCCCTTCCCTTCATTTTCTAGTATTCATGTCAATTTTTTGTCTTTCCCACCCTTTATATTTCATCTTGAATTCCAATACGATTGTAATTTTAATTTGATAATTTAATATATACATAGGTACAATAGTGGTAGTGTGTGTGTGTGTGTGCACGTGTGCACGTGTGTGTGTGTGTGTGTGTGTGTGTGTGTGTGTGTGTGTGTGTGTGTGTGTGTGTGTGTGTGTGTGTGTGTGTGTGTGTGTGTGTGTGTGTGTGTGTGTGTGTGTGTGTGTGTACACACACATATAAATAAGATAATAATAAAAATAAGTGATAAGTGTTCAATATTAGGTCTAAAGTGATAATTAAGAGAAGAGCCTAAGGACTACATCAAATTTATATTCCAAGTCTTCATATTTCTATAGTCATATAAAATGCAAAAAATGGTAACTTGAGCATGGATAATGACACCCAATCCTTAGGTCCCTATTTATTTCTCTCATATCCCTCTTAGGCTTGTTTTCACTGATTCACAATCATCTATGTCCTTCTAGACATGATCCCAACTAAGACAAGACCCTCTCTTCATGACTAATCCATCCCCCTAGGTCCCATTTGCTCAATGCAATAGTGTCAAAGTTAGACTATAGATCTAGACCCTAGAGTGTCCCATTTCTATCACTCCTATCCAATCATAATTTGAGCCTAGATTACCATTTTTCCTTGATTCCTTTTGTTCATTATGTTATCCTACTCTGGTTTCATCTAACCCATGACCAATAGATCCATATAAAATCCCATTCAAATATAATTTGGAGAGGGTTATCAAATATCACTCAAGCAAGAAAGAATATAAGCAAGACCACTCAATCAATATTCTCTATTCTCTACATACAGCTAGTCTATACACTTTCAAGCCAATTCAAGTCCTTACACTAGCCCCTAGTCATCTCAAGAACACCTAGTTTTTGCATTTGTTACATTTCATTCACTATTTCACCAAGCACACTTAAAGGGATAACCACATATGATTTGATCCCTCATCAAAGTATTGGTATGTAGGTAGCATTCCTACACATGGGGTGTGAAGCACATCTAGTGTATCTTACACACCCTAACCCATTTTACCTATTTTCCAAAGTTTCTATTCAAGTACATAGAAGACACAAACATAGAAAATCAGCTCTAAAGGGAGTTATATTGACATTGAGGCTATGAAATCATAAATTTGATTCAAATTCTCAAATTCAATAGTAATTTAAAAAATAGTTTTATTTCAAACCCTAGTTATATTAACTAGCTCCAAATAATTTTCTAATCATTCTCTAAATTTTTAGTTGCATATTAAAATCATAAAATCACTTCAAATTTAAAAAATTCATAGTAATTTCAAAGAAAAACAATTCCTCAAAACCCTAGTTGCATCTACTTGGTCCGTTTAAATCAAGCACTTTCCCATAAATTTCTAAATTTTTACTTGCATACTTAACTCAAAAATTCAATTTAAATTTCAAAAACTTATAGTATTTTGCAAAAATATTATTATCAAAATCCTAGTTACATGTAGTATCTTCTATTTTGCATCTTGAGGTATCACCTTGCATGTTTGGGAGCTATGTATCCTTTCTATGCATATTCTAGTTCCTTGTTTAGATTATATTAGTTTAATCTTTTCTACTATTATCCAAGTTATTTTCCTTATGCCACCTAAGTTTCTTTCATCTCTTCTTTCAAGATGAAGTACAAGACTTAGTGGCAACCCTATTAAATTCACCTAGATCCCTTCAACTTGACCATATACCATGGATAGACAACCAAATCAGGTTCTCTTTTATCAATTCTACACATCCATATTACACCAATTTCAATGAGGATAATTTTGACAAAGAGTAATATGAGAATAATAATGATGATATAAATATCGATGTTCATACTCCAACACATAAAAATCTTGATCAACTTCCACCCATTGTTAATAATGAAGTTGTCCTCAACAAACATTTGATCCTAAAAAGTTTTCAAGAAAGACTCCAAGACCATCCTCAATATCTTAATCTTATTTTACAATCTATCATGGAAATCAAAAAGGCTAAACAAGTAATATCTTCTCAAACCATAGAACATCTAGTTGTAAATGACATTGAAAGGGAAACTATGTCTCAACAACCTCCTATATCATCCTAACCTACCTTTATGCCAGTAGCTACAACTAGTACATCTTTGTCTCCTAATGTGGCAGCCCTTATGCAAGAGATAAGATCTCTTCAATCCAAAGTGTAACATCTTGAGCAAGGTGCCTCTAGACTTACATAGGATTTGGATTCTTTTACTTTCCTATATAAACCATTGGCACATCACATTGCTTCTACACCCTTTCCACAAGGTTTTGTTCAACCCAAGATTACTCTTTATGATGGCAAGGGTGATCCAAAGACACATTTAATAATATTTCACACAACATGCTTAGACTATGTACTAATCTATTGGATACTTACCAAGCTATTTCCATGGATCCTAAAGGATTATGATTTATAAGGGTTCTATAGTTTATAAAATTAGTTGATCAATGTATTCAATCCTTTAGTTAAAATGTTCCTAACACACTTTAGTATCAACATTGGTGACAAGGTTTCATATGTTGAAGTTGCACAATAGATTCAAAGGTCAAATGAGTATCTCATAGATTATGTTCTTTGATATAAGACCATCTTGGCTAAGATGAATATCACCATGGTAGATTATGAGTTATATGACCTCTTCAAATAGAGTCTTATATCAACACTTCACAAATCAATCATGTTCAAAAGATTCTCTTCTTTCACTGAATTATGTCATACATTAAAGGAAAGAGAAGTTAAATTAATGTCAATTGGCAAACTA
The DNA here is from genome assembly GCA_037957365.1 of Torreya grandis. Taxonomy (NCBI): domain Eukaryota; kingdom Viridiplantae; phylum Streptophyta; class Pinopsida; order Cupressales; family Taxaceae; genus Torreya; species Torreya grandis. The sequence goes on from JARHVA010000785.1 coordinate 3,545,830, forward strand.
AATTACCCTAATAAATTAAACATAACTAATAAGAGTAACAAAAAATTTCCATATAAGGTCAATTTCAATGATACTAAAGGATAAAATCAACTTACAATCAATGTGGCTTCTGAGCCTCCTCAACAAATTATTTTATTAACACCCCTTTGACATACTTTTTCAAACCTTTTAGTTCCTCTATCTAGGATTTTATAACAACTTTTGGATTGTAATATCATATCTCTCCATCCTATTTGGGAAGTTGATCCAACAAATCCTCTTCCAATGGGATATTATCAGCATGTAATTTACAACTACCATAGGGCATTAGGCTATATGACAAATAGATGCATCACTTTAAAGCACAAGATATAGGACCTAATAGATTCAAATGCTATTGATCTTGGAACTTCAATTGAGCCTCCACTAGAAAATCAAACATATAATAAAGCATTAAAAATATTTTTAGATCCATTTCCACATAATTCTATAAAAAAGGTAGGGGATCAATCAGGGGTTTGCCATGCATATCATGCACATACCCCACTAGATACATATAGGGCAGCTTCAGTTGCAATATATCCTTTGAGAAACATGATTGGTGTATATAATTCTAGACTTATAGCTAGACCTTCCATCTCCTTCTCAGAGAAGGATATCATTAAGGATGATTCAAATTATCATGCACTCTTTATCAAATATTACATTCATAATCATCCTATTCATAGTGTTTTTATTGATAATGGATCTAGTGTAAACATGTGCACTATGAAATTACTATAAAATTTGTAATATTCAGAGTATGATATTACCTTAATGAACACAAATATCAATATATTTAGTGGGCACATACAGAGTTCATTGGGTGATATTTTACTTCCTCTATAGGTTGGTCCAACACACATGGCCACACCATTCATTATTGTTCCTAGTGTAGGAGTTTTCAATATGTTACTTGGTCAACCATGGATTCAAAAACTCTAAGTATCACCTTATACATTTCATAGAGGCATGAAATTAATTCATGATAATAAGTTTACTATAGTTGGTGGAGTTCCATATGAGTCACCACTCCCAACTTCAGAGCCATTTACTATTCCATATTTACTAGTTTTAGTTTTCAATTTCTCCTCTAGTTATAGTTCCTACTCTAATTTAGATCCAAACACATTTGAGGCATCTATTGCTAGTATAGAGGGTTCATACACCTACACCAATTCATTATTCTAGACATCCTTTAACTACAGTATTCACACCCAGGGTGGTCTCATTGAGATCTCATGCATATACACATAGAGCACATGTTTAGAGAGTTTTTCCTACTTATAGATGGGTCCCTAAGAGCCCTACAATTGTATCCACTTAGTAGAACTATAGAGGGAACAAAAACTTAGTTTTTAATTCAAATATTTTAGATCATCTACAACATATATATCTTTTAGAGCCATAATCTTAACATTTTCATCATGATTCAGGATCACACATGATTCCAATCCTTGATATAAGACACCATGATAGGAAGTCTCACATGAGACTCATTAGTTAGTATCATTTCTCCTCAGCATTGATTTTACATAGTTTCTTATTCTTAATTTTACATATCTCAAATAATTCCAAAATATAAAAATAATATAACATTTCAAAAAATCCAAAAACATTCAAATATGTCAAAAATAATAAAAGCATTTTTATTATATGCATCATCCATGATTTAAATTACTACTACTATGCTAGGACTTGAATTTATTGTTCCATGCTATTTATTTTGATTTATCTACATTACCATGCTTCACTTGATCTTCTTTGAGTGTGTGTAGTGAAATCCATCTACTTGATTGCCTCACTCTACCCATTGAGGGGGCATTCCTACTTCTACATTCAAGACACACATCGATATACATACCCACTAGGGGAATACTCTACATGACTAAACCATACAAGTTATTTCATTCCTACACTCCACACTCTAATTCATCATATTGATGTACATTATCTACTAGCTTACATAGATTACTTTATCAACATATCATTAGCATCTAGTACTTGTGTATTTCTTAGCATATACCTAGTCTTGTAATAAACATGTCTTGCATACTTTCCCTCTTGCTTTGATTAAGTTAGATATGATTGTATCTTTCCAATATTTACATGATTTATCTTCTTTCTTAGTGTAGCTTGATGTGATTACATTTCCAATTCCTACTTGTCTCTTATATGTGCCTTAGGATATTTTACCATGTCATTTTCTTCTATTCATGTGTGTGCCTTAGTAAATTTTCCAATGTCCTTTTCTTGTACTCTTCTATGTGTCTTTATCCCTTATGCCAACTTGGCTTGCTCCACTTGTATGTGTATGTGGCATTTGAACATGCCTTATATGCTTGCTTTCTATTTTGAGTGACATGTGCCCATGTCCCTTGTTTGCATGGCCCCCTTGCCACCCTTTTATGCTTTTTTATTATTTTTTTGTGTGATTTTTGCTTGATTAAATTAAATTATTTTTAATTCCATGATATAAATCATGCATTATATTGCTTCTTGGATGCCATGATGGACATCATGTTGCATCCCTCCATGATAACTAACAACTAACATTTCTAGTTTTAATTTAATTCTAATATATTACACATGCTATTATATTATTATATCTATATAGGTATACCTTTATTGATCTAAAAATCTCTCAATTTACACCATGCTATATCTTGAGGTATCTTGTTGATTATCATTGCTATATCATGTATATTTCTAGCTTAACACACTTGTAGGGCTTCTTCTTCTGAGGGTAGCCATTATAGGGTACCTATTTAATACCCTCAAAAGAGGGGGGAAAAAACATGGTTTTGTTATAAATATTAGAGATCATATCAATCAAAAAATATATTTTTTGAACTAGAAAAATAACTAGTCATCAAACCACTTAGATCAGACCAAGCAGATAGTCAAGAATCTAGAATAGTGGTCAGTTTTGCCCAAGACAAAAACATCAAGGATAGAATAAAACATCAAAGAATAGGGTGTCTTATTTTATTTCTATTATATAAATAATAAAAAAATTATATTTTATAGATGCATGCAAAAATGCAAGTTTAGCTATAGTTTTACACAATTAGACCAGTTCAAAATTAGTAATTTTAGTAAAGTTTTCCCAAAGAATCTAGACATAGGGGGAATCATATATAGCATGAATGGTTCTCACTTATAAATTTAGATATGATATTTGGTATAACTTCTAGATTAAAATCCATGTTTCAAACACCAGTGATTGGGGGTAGATTACATAGCACTTTTACTTCATTTATTTTTGAGTTCAACATTACCTATGCATTCTCAGTAGTTTCATGCCTTACCCCATATATAGGTGGTTGTCATAATTTTAGAGTAGATTTAATATAATCATAATCTCCACATTCCCAAGTTCTTGATTTCTTGAGTGGCTTCTACATAAGCCAAATTTTTAGTTTTGGAGTGGCTTTCATATAAGCTTAATCTCTATCTTTTCTGAATTGGCCAATATTGGCCTAGTTTCTTGTACACATTTAACTATCCATGCCATATTTTTAGAACATTCATGGGATTCATAAGCAATGTCATACAACATACTTCTTAATACTAGTATTAGTTCATAGCTTCACTTCATAGAGCAATGATGGAGCCAAAGGGCTAGCCTTTATATTCTTGAGCCACCTCTTTAAAGGGATTGGACACATATTCTAAACATTGATTAACACACACAAGATCATATAGCTTCACATAGTAGGTGAAGATGGACCCAAAGGGATAATATTTCCATTCTTGAGCCATTTTTTGAGGAATTAAGCACTCAACTCCATTTGTGATATAAATTTTGGTACAACATCATCCAACACATCTAGTATTACTCAACTTTACTTAGCATCACAATATGTTTTGTATTGGTTTACATACTCAGTGAGGTGTTTTCATTCCTTTCTCTTCCTCTCTTTCTCTCTTACCTATCTTTGTACATTTTTGTTTTGTATTGTATACAATAAGAACTGATCTACTCTTTTTTTTCCTTTCATAGATTCACACTTTCATAATGAGCTCTCTATACATTATCCAACATTACTCAGCATCACATAGGTTTGAGGGTTTCACCGTTGTAGGTAAGTTCATGTATGATTTTTATTTTATTTTATACTAAAACAAATGGGGATAAATTTAGTAATATAAAAAGAAAAAATTGGAAACTTAACCATGGCTAATGACACCTAATCCTTAGGTCCCTCTTGCTTGCTCTCATAACCATCTCAAGCTTTTTTTTCATTGATTCCTAGTCATCTATAGCCTTCTAGACTTGATCCCAACTAAGTCAAGTATCTCTCTTCATGACTAATCCATCCCCATAGGTATTGTCTACTCAAGACAATAGCACCAAAGTTGGACTATATTATTGGACCCTAGGGTACCCCCTTTCTAACTCTCATATCTAATCATAATTTAAGCCCATATTACCATTTTTACCTAATTCCTCTTGTTCATTATGTTATTATACACAAGTTTCATCTAAATTATGACTAATAGATCCATATAAAATCCCATTCAAATATCATTTGGAGAGGGTTTGAAAATATCACTCAAGCAAGAAAGAATACAAGACAACTCAAGAAATATTCCCTATTCTCTACATATAGCTATCCTATACACTTTAAATCCAATTCAAGTCCTTACACCAGCCCTTAGTCATCTCAAACACACTTATTTTTTTCATTTTAATTCACTATTGAACTAAGAACTCTTAAAAGGAGAACTACATATGGCTTGATCCCTCCTTGAAGTATTGGTATGTAGGAAGCAGGCCCACACATGGGGTGTGCAGCACATCTAGTGCATCTTACACACACTAACCCCTTTTCCATATTTGTAAAATTTTTTATTCAAGTGAATATAAGACATAGACATAGAAAATCAGCTATATAAGGATCTATATTGATGGTGAGGTTTCAAAATTTAGAACACAAGCTCACACTAACCAAGTGAACAAAACCTAGAGAACTTAGATCCTCAGGACAATAGTGCCATGGAAGGACTATAACACCAGATCCCAAGGTGTCTACTTTCAACACTCCTATCCAATCAAGAAATGAAGTTTAGGATCCTATTTGTGATAGTGTCCCAAGAATGCACACAAATTTATAGACCTTGTCTTAGTCAGATCAATACAAAATAAGATAAGTTTAATTTTCTCTCTCACTGTTAGTTTTTAGAGAATTGTAATTTAATTTCATAAATTAGTATCTTTAATTTGGAATATTATTTACTAATTTTATCTTAATCAGAACCTTTTATTATTTACGAATTAAACACTAATTTCCCCAAAAATAATAAATCAATTTCATTACTATTTTTAATCATATACTAAAAAATCATATAAGGATTAGAGATTGCATCACCATAGTTACTTTTTGAATTATAATGAGTGTTAGTTTAAAAATTTTCAAATAATAATGGGATTACTAAGGCATGCCCCTCATAAATACATAATTTTTGATGTTTTTAAAGGTGATTTGAGATAATTAGTGTTTCAATAAAGGAGAATTATTTTCAAGTGATTCAAAATAGATCTAGATAGAGTGAGGATTTTTATAATAAAATTAAAATAACATAGTTGTCAAATTTATTTTTAGGTTGGAATTTTTTTCCAAGTGCATACACAATCCTACTAGGTGCACACATGATAACTAAGTGTCTAGATGAAAAGTAGGAGCATACACTACAAACTTGGTCAATTTTTTTTTATTTCTCTTTAATTTTTTGGTTTATGCCTACATTAGCTCCTATAATTATATTCACTCAATTTCACCTTTAAATAGTATAAGGGTTTGATAAAAATTCATATTTATCTTATAATCCTAATGTGGTATTTTCTAATTCTTCCAATATTTTCCTTTTGTGAAATTAGTTAGGTTTTTATTTTTATATTATTGTAATCTTCTTAGATCTAAATTACACACTATAGTTTAAGTTATTATAGTGTATTACATAATTAAACCAATTTATGCTAATTATTTAAGGTGAACCCATTTCTACTTACACCCTTTGGGTTAGATTGTGCCTATAGTACATATTAGATCCAATGTTTCTTAGGGTTTATTAAACCCTTTCGTTATTTACCCCTTATATTAGGGTTTACAACATCCCTTGTGTGAAGCTTTGTACCTTCATTAATCTTAGCACATCCATTATGTTTGATGCATTTTTTCACTTGTGCATGTGTTTTATTTGAATTAACCCATTGGTTATTGGTGTTTTTTGGTCTATATTACATAGGTAGTAATCTAAACCATTGTGAATTTTTGATACATTAAATCTTAAACCTGATACAATATTATAGGGAGAGTTATGTCACTTGTGCTCAATTTTTTGGGATTGGCAAGGGTGGAAATTAGGTTTAAAACATATGTATAAAGCATTTTATTTTTTGATAATGAGTAATATATGTACGAGACTTTATTATTTTATGCCTTAAGTGTGTATACACATAATATTTTCACTTTTATCATTTACTATCACTTTATTTTATAATAACCTATCAAGCTTTAATCTCCTCGAGTGCATCCCTTAAAGGGTGCACCAAGAAAGGGGTGGGTTAGATGTCAGTGATTTTTGAGAGATGTTGTTTTCTATGTCATGATAATATTGGTCTTTGCCAAATTTATATTCATCACATT
>JARHVA010000785.1:3560000-3610000 GCA_037957365.1 Torreya grandis
TTTCATGGAGCCCCTATGAAAATATCATGCTTAAAATTTACAAATTGACTCTATTCAAGTTTTCACTAGCCTTTAGTTTGTGAAAATTTGAATCTAAATTCATGTTTTGAAAGTTCTCCAAAAACCCTAGCATAAACCCTTGGTTAAAATTTACATTTGGTAGGAATATTTTGAATTATGACTTAAGCCTAATTTATGCTAACGCTTAGTCATGTTTTGCAACATGACGAAACCCTAGCCTAAAATTATGCTTGGTCCCTTTTCATTATTTTTCCCCTTTTTCCTATATTTGTAACTGAGTCCAATGTTTGTGATTGATAGGATCATTTTAATTTTCTAGCATGGTCTCATTTATTACATATTTAACCTAAAATCTTAATTTTAAGGCCCCATTCATGTTTATCAACATGAACAAGACCTTAGTCTTAATGTTTTAGCCTAAGTCATATTTAATCTTGGATCCTAACTTAAAAACCTTACCTATTTATAGATATAATGGTTCACACTTCATCATTACTCTTGATCCAATAGAGTGAAGAAATCCTAATAAACCTAAGCATTTAGTCCTTTGGACCAATCATGTGTGATCATTTAGATGAAAATCGATAGCTCACACCTCGTCAAGACCAAGGATCCAATCTAATGAATGTAAAGATGAAAATTAAAAAGGCCTAGGAAGTCCCATGAATCTTCCATGTGGGACTCCCATATTCTAGGCTTAATGTTAACAAAACCTCAAACCAATAGCATGTACTCACTCAGGTCTTATTCAGATGGAATCACATCATCACTCCACATGATTAGATAGAGTGAATTGAATCCAAGATATATGGAGTATATGAACTTGATGACCTTAAAATTGATGATCTTGAGACCATAATTTGATGTCCATGAGGTCATCATTGACATCTACAAGGCCATAAAATTTAAACCTACCAAAACTAAGAACTTCATGAGCTTAAATTTAACATTTTCATGAATGCCATTTGACATCCATAAGGCCATCATTTACATTCATGGGTATCATTTACATTCATGAGGCCATCAAATTCAAGCTCTTTGAATATTTTTCCTAGACAATGGGGTACATTTTATGTCATTTAAAGGGGCCACTTTGATATTATGCTTTAAAACTTAGCATAAAATGCTTTAGTTTAAGTATATGGGGTGTTCATCAAAATGAAATAGACTTAGATTAAGGAATTTTAGCCTAAGTTCCTTTATATATCTATACATTGATTAAAATCCTTACATCTCACAGGATTAATGGCTCACACTTTATCAAGCCCAGATGATGCAATGGCATGAAATCACTAAATACTATTCAACTATTCTATGAGAGCCTACAATCTTGACATGTGGTAGATACTTTTTTGATATGCGACTAAGGTAGAGTATAAATCTTAGGAATAACATGAGGGTGATAAATGGCATAACCATGGGGCTTGATATAGATATGACCAATAATAGGCAAAGTCTTGAATCATGATCAATAGCTTGCATTGATATGCGGGTGATGATCTGATGGTACAAGAAAAAAATCAATTTTTAAATAAAAATGGCTAGTGCTTTGAATTCATTTATGAAAAATGTTGTGAAATAATTAACTTAAATACCATTTAGAACATATAATTAAGCAATTTTCAAAGTTTGGAAGCCATGGTAGCTTGGAGGAAATAATAGAAAAATTATAGACATGATCTTCAATGCAAGTGAAATAATAATTGAGTCCAAGAGCATCAAATAGGCTATGTCTAGAAATGATATATAATAGAATGATCTAGCTGAAAATGAGGAATACTATCTTTTAAGACCAACTATGGACTTAGAACTAGTCAATGAGAAACATTATAAGGGTATGAACATCCTTGAGCAATAACAAGATTCTCAAGAGAGGGGCCCACCATATAATTAGTTGAATGATATTTTATTTTTTAAAAAATTTGTAATATTTTGAAAATAAAATATCCTTTGTAAAATAATATGCTAGTTTGTTAGTGTATTGCCCCTAGGTTAGTTCAGTTTGGAAAGGTAAATGTATTCTAGAACTTTGTAGTAAAAGGATAACTATCCTTACTTTTTGTACATTTGTATCTTGTAACTGACCAGTATACTACCTTGTTCCATTATAAAAAGGTATTAATACCATTTTTTTAAATAAGGGGGAGTTTTATAGCCAAAATTACTTTGTAAAGTTGAAGCACACAATACAAGCAAGGAATTCTAAAAAGGTTATCCAATATTTGTCTATGTGTTTTATATCATGGCTTCTCTCCAATTTGGTTGTTCTAATTTATGGATTTTAATTGTTCTTATAGATTCATGGTGTGCACCTTTAATTTTATACTTTTTAACTTGTGTCAATGATAGGTTGACTGAAAGTATTTAGTTTCATTTTGTTTCCTTTACTCTTATTGCATTTAGACCAATGTTGTTTGCTTGTAGGGGTAAAATATTTAAAGTGAAATTAATTCTTATTTATGTTATTTTTACCTTACTTATGATTTTTATTGATGTATGGTAAGATTTGGGCTCAATCTATTTCATATCATACATTGATCTTATGTACATTCTTGGATGAAATGTAAACTTTGTCATGATGTTTGGAATGAAGATCAAAAACATTTATTTCTTACCTACCCATCCTTTTGCTTCTTTTTCTTAACTTGATCACCTTATTTCAAATTTTAATTATAAATATTCATCCTAATTTAGTTATTGATCATAGTTCACTATTCTAAGAATAGATACTCCATACTTTGCATAGATTTTTTGTTTGGGCCATGGTGGCTCCCAACCAACAACAAATATAAATTCTGTGCAATAGTCACTTATTATGCCTCTATTCCACCAATAGATAACAAGAATATCATAACCTATAACTCATGCATTTGATCCTTAGGAATTCAGAAATGAGAAGTGTTTTTAGCACTCTAGGCACCTATGGTACACATTTAGGCATCAATAGGAGGATCTTTATTGGTGATAGAAGGAAGCGCTTTCTCAAGAAATCTATACAAATTTGTAGGATATTTTATAGTTTTGGTTTATTTTGATCAAATATTATTCTTTACATATTTGTGTTTATTTTAGCATAATTGTGTAAAGGTTGGTGATCTTCATGATTTTAGACTAGTCTTTGGGCTTATTAGAGAAAGATTGACATTCTTTGAATACATCTGCTTAGTTATCATAAATATATCTTTAGATATATTAATCCAACTAGTTTGAGGTTATTAATATCTATTTTGATCAAATATTCATAAGTTCTTTGAAAATTTGAGTTTATTTGGACTTGAACGTGTAAATATCATTCATACTAGCATATTTGGACACTTTTTTTAGATAACTTAGTTAAAGAGTGTTGTCCTTTATTGTTATTTATATGAATATTTTAAAAAAATTATTAATATACAAATATAATCATTATTATTTATAAATATTTATTTGACACATCATATTTCAAATAAGTTTCAAGGTCACAAGTTGGAATTACCCAAGGCAAGGCTTATGCAAGATAAATTCCCAAAGTCTCAAACACTTCACTAGTTCAAGGTATGGCTTAGCTAGGTGGTTATTCAATCAATGTAAAAGGTATAGTACATGATATTCCTTAGAATCATAAAATATATTTTCCTTTGTATAGTCCTAATAATGTTATCACTGTTGAAAAGCATATTAAGTCATTCAAGGCTACTTTAAGATTGTTAAATGTAGTCCATGAAGATGTAGCATGTAGATTGTTCCTATTTAATTAAGAATATTCTACCTATGAATGGTTTATTAACCTTATATAGTATTTCATTACTATTTATAATGACTTCAAAAATATCTTCATTGATCAATTTGGAAAAATTATTAGTCCTTGTGTCTTGTATTAGTAGTTCACCACAATTAAAAAGGATGTTAATTAAACCATTAGAGCCTTTAATGCTTAGTTCTAAAAATCTTCAATAAAACTACAACCCTATTATAGACTCAAAGAGGCTTTAGCCTTAGAGATTTATAAGGATTTAATAGATCACTTGGCCTCTATGTTCATAAAAAGATCTCTTCCAGTCATAAACACAGGGACCCATGCCTATTCCAAAGTTGTAGTCATTAATGACCAAATGCAGCCCCAAGGTTAGATGGCATATTATATGCCTAATATAAATTTTAATTATCCCATCTATAATGACATTCCTAGTATACCTACTTTAACACTGGTTTAGAACCATTTTCCCTTGAGTCATACATATTTTGGCCATCACCTAGAGTTCCTAAATAACACTATAAGTGGATTTCATACACAACATTATATAACTCTAATTCCCATAACTAGTAATAATTATCCAATTTAAGAGCCTAAGACACAAAATAATTCAAATGACTTGATATTAGAAATGATCTAAAAATTGAGCACTGAATTTCATCAATTACAAAAATAAGTAGAAAATACAAGGGAAGTCTATGAAATAAACTATGCTTCCCAAAGGTTTGATAGGACTCCAAATGAGTTTCATGATAGTATCAATAAGGTATCATCTGAGGACATACACATGAGATCTTTGATATTATTATGGATGATTGTTGGAATATTTCTAAAAGCTCTAAAATTGTACCTAATCAAGAATTTACTATATAGACATTTGGCTTTGCAAGAGTATCTCAAGGTTTCATGTATGCCTTTGATTTTTCATTTAAAGATAAATATGAATACAAAGATGAGGCAATTGAATAAATTACATCTAAGGGAACTTATATTCATGAAGATGTAAAAGAGATTGCAATTGAATATCAACAAGATGTCATCATTGGTACACCTGTATATGGAGAGGAAGAGTTACTAGATATAGATATGAATCAAATACAATATGATATTTCTTCAAAAGGTAGCCATGGAGGCAACCCACATAGGTTTATTTATGAAATAGAGAATACCCCTAAAGAAAATTATCACTGACAGAGGTCATACTATAAATTCATAAATGGAATCAAGGAGCTTGAGATGATGGATGATGGATGATGGAATAGGACAACACATACATGTTTCATTTGAAGATTTCACCAATGATCTAGATTTCCCATAAGATGATATTATTTTGGAGGCCCAAAACCAAGATAAGCTAGAGCTTGATTGGATAGAAGATCTACCTTCCTTCATTAAAAATAAAGATGAAGTGCATAAATTAGATCAAGAATTGTCATATGACCTCATCAAGAGGTTAGGAATAGGGGACCAACATGTCTACAATGATGGAATTAAAGATGAGCATCATACAATTGATTAGGATGAAGAAGCCTTTTGGGATGACTTAGAAGATTTTTTTATAAATATTGGTATTCCATGTCTACCTCAGAAATAACATAACGAAGACATCACTCTAAAGATAATATATTGAGCTACCATTATTGGGTGAAGATTATATAAACCACTATCTATATATAGATGAAATAGAACTAGCACTCCTACTATAAAGTAGGAGAATTTGGGAACAAGATGATTGGGTCTTAGAGTAATATTTTTGATCCATGAATTTGAGAAGGTTGATAGGAGATCAATATACATCACTTAGAAGACACAAGCATACAAGTGATACTATCCACAAAAAGAGGCCTTGGGATAAAAGTAATCACACTCTTAGGTTATGTAGTAGATTAAATAATTTTCCATTTTATCCTAGAGGTAAGTATTTTATGAAGTTAGTATAGGGCTTAGATTATTTTATTTCTTTCTTTTTTCCTTCCTATCCCTTATTTTTACATAGGCATGTATATATTTATTTTCTTCCTTTTTTGCTTCCTACTTTGTTGCTTTCTATTATGTGTTTTTTTCTTGTTGCTTTATTCCTTGCTTCCAATAAGTCCTTTTGGATAACCCTAAAATTGAGTTTCATCTAGGCTACTTAAGAGCTTCATAGTTAAAAAATGTACATATGCACCTCATGCACATGTTAACCATGGATTTGAAATATGAGATTTATGTTATAATTTAGAGGAACTAGAAAATACTAATGAATAGGTTAATTATTTTCTGAGAACTAGAGCATTTTTTTGATCTAAACTTGGTTTTAATAAGAGTTTCACATGTGGAATTAAAGCTTGAGATATTAGGGTATAGTCATGCTTATAATTAATAAACATCCTTGCCTAGAACAAAGTTCATAACCATAGGTAATTATCTGAAGATAAAATACTCAACTAAATCCTTCAACTTGGATACCCTAGTTCCTAACCTTGTTAAAAGCATAAAAGATCTAAAAAATATAAAAATAAGGATTCAATGCAAAATCAAAAGCTTTTCAAGCATATGTGATTCTGGTAATATCCAACAAGACTATGGACAAGTGGATGATAGTGGAGAAAGGTCATGAGTGGATCCGAAGGCATCTCTATCTAGGTTATAGATGTCTAGTTGGTAGTAGAGTAATTCCTAAGCCTTCCCTAAACTAGAAGCATAGTCCTTAATGGATATCCAAATATTCTCTAAGTTAAGGTTAATGATTAAAGACATAAAACATAGAAGTTTTCCCTTGAATCCCATGGTAAAAAATAAGTGGAATCAAAGCACACACATGACATGGATATGTCTTAATGTTTGATCCTAATTATGTATGTGCAAATCTTATTTCACCCATGGACTAATCTTGGTGATTGCATAGATCAAATAAAATATGTGACCTAATCACTTGTCCAAAATAGAGACTCTAATTTCTAACATATTTCTACATTTCCCTAAGAAGTTTCCATATGTTGAGGTCAACATACCCCCATTTTTACAAATTGGGACCCTTGAGACACTTTCGACTTTAACACTAAAAGCATATCTTGTTTTGAACATTACTAGAACTTGAAGATAATCCACTTTGATAAAGTTGGCTTAATGATTTATGGTTTTGATTTGAGTTTGCCTAATGTTGTTAATAATAGGTCTTCATGTCTTATCATTGTAGGTTTTATGGATCCCCTATGAAAATATCATGCTTATAATTTAGAGATTGAATCTATTCAAGTTTTCACTATCCATTGGTTTATAAAAATTTGAATCTAACTTCATGTTTTGAAATCTCTCCAAAAACCCTATCATAAACCCTTGGTTCAAATTTGCATTTAGTGAGAGAATTTGGTGGGAATATTTCAAATTATGACTTAAGCCTAATTTTATGTTAAGCCTTAGTCATGTTTTATAACATGACCAAACCCTAGCCTAAAATTGTGCTTGGTCACTTTTCATTATTTTCCCCCTTTTTTCATTTATTTATAATTGATTCCAATTTTCATGATTGATAGGATCCTTTTAATTTTCTGGCATGGTCCCTTTTATTACATATTTAGCCTAAAGCCTTAACACTAAGGCCCCGTTCATGTTTATCAACATGAATGAGACCTTAGTCTTAATGTTTTAGCTTAAGTCTTATTTCATCCTAGTTCCTAACTTAAAAACCTTACTTCTTTGTAGATATTATGATCTACACTTCATCATGACTCTTGATCCAATAGAGTGAAGAAAGCCCAACAAACCTAAGTATTTAGTCCTTCAGACCAATCATGTGTAAGCATCTAGATCAATATCAATGGCTTGTACCTCATTGAGACCAAGGATCCAATGGATTAAATGCAATGATGAAAATTTAAAAGCCCAAGAAGCCCCATGGAGCTACTATGTGATTCTCCCATATTTGAGGCTTAATGTTAATAGAACCTTAAACCAATAGCATAAACTCATTCAAATCTTGATTAGATAGCTTTTGCCTCATCATTACTCATGATTAGATAGATTGAATTGAATCCAAGATATATGAAGTACAGAAACTTGATGAGTTTAAAATTAATGATCATGTGATCATCATTTGATGTTCGCAAGGCTATTATTAGTGTCTGTGAGGCCATCAACTTTAAGCCTACCAAAATTAATAATTTCATGAGATTAAATTTTAAATTCTCTCAAATGTCATTTGACATCCATGAGGCCATCATTAACATATATGAGGATATCAAATTCAAGATCTTCAAATATTTTTCCTAGACAATGGGGCATGTTTTATGTTATTCGAAGGGGCCACTTTGATATTATGCTTTAAAAATAACATAAAATGATTTAGCCTAAGTTTGTGGCATGTTAATTAACATTAAATATACTTAGTTCAAGGCATTTTAGAATAATTTCCTTTATATAACCATTCACTAATTAGAATACTTACATCTTGTAGGATCAATAGCTCATACTTCATCAAGCCCAGATGATCCAATGGCATGAAATCACTGATGAATATTCAATATTTCTATGAGATAATATAGGCTCAAAACATGGTATATGTTCATTTGATATGTGAATGAGGTAGACTAAAAATATTAGGAATCCCATGAGGGTGAATAGAGGCACAATCATGGGGCTTGATACAAATATGACCAATAATAGGCAAGGTCCTGAATCATGATCGATAACCTACATTGATCTGTGGGTGATGATCAAATGGTGTAAGGAAAAAAGCAATTTTCAAATAATAATGGCTAGTTATTTGAAGCCATTTATGAATAATTTTGTGAAATAATTAACTTAAAGACCATTTGGAACATAATAGTAAGTAATTTGCAAAGTTTGGAAGCCATGGTAGATTGGAGGTAATAATAGTAGGACCCTAAACATGTTATTCAATGCAAGTGAAAGAATAATTGAGGCAAAGAGAATAAAAGAAGCTATGTCTAGAAATGATAGAGAATTGAATTATCTGGATGAAAATTAGGAGGAATGTGTTTTAAGACTAGCTATAGACTTAGAACTAGTCAATGAGCAAAACTATAAGGCTATAAACATCCCCCATCAATAACAAGAAAATTCTCAGGAGTAGGGACCACTAGCCAATTAGTTGAATGATATTTTATTTTGTAAAAACTTTGTAATATTTTGAAAATAAAATATCCTTTGTAAAGGTATATGCTAGTTTGTTAGCATATTTCCCCTAGGTCAGTTCAGTTTGGAAAGGTAAATGTATTCTAGAACTTTGTAGAAAAAGGACAACTATCCTTCTTGTACATTTATATCTTGTAACTGATGAGTATAATACCTTATTATCTTATAAAAAGGTAATACTACCATTTTATAAAAGGAGGTAGAGTTTTAGAGCCAAAATTACTTTGTAAATTTGAAGTAAGCAATACAAGCAAGTAATTCTAAATAGATTATCTAGTATTTGTATGTGTTTTCTATCATGGATTCTCTCCCATTTACTTGTTCTAATTTCTAAATTTGAATGGTTATTATATATTATTTTTGTGCACCTTTATTTTTAGATTTGTTAACTTATGCCAATTTTAGGTTGACTAAAATTCTTTAGTTTCATTTTATTTCCTTTACTCTTCTTACATTTGGGACAATGTTGTTTGGTTGAAGGTGTAAAATATTTAAAGTGAACATGATTCTTATTTGCATTATTTCCACCTTCCTTATGATTTTTCATTATGTATGGTAAGATCCGGGATCAATCTATTTCATATCATACATTTATTTAAGTACATGTTTGGATGAAATATAAACTTTGTCATGATGTTTGGAATGAAGATCAACAACATTTCTTTCTTCCCTACCCTTCCTTTTCTTCTTTTTTGAACTTGATCACCTTAGTTAAAATTTTAATTATAAATATCCATCCTAATTTAATTCTTAATTTAGTTCTTGATCATAGTTCACTGTTCTTAGGTTAGGTACTCCATACTTTGCATATATTTGTTTTTTGGGCCACAGTGGCTCCCAATCACCAAATAATATAAATTGTGAAATAATAACTTGTTATACCTCTATTACACAAATGGATAACATGATTATCACAACATAAAACTCATGCATTATATTATAAGGAATTTAGAAATGAAAAGTATTTCTTAACACTCTAGACACCTATGGTACACATTTAGGCATCAACATTATCCAAATAGAGTAGACTCATCAAGATAGTCCATTATCAATGGTTGTTTATCTATCAAGGGATATTATGCTAATTTATCTACAAGAATTTGGCCTTTTATAACTTTTTGATCCACATACTCAATATCAAGTCCATTGAGCAACATAACCCATTTAGCCATCATTCTTATAAGAGATTATTTGGAAAGAATATAAATAAGAGGATAAATTTTGGCAAAGATCTATTTTGATTGTTAATCATATTATTACAAAGTTTTTGGTAAGAAAAAATGTAGTTATATAAAATGTAAAAATTGGTAACTTTATTGTGGCTAATGACATCCAACCCTTAGGTCCCTCTTGCTTTCTCTCCTAATCCTCTTAGGCTTATTTTCACTGATTCCCAATCATCCATAACCTTCTAGACTTGATCCCAATTGAGCCAGACCCCTTTTTCCATGACTAACCCATCCCCCAAGGTCTCATATAATTAGGAAAATAATGCCATACTCGGACTATAGCATTGGTGCTACTCCTATCTACTTTCAATGTTATTGTCTAAGTCCATTTCTGACCCCAATGGTCAATTTATCTTAGTTTCTCATCCTTATCCTTGTCATCCTAATGTGAGAATATTCAACCCATAACCAATATATCCTTATAAAATCCCTTTCAAATATCATTTGGAAATGTTTGATACATATTACTAAGCAAGCAAGATTACAAGGAAGACTACTTAAGAAATCTTCCCTATTCTCTGGATATAGCTAGCCAATACAATTCCAAGCTCATTAAAATACTTACACTAGTCCCTAACCACCTCAAGTACATCTAGTTTATCATTTTTCATATTCATATACATAATTTCATAAAGCACATCAATTGGGAGAATTACTTATGGCTTGATCCCTCTTTGGAGTATTGGTATATGGGCAGTGTGCCCACACACGAGGTGTGAAGCACGTATAGTGCATCTTACACACAATAACCCCACCTCTTACTCAAAATTGGTCAAATAATAATGGAAGATAGGGTTTTAATAAATAATTTTCTCTACAGGGAGCTATATAGACTTCCAGCTATCAAAACTTCATAGACAGGGTCACACAGACATAAAAAACAAAACCCATAAAGCTTATATCTTCAAAACAATGGTGATAGAGGTGGACTAAAGTGTTGGTACCACTAATATCTAGTTATAACACTCCTATCCAATCACAAAATGAAGTTTAGATCTTATTTTGTGATAGTGTCTCAGTCTTGCATAGTGAATTCTAACCTTTATCTCAGTCAGATCAATTAATTTTTAGCTAAGTTTTATTTTCTTCTCCTTATTACTATTTTTAGAAAAGTTTGAAATGAAATTAATTTACACAAATTAGTAGCTTAATTATTGTCTATTTATTTACTAATTTTAATACTCAAACCCTTTAACTAAATTAGGAATAATACACCAATATTCCCAAAATTGTTAAATCATTTGGTGAACCCAACTTACCTTAAATACACATAAAACCCCTAGAAACCATAGCGTAAAATTCCTTATGATTTCTCATATATTTTTCTATTTTTTTTACCTACATAATAAAATCATAAATTAGCTTTAAATTTTAAAATTTCATAGTAATTTTAAACTAAATATCTCTCATACCCTAGTTGACCATACTAGGTACTAGTAATTTTCCAATCATTTTCTAAATTTTTAATAGGATATTTAAATCAAAAAATCCATTCAAATTTTAAAATTGAATAGTAATTTTCAAAAAATATTTTTTTTTCAAAACCCTAGTGGAATCTTTTAGGTTTTCTTAAATCACAAATTTTTCAATAAATTTTTGATTTTTGACTTGCATATCTAACTCAAATTTTCACTTTCAAATTCAAATTTTCATAGTAAATTATTAAAATAATTATCTTTTAAACCCTAGTTGCATGTAATATTTCCTATTTGCTTCTTGAGGTATTACCTTATATGATTGTGTATTTTGTATCCTTTTTTATGTAATTTCTAGTTAACTATTTTTAGGACTTTACATTTCCTATATTCAGTAATTTAATTTTATAGCATTTGTTTATTTTAAATTATTAAAAAAACCTTAATAAAATTTCAAATTATTTTTCTACTTTAATAATGGCCCAATATATTGGTTTTGATGAAACCAATAAAAGAGAACTTCAAGAAATCTTAACTAACATGAAAGATGACATGCTTAAAATATTACAAGAAGAGAAATAAAGAGTGAACAATGGTCAATCTCCCAAAATCATAGAGCAACCAGTTAAAAATGACACTATGAGGGTAACTATGTCTCAATAACCCCTTATAACAACCCAACCTACCTCTATGCCACTAGTTACAACTAGTATATCTTTGTCTCCTAATGTGGTAGCTCTTGTGTAAGAGATAAAATATCTTCAATCCAAGGTGATACATATTGAGAAAGGTGACTCTATACCTACATAATATTTGGATTCTTTTGCTCTTTTGCATACACCACTAGCATGTCACATCACCTCAACACCCTTGCCACAAGGTTTTGTTCAACCCAAGCTTACTCTCTATGATGGAAAGGTTGAACTAAAGACACATTTGAGATTGTTTAACATATCATGCTTGGAATATGTACCAAATGATTGGATACTTACCAATATATTTCCATGAAGCCTAAAGTATTATTCTTTACAACGGTTCTATAGTCTACCAAATTAGTTAGTTAATGCATTCAATTCTTAGCTGACATGTTCCTAGCTCATTTTCAAATTAACATTAGTGATAAGGTTTAATATGCTCAATTTTCACAAAAAAAATAAAGGTTAAATGAGCATCTCAAAGATTGTGTTATCTGATATAAGACTATTTTGGCTAAGATGACTAGCCCCATATCTGATCAAAAGTTACAAGATCTCTTCAAATAGAGTCTTCTAATAGCTTTACATGAATCAATCATGTTCAAAATATTATCTTCCTTCAATGAATTATGTCACACACTAAAGGAATGAGAAGTCAAACTAGTTTCAATGGGCAAACTCAGTACACAAGTATCTTAGACACAACAAAAAATAGTAACAACAAAGTCCCATACAAATTCAAGGTTAATAATAACAAGAGTCAGAATCAATTGATAGTTAATGTGGCTTTTGAGCCCCTTTAATGAGTGGTTTTATTAGCACCTCCTCAGTGAACCTTATCCAATCTACCATTTTTCCAACTAGAGTTTTATAATAGCTATTGGAATGTAACATCATATCTCTCCCTCTTATTTAGGATGTTGACCCAACAAAGCCTCTTCCACGGGATATTATTAGCATGCATTTTATGTGTTTTATAGGGCACCAATCAATAAAAAAATAGATGCATAGATTTGAGACACAAGATAAATGATTTAATAGATGGAAATCATATTGATATTTTCACTTCAATTGAGCCTCCTCAGGCAAAGCAAACATAGGATAAAGCTTTGAAAAAAATTATATCCTTTTCCACAACATTCTAAACAAAATACAAGGGGCACATTAGGGGTTCACCATGCATATCATGCACATCCCCCACTAGATACATATAGGGGACCTTTAGTTGAGTTACATCCTTAGAGAAACATGATTGGTGTATACACTTCTAGAGTTATAGCTAAACCTTCAATCTCCTTATTAGAATAAGAGATCATTTAGGATGATACAAATTGTCATGCACTCTTTAATAGAGTTTACTTTAATAATCATCCTAATCATAGCATTCTCATAAAAAATGGATCTAGTGTGAACATGTGTACTATAACATTACTACAACATTTGGGATATTCAGAGTAGGATATTACCCTGATGGAATTAGTTATCAATGGATTTAATGGGCACATATAGAGTTCATTGGGTGAGATTGTACTTCATCTATAGGTTAGTCCAACACATGTGGTCACATCATTCACCACTATTCCTAATGTAGGAGTTTTTGATATGTTACTTGGTTAACCATGGATTCAAAAACTTTGAGCATTACCTTATACAGTTCACATATGGATGAAATTCATTCATGCTAATTAGGTTATTATTATTGGTGGAGTTCCATATGAGTTACCACTCCCCACTTTAGATCTATCTTCCAGTTTGAAGTCACTCATTTTAGTTTAGCCTTCAATTTTTTTTTTTCACTAGTTTTAATTCTTCCTTAATTTTATATTCAAACACATTTAAGACCTTTATCACTAGCACAAAGATTTCATACACCTCCACATCTTCAAGATTTTAGATAGCTTCTAGCTATAGTGTTCACACCCAAGGCAATATCATTGAGATCTCATGCATCTAATCATAGAGCACACATTAAAATGACTTATATTACCATTATATGGGTCCCTAAGAGCCATAAAGTTACATACACTTCTCAAAGTTACATGGGGACCCCACACTCAATTTCTACTTTAAAGATTTTAGAGCATTTATAACATATATAGTTTTCAAAGCCATAGTCTCAGCATTTTCATCATGCTTCATGATCATGCAAGATTCCTTTCCTTGATATAAGATACCATGATAAGGAGTCTCCCATTAGACTCATCAATTAGTATTATCCTTTCCCCGTAATACCTATACATGGTCTCTTATGCTCGATTGTACATAGACCTT
Source organism: Torreya grandis (assembly GCA_037957365.1). Taxonomy (NCBI): domain Eukaryota; kingdom Viridiplantae; phylum Streptophyta; class Pinopsida; order Cupressales; family Taxaceae; genus Torreya; species Torreya grandis. The sequence goes on from JARHVA010000785.1 coordinate 3,574,504, forward strand.
TTAAATTTCTTAAACATAGTCTTCTTTTGATTAATTGTACATAACTCAAATCTCAAATAAACCAAAAATAATATAACATTAAAAAACATGTAAATAACTCAAAAACACCAAAAAATATTTTGATTGTATGCATCATCCATGATTTACACTTCTACTACAATGCTAGACTTACATTTATTGTTCTATGTTATTAGTTGTCAATTTATCTACATTACCATATTTCACTTGATCTTACTTGAGTGCATGTAGTGACATATAGCTCTTTGATTTATTCACTCTACCCATTAAGGGAGCATATTAATTCTACATTCAAGACATACATCAATATGCATACCCACTGGGGGCATCTTTTACATGACTACACCATCCAAGTTATGTCATTCCTAAACCACACACTCTAGTTATCATGTTGATGTACATTATTTACTATATTACATATATTACTATATGGGAATTTTAATAGTACATAACACTTGTGTATTTCTTAGAATATACCTAGTCTTTTAATAACATGTATTGCATACTTTCCCTCTTACTTTGATTAGTTAGATGTGATTGTATTCCTAGTTATTAAATGTTTTCCTTTCTTGCCTTGTGTAGCTAGATTGTTTGCATTTCTTGGTTCCTATTTATCTCATGTGTGTGCCTTAGGAAATTTTCCAATTTCCTTTGATTATATTCATGTATGTGTCTTTGGAAATTTTCCAATGTCCCTTATCTGTATTCTTCTATGTAATTATGGATTTCAAACCAACCTTGCTTATTTCAATTGTATGTGTATGTGGCATTTAAACATGCCTTGTATGCTTGCCTTCTAGTTTAAGTGATATGTTCCCATGTCCCTTGTTTATGTGGCCTCATGGCCACCCTTATACACTTCTTGATTATTTACTTGTGTGCTTTTTTTCTTATTTACTTCTCCTTGTTTGTAATGCCATGATCTACATCATACATTTATCTTTATTTTTTAGATGTCATGATGGACATCATGCTCCATCCTTCTAACTGACAACTAAAAACTAACTAGAATTTCATTTATAATTTAATACATTACACATATTATTACATTATTATATCCATCTAGGCATACCCCTATTGATCTAACAATTTCTCAAAACAAACCATGTTATATATTGAGATATCTTATCAATTATCATTGATATATCATGTATATTTGCAACATAATACACTTGTAAGGATATTTATTCTAAGGGAAGTCATTATAGAGTCTTAATTCCTACCATTATAAGAGGGGGAAATAAATATGGATTTTTTTTAGATATCAAAGCTCCTAACAGTCAAAAAAGTAGTTTTCAAAACACCTAGAATAGCAACCAAACATCAAACTAGTCAGAACATACTAGGAAAATAGTCAAGAATCTAGAATAGTTACCAAATTTAGCCTTGGATAATAGTTCCCAACATGGAAATTAGTTTTAGTATCACTAGTGTCCACTTTTGGTTCTCTTGTCCAAATAATAATAAAACTAGACTTTCTAGAAGCAGGTAGAAAAGTAGGTTTAGTTACAATTTTTACACAACCAAACTAGTTTAGAATTAGTTGTTTTCAATACACTTTCACTTAGATAATCTAGATATAGGGGGAATCATGTACTTCATGATGTCTCTCACTTCTATTTTTAGATACGATAGTTGATATGACTTCCATATCAGAATCCATATTCTAGAGACCAGTGATTGGGGGTAATATGTGTGTCACATTTGTTTCTTTTCTTTCCAATTTTAGCATTACCTAGGCATTTTAAATATTTGTGTGTCTTATTAAATATAAATTTGGTTGGAATAATTTTGGAATGGCTTTCATACAACCCTAACTTCTTGATTTCTTGAGTGGATTTCATACAAGCCTAATGCACCAGTTTAGAGTGGCTTTCATACAAGCCTAATATCCATCTTTCAAAGTGGCCAAGAGTGGCCTAGTTTTCAGCATACATATGGCTATCAATTCCAATATTATTATATCATAGTACATTCATGGGATTTATGAGGCATCTCATATGACATACATTTCATACTGGTATTAATTCATATCTTTACTTCATGATGAAATGATGGAGACAAAGGAATAGTTAGCCTTTGTATTCTTAAACCACCTATTCAAAGGGATCAGACACATATTATAAACATTGATCAACACATGCACAACCACATAGCTTCACCTATTAGGAGAATATGGAACCAAAGGGTGAGCCTTTGCATTCTTGAGCCACTTCTATGGAAATGAGAAATCAAATCCATTCATGATATTACTCTTGGTACAAGATTACTCAACATTACTTAGCATCACTCAACATCAATTTTTTTTTGTATTGGTCCATGTACCTGGTCAGGTTTATTCATTCCTTTCTCTTCCTCTCTCTCTCTCTCTCTTACCTATCTTCGTACATTCTTATTTTAGACATAGTGTATTTAGTAACAACTAATATACTCTTTGTTTTCTTATGAAGTTTTATATTTCATAGCATTCTCTCTCTATGCACACCCAACATCACACAAATTCATGAGCTTCATCCTCATAGGTAAGTTCAGGTATTCTTTCTAGATTTATTTTATCTTAGTATTTCACTTTTAAACATCACTAGAATAAATAGGGGTAAATGTAGTCATATAAAATGAAAAAAATGGTAACTTGAGCATGGCTAATGACACCCAACCCTTAGTTCCCTCTTGCTTACTCTCTTAATACTCTTAGGCTTATTTTCACTGATTCACAATCATATGTAGCCTTCCAAACTTGATTCCAACTAATCTAGATCCCTTTTTCCATGACTAATCCATCCCCTTAGGTCCTATCTACTCAATAAAATATAACCACACTAGGATTATAACATCGATGCCACTCCTATCCACCTTTGGTGCTATTCTCCATGTCCATTTTTAGCCCCACCAATCAATTTATTTTGTTTCCCATCCTTATCCTTGTAAACCTATCATGAGCATATTCAACCCATGAATAATAGATCCTTATAAAATCCCATTCAAATATAATTTGGAAAGGGTTGACAAATATTACTAAGCAAGCAATAATACAAGCAAGACTACTTAAGCAATCTTCCCTATTCTTTACATACAGCCAGCCAATACACTTACAAGCTCATTCAAATATTTACACCAATACCTAGCCACCTCAAGCACATATAATTTAGTATTTTTCATCTTCATATACAAAATTTCACAAATCAAATCAAGTGGGGGAACTATATATGGCTTGATCCCTCTTTAGAGTATTGGTATGTATGTAGTGTACCCACACATGGAGTGTGAAGCATGTCCAGTGCATCTTACACACACTAACCCGCATCTTGATCACAATTGGTTAAATAATAATGGAAGAAAGAGTTTTAATAGATAATATACTCTATAAAGAGCTATATAGACTTCCAATTACGAAAATTTTGTAGATAGGGTCACACAAACATAACAAATAAAACCCAAAAAACTTAAATCCTCGAGACAACAATGGTAAGGGTATAATATAGTGTCAATGCCACTAATATCTAGTTTTGGTGCTCCTTTCCAATCACAAAATGAAGTTAAAATATTAGTTTATGATAGTGTCTTAGTCTTGCACAATGAATTCTAGCCTTTGTCTTAGTTGGATCAATCAATCTCCAGCTAAGTTTTTTTTAGTCTCCTTATTAATATTTTTATAAAAGTTTTAATTATAATTAATTTACAAAAAATATTAGCTTAATTATTGTCTATTTATTTATTTATTTGTTTTAATACTCAGAATCTTTAACTAAATTAGGAATCATACACCAATATTCCCAAAATTGTTAAATCAATAAATCACTATAAAACAAGAATTTTCCATAGTGGAATAATTAATCTCATAAGATACCAAATTCATGCTTAATTAATAAACTACCCTCTTACTCCCTTTTTCATCATGTTGTGATAAAAGTTCCTCTAATGCATAATATGTCACTGAAATATATTAAAATAATGGATTCCCTAGAGTAGGTGGCATAAGAAATGGAGGGTTGGACAAATATTATTTGAGATTATCAAATTATCATTAACACTCTTTATTTAAATTAAAGGAATATTATTTCTTAATAATATGTGTAAATGGATGACATATATCATAGAGTTAGGATATGAACCTTTGCATGGCTTGAATCTTACCTTAGAGGTTTTGAAGCTTTTTGAGATTGCTTGGTGGAGGTATATATATTTTAACGTTAACATTTTTTGAGAAAAATTATATGCCTCTTTGTGATATAATCAAACCCAAGAGATTTATTGATATAACTCCCTAAACACATTTATTTAAATTAAATAAAAGGTATATTCTCTCAACCTTTTATAATCCTACATATCATGATGGAATAATCTTCCCTTGTTTTAGATTTTGCTAATATATCATCTACATAGTATTGTAAAATAACATGGTTCATATCATAGAAGATGACTATCATTTCATGTTTATATGAAGCCCTAAATTTTTTAAGACCAAAAGGAATGAATTGATAACAAAATGTACCCCAATATGAAATATTTTTTTTGTGTTTTGGTCTTAGGGTGCATGTTTGATTTGTTTGTAACTTCAAAAACCATCCATGAGTGACAAAATTTAATGACCTACTATGGAGTTTACAATAATACCCATATTTGGTAGTGGAAATTCATCCTTTTGACATGCTTTGATGATATCCTAAAAGTATATGCATACCTTTATTCATGCTCAATTTTCACTGACTAGAACTAATTTGGAGATCCACTCTAAACAATAAAAAATTCTAATGAAGCTTCCAATTATTTTTGGAATTATTATTTCATAAGTAGTGCTACCTTAGGATGCATTTTTATTAGTTTTTATATTTTTAGTTTAGAATCCTCATGGACAACAAGGTAATGTGATCCAATCCATTGATACTTGCATATGACCATGTAAAAATATCTAAAAAATATGATAAAGATAGTTAAAATTAGTCACTTTGTAAGAGAGATAATCTGAAAGTTTCATAATTATAAGTTCTTCATCCATGACAATGTTGGCATCTATGGTTTATTAAAAAAATAATGTAAAAACATATTTAAAATGTGTAGGAGGGGAGGAATATTAAGTTTCTCATATATTTCTTCATGATATGTATTTTCTTCATTTTATAATTCCTCATATAAATTTTTATTATAGGATTGCAATTTTTTGTTGTTATGATTAACTTGTTTATGACTGTGGAGTTATGCATGTTCCCCAAAATATATTGAATCAGTGAAACTAATGGTAAAACCTTTTTTGTGATCACCTACTAGATTATTATCCCCAAGATTTAATAATTCAATAATCACTTCATAATTCTATAAATATTCAAGTGAGGTTGGATTTTTTAGGCCCCAAGCTATGAGTTGAGGGTGATGGAGTTCAAGTGTTAAAAAAACTATGCCATGAAAAAGGTTTGTGGATGAAACATCCTTATAGTGAATATGTAGAAAATTCTTTTCAATGCCATAATAGGAGTCATTAGACATCATGTAAGAATCATTTATGTAATTATATAGCTCGACACTAAGTTTTATATATATAATTCTTTAATGTGATCAATTTGATTTGATATGTATCAGTTCTGCAAGGTTGTGTTTGTTAAGACCAATACTTTTACCTCTATAATTTATACTATTACAGATGATATATTTAAGTATAATATATTTATTAATTTGAATTAACATTTCAATATCATCATTATAAATCCATGAAGGATTAAAATCTTTAATTTTTTCTTCTAAAAGGAATTTGCCATTAAAAAAAAAAAAAATCCAAATTGATGACCAATTGATGTTTCTTTCCTATAATGGTGCCTTCCATAGTTTTTATGAGACATATGTATTTTTTATAAGTATAAGGCATCTTATATTTCATATTTTACTATGCCTTTTTCAAAAATATTAAACTTGGATTTGGTTTATGGAGTTGTGTATTTGGATGGAGAGGGTTGGGTTGTAGATGTAGATGGCAACTCATTTGGATGGACATATTTTTTGAGTTTTGGTTATTCATTGTTTATTTCATAGGTATAATATGTAATGTGTTAATAATTGGATTTAAGGTATCTTACCTCCAAAATTTTAAAATATTGAAATTGTTGAGGATCACCAAGACTGGTAATTTCCATTTTAGAATGAGAAAATTTTATACATTGATGGAGTGTGGAGGGTTCAACATTCATGGTATGGATCCATGGTTGGAAAATGAGGAGGTTATATGTAAGTTTAATATACAAGACATGTTTTAAGGTTTTATATATAATAATCCCCACCATAAGGGGAAGATGTATAGTTCTTACTGACTAGTGCTCTACATTATCATAAACCTTGATAGTTATAGTATTGGGTTATAATGTTATTTTAAAATAACCAAGATGCTTAATCAAGCTTAATGTAAACAAGTTAAAATAAGAAATATTGTCTATAAATACCATTTTTAATTTTTGATTTTAGATTATGACTTAAATATATAAGGGTAAACGATGAGACAAACTAACAAGGGATATATCAATGTGAACAAAAGTGACACAATTTTTGGAGGATAAATGTCCTACAAGGGATTGGAAATTAGATGGGTTGAGATATTTATGAAATCATGAATCTTGCAAGGTATAATAAAAAGTATATTCATAAATAGTGGATGTTTTGATAAGGTCTAAATTAAACATTTAGGTTACTATTTTCTCAAGTTAGTCAATGATATTGTCCTTTCCCTTAGAATTAGGGAGAGGAGAACTAGGAAGAGTGATTTTTGTGCACCTTGTAGTGATTTCATCATCTTGGGATTTAATTTTTATCATAAAAACATGGTGATCCATATGTTAGACATGGATAATAAGGGAATCAAATGGATGGGTATGTTGGTTAGAATTCACATTATTGGCTTAATCATGATTTATTTTTGAATGGTATTGGTCATGTTTTGGAAAGGGGTCTTGGTATATCCATAAATTTTTATTATTGGATGTAGACGAATTATTATTTATTTCTATATCACTAAAATCAATAAGATATTAGATATAATTTTTTATTTTTAGACATATTGGTGTCATGACCCTTGATTCTATGGTACTCAAAATATTGATATTATTTATACCAAGCAGGTTTAGGACCATTTTTATCAAATGGTTTTGTGTTTGGAAATACTATCATATTAATAACTACTATATTGTGGAAAATTACACCAAGGGGGTCATCAAAATAAGTATAATTATTTTGTCCTAAACCTTGTCTATTATGACCACTTTATATAGTGAGTTGGGTGTAATATTAATGTTTTGAACACACTTAATTTTTTTAACACAATCACTTACCACATTTTTATTCTTTTTCAAAAACTTGGGTTTGTAAGTTTGAGTTTGGTTTTCCTTATTAAATAATTTGATAAGACCCTTGATGATAAGTTCCCTTTTTATTTGAATCCATTTTTCAATGAATTAATCAAAGGAGTTGACAGAAGGAAGTTAGAGGTGATAAGACATATCAAAGTTGAGATTTTTAATGAAAATAGTAATTCATTATTTTCAAGTAGTGACCAGAGAAAATGGTTGATTGAGGCATGCCATATCTATTAGAAAGGTGATAAAATTTCTCCATTTCTTTCTTTAGCATTATAGAGGTTCAACACGGTCAATTCATGTTCTAAATTATATTATAAATGTGTAATAAATCTATCTTAAATATCTACAAAGGTAGTGATTAACCCCTTGGGTAAACATAAGAACCATTCGAGAGATTTTACACTTTGACTGTGTGGCAAGAGCCAAAGTAGTTAGTGTTATCACATAGATTTTGTACCTGTTGTTGAAGTAGTAGCTCAATGTGCAACAATATAATGATATAATGGGATCACCTCCAATATGTAGGACCTTGGTAAATCAAGGTAAACCTCTAGAGAAGGGAAAATTTCTTTCACTATACTTGGTGCAATTGATAAATTATTAGTTTATATAAATTTCACTTCTTTAGTGATCTTCCTCCTAAACTAGGGGTTTGACTAGGGAAAAGAGTTGTGAGAATGAAAATTTTAAAACTTAAAATGGTGATTTTACCAAATATTTTTATAGTGTATTTTAATGCTTGCTTGAATGAATATAATAGAATAGAAAATACATTGAAATTTTTAGGAGAACAAACTCATGTAAATGGGAAATCAAAGGCAATATTTACTATTTTTAATAGAAGGAACAAGAATATTTTATTTTAATAAAAAAATATTATAAAATGGTATAAAATACCATAAATGAAATTTATTGACTGAAATAAGAATTATAACATCCACAAATATTCAAATAACTTTGCATACAGAGGTATTTATCAAACAAGAAAGGCAAATCTTCAATTTATTCTCATTTAATAGGTTACAACATGTAGAAGAGTTATTTAAATGAATAATAATAAATATAGAAGTAAAAAGATAAGATGGGTTACACTATATTGCCCATATTTATACAAAATATCTCATACAAGAGATGTAGTTAACAATGAAATCCAAAACCTAGTAGAAAGGCACATAAATCTAGAAGCTCCTTGAAAGAGGCATGATATTCAGCTAGTGAAATCCATGGTATGGTGAAAAAGTGTTGAAAATCCTCATGCAAGAGCTGGGCATGATCCAAACTAGTAGAATCATGGATGAAACTTATAAAATATTCATGTAATGCCTTTTTTATGCTAGTTCAACTATAGTAGATCTTCATACAAATCAGGTGCCAAAGTGAAATTCCAAGTTTAAAACAAAAGATAACTTTAAGATAACTTATGTTACTTTTTTTCAAAACCCTAATTAGTATTTTTCAAGTGAGACTTCTACAAATTTTAAGTCACATCACTTTGTCAAAACTAGAATTGTATTTTACAATATATGTTTTTACAACTTAAGCAACTAAAACTTGTTGACATGAAAAGTGTAATTTTTAAGTCTAACTTTTTACAATTTTCAACCCATCAAAATAGAAAGTGTAAAATACACATGGCTCTTTCTCAAAAAGAGTTTAAAAAAAAATAGTTTTAATTTACAAGTTATGTTTTTAAAACTTTACAATATTTTTACAATAATGAAAATAAAATATACAAGAATGCTTTTAATGGAAATAATTAATCTATTTCCAACACTTCTGACTCGTTATCCTTCTTGGCCTATAATTTTCAAACATATGCACCAAAATCTTTGAAGATCTTCTGGATCCTATCTTCATCTAGGCCAAAATAGTAGAGGTTGGTTATTTTTCAATTTACTATTGTATCAAAAATTTCCCTTCTCAAAGCTTTGTATCTTTGAATCTATGTACCCATCTCATCCAATGAACTATGATACTTGACAAAATGGTGGATAGAGATCAAAGTAAAAACTATGTCTCATGTAGATTATTTTTCAATCACTTCTTTTAACTTAATCTAAACTTCCTTTACTAAAAGGATATACTCTTGATAATCTATTGGTGGACATGATAATTTATTCAACAAATATTCAATGTCATATATCATGTCATTGGCCTTATCATGGGAAACTTTATCCTTATGGGTAACATTTTTAAGTATCTTTATTCTAAATTGAACTGCTCTATCTAGCTCCTCTTATTCTCCATCATTTTTTATTATGTTTTTTGTAAGGAGGATGTCCATGTTAATTGAGTCCACAACTATCGATTTTGGATAGAAAAGATTTAATCTATCTATCTCTCCTTCATACTTGATAACCTATGATATTAGGGTGATTCTTCTCTCTCTTAGAACTACATAATGATCCATTATTATATCAATGACTTTATTACCTTTGGAGATGAGATCTTCTACCCATTCCTTTGTGTCCCTTCCCATGCTTCTAATTTATGTCACCATATTAAGTGTTGCTTGATATGTGATCTAAGTGATGGGTTGTGTTGATATAGGTTGTGATGACTACATAGTGGAATCTATGAATTTCTTTAATGCAGTTATTAGTTGTTCAACCTTATTTTTAAGCTCAACCTTAGTGACCTTGTTAATATCTATTTTCTCAAAGAAGGAGTTAATGTTATATTATATGTCATGTTTTAACCCCTCCCTCATAGGATGTCTAAGGTGAACTTTTGATACTTAATAGTCCCCCAACATTAGATCTTCTTTCTATTTATCAGGTGGGGGGGATGTAATCTCTACATACCTTTCCCCTACTGAGTCATAAAATATCCTTGAAAAGGTCTAGGGAGTTATCTTAGATTCCTTGTGTGTATCTACTAGACCAAAATCCAATGTACTTGGGGACACCATTTCTTTGCATTTTTTCCCCACTATTTGTGCTAACCAAATAGGTGTAACATCTTGTTGTGTCAAAATTATGACTTAAGAATTTACAATTAAAGGTGATGCACTAGTGGGCATGGTGACAAGTGTCATATCTTGGATTAATATTGCCACTAATTTATTTATAGATGTTTATGCAATTTATTCTCTATCTATGGGTTAAATTTCCACATTTGTATCAAGGATTTGATCCTTCACTATCTCCACTATAGGGGTTAGGTTTATATGGAAGTGGAAGAGGTAGAGGCAATGGAAAGGGATGTGTCTATTGGGGTTGTAAGAGATGGAAGTGAGATTAATGGAGGAGTAGACACATGGAGTTAGAATTTAGGGATTGGTGGAAGTGTGGTATTCAAATCCTTATATGATTTAATTAAGGTGGTAGGGACATTTAGGGGTGATAAAGTGATAAAGATGAAGGGGGAAAAAGATGAAGTAGTAGTTATCCCAAGAGTTGGGATGGACAATAGAATTAAAGTCAAAATGACTGAATATGTGGTAAGAAACTTCTATGTAGTGTTGGTGATTAATGGGGATGGTATGGAAGGAATTGTAAATGCAATGAAAGGAAGTATGGAAAGTAAGAGTGAAATTCTAGGAGAGGGAAGAGGAATGGAAACCTAAGTATCCAATTAAGGGGAGACCTAAGTGTCTAATTTACTTGATTGCATTGTTTGCAATGAAATTATTGTCATAGGTAAACTAATGGGAATGGATGATGGAGTCACTTGAGATGAAGGTGGAGTAGAGACATAAGGAGGAGGTGTTGGAGATACATGAATTATAGAAATAGGTGGGGGATGTTTCACATATATGGGAGTTATAACTATTATTGAGATATGAATTAAAGCTATGGGTTCCTCAACTAATGCTATATCCTTAGATGAAATGATAATCAATTGATCTATTATTGCTCCCTCTTTTCTTGATTACCCCTTCTTGACCTTTGATTTCTTTTTTATTTTGTGAGAGATCAATGGCCTATCTATTACTTTAATTCTGGACCATTAGGAACCTTTGCTAATGGTATAAATCATTATTCCTTGAGATTCAATAGTTTTTCTATGATACTTACTATCTCCTTGGTCACTTAGACCCCTTTACTCTTGATCCAGTTGAGTGTTTTATTGATCATATGGGTAGTTTTGTTTATTAGTGAGAAAGACTTAGGAATAGACCACCTTACTATTAGAAGGGGTTAAAAGTATATATTATTATCATGGTATACCTTGTCTACCAAGGATCCATCATCCATGAATTCCTCAGTGACTAGTGCTAAATCAAAAGCTTTAACCTGATCCAAGGTCATTCTAGAGTAGTCCCTCAATATAACATCTTCCTCATCATCCAAATCTTCCCAGTAATGTTTAAAGTAGGGAACATGGGAATATGTGGAGATTCCTAGTGTGATAGTGATGTTATCATAAACATAATATAATGGTCTCACCTCCAAATCTTGTAGGGTCATCTATGTCATTTTTGATTCTAGACACTTGGATTTTGCTAAGGAGGGGCATGTGTATTTGCCAATAATAATTGGGAAATGAGATCTTGACTTGTGTTTATTAGATAATAGCCTATGTTTTTCCACAAGTTACCTCAATTTCTCCATAAATACCCATTTATCACTCACATATCTTGGAAGGGTGTAAAGGTAGCCACTAAATCTACATACCTTGATGTAGGAGTAGGTAGGGAACTAGAAGAAATAGGAACCCCATTAGGTGATATCTATAGTGGTTGTATCAGAGAATATATTTCTCTCTAGTTCATTATTAAAAATTATTAAGATGTATTAGATTAATGCATCATTGACTCTCCTAAAGTGTTGTCTACTTGCCTCAAGTTGAGGTTAGTGTAATATTTATACACTTTATTTGCTTCTTTATCCAGTGTGTTGAGCCCTAAGAAAGATCTTCCTTTGGCCAATATGTATACTAGGTTTGAGGTCATATAGAACTTCTTTGTGGTTTGCACCTCTATTAACTACTTGTGGAGGGAGTCATTGATGAGTTTTACCTAGTGGATGTATTGTTTATTTTCATAGATGACCCCTATATATTGATACATCTAATCTTGGAAGCTCTTTGCATTAGGATGATTAGTAATCCTATGTAGTAATATAATTACATCTCCTACCTCATCCTTGAAATCAATCCTTGCCAATATCTTAGGTAATTTGGTGGATGTAGCCTTAGTAATCCTTAGCCACTACTTGTTCATCACTCTCTAACATCTAATGTTTTTATCTTGAAATAAGTTTTTGGATGATTTTGGAGTTATATCTAGATAAATCTCAAACTCTAGTATCATAAACATGAAGTCAATGAAATTAAGGTCTAGATTTAGAATAATTTCTTCTTTATCATTCAACACTTCTATCTTATTATCATCATAATGTTTTTTTAGTGTAAGTACCACCTTGGTACTTTGTGTAGTTAGGGAGAAAGTTATTATTTGGGGTAATCTAAATTCATAGATGCTTTGGATATAGTCATTCTTGAATTATTCATCAATCTTGGTATAGAAGTCACCTAGGTTAATATGACATAGGGTTGTGTCTATAATCTTAGTTGTGTTTGATTCTAGACTAATAATGACATTGGGTCCTTTAGATTTGAACTTTATATCTTCCCCAAACATAGATTTTAGAGAGACTACTGAAGGAAAACCAACTATAAAGTTGGTAGGATTTGCAGGCGCTAGAAGTAGGTGGAATTTTTTTGTGGAACTTGTAATTTTTATGTGCAGGTGAAATGCCTGTAGGAAAGTGGAGATGTAAAAGTAGGTTAAAATCTCTAGAGGAGATTAGAGGTGCAATTTGTAGGTGGAAAATTTGATAGAACTTGGAGTTGTTCTAATCAATAGAAAAGTTCATGGAACTTAGATTTTCAGTTTGTAGGCTAAAATATCATGGGTAATGGAGGTGTATATCACAAGTCAAAAGTCTACAAGGAATATATGGAATCTTAGTAAGGAATATTCATGACTATTTTAAAGCATATATGCAGGTGTATTCATATAGTTAAATGAAATTTGTATAAACCTTAAGATCTCAAATGCTTTGAAACCTATGGGAATTTTGTAAAAAATAATCCTACAAAAATAATCTCTAAGCTAAATGATGCCTAAGGAAAGCAATGACAACCCTAAAAAATGAAACCAAAACTATAAAGAATGTAAAAAAATGAAACCATAACAACAATTTCAAAATTAAAGAAATAATGGCTTAGAAAAAATGTAGAAGATTTCAAAGGAATACCATGCAGTTGATGATGTGGTGCAGCATGATTTTTGAGGTCATGGCTTGCAATCATGGCTCAAGGTTGTTGTTTGTAGGTAGGTTTGCAATTCAAGGTGGGAGATCCAAAATTCAATTATTAAGATTAAATAATGACTTAAAAAAATCCCTAATTTATTTATATAGACACCTATAATTAATGCTTTAATGGTGGTGGTTGGTAGAAATCTGAAGTCTTCAAGTAATTTTTCAATTTGCTAATTATACATTGACCTATGGATTTTATGGTATTGGCTTGGTTGACCCTTTGAAAATGGGAAGGAAAAACTTGAGAGATAATTTTCAATTTTTTAAATTATAAATTACTCTTGGATTTCTAGAGTCCATAGGGGAGGTTGTTGGTGAGAAGTAGAACTCTAGCTACACTTTGTAATTTTGCAAAATTACAAATTGCAGTCTGAGTTCTAATTTACATGGATTACTTGGTTTATGGGAAGTGGAGGTCTAGATGTAATTTACAATTTTACAAATTCAAAATTGCAATTAGATCTCCAATTTCCATTGGTTAGTGCTTATCTAGAAGTAAAGGTCTAGATGCAATTTTCAATTTTACAAATTACAAATTACAGTCAGATCTCTAGTTTATGATGGCTAGTGTATTATGGGATTCAAAGTCTGGGAAAAAAATTGTAATTTTTCAAATTTCAAATTTTAGTCCAATCTATATATTTTAGTGGCTAATGTATTGTAAGATTTGGAGTCTAGGAAGCAATTTAGAATTTTGCAAACTACAAATTGTTATTCAATCTCAAATTTTGATAAGCTTAGGAAAATTGGTGTTTTGGGTCAATTTAAGGTATTTTCCCAAAAAAGTAAGGGGTCTCCCTTAGGGGTAATTGATATTTTGATATTTTTTGGACAAAAATATCAACATATTTGGTGATCTTTGTGGGATGAATTCTTTCTAATAAGTTTCTTTCTAGTAGCCTTCTAGTTCATTAGACATGGAGTCATTTTAAGAATAACACACTTTAACTAGTGAAGATCAAACCTAGGATTTGCCTAAATAAAAACAAAATAGGGAAAACTAGAGCAAACTAAGTAGATAAAATATCCTAATGAGTTGACTTGTATGAAAGCACTTATTTTGGAAAACACAAATAAACCTATTATATACAAAATTTTATTTTTAGAACAAATTCCAACCTCAAAATTAATCTTTGAGGTATATCCCATTGATTAGGATAAGTAGTTATGATCCATCAATATTGGATAAATGGAATGCATTATCTCATTTGAATTGAGTTATAATATATGGAACACTCCATATTACATCAAACTTGGTACACTTGTTTGGTTTAGCCTTGTCTACATCCCATTTGAGAATCAAGTCTCCTTGATTGAAGGTCTTGTTAGATGCCTTTTTATCAAAATTCCTCATTTTTAGAGCTTAATTTTATTCCAGGACATTCATTGATTAGTTCCTAACTTATCTTAGTTCTATGAGTTCAACCAATATTACTATCATTTCATTGTTGTCAATCAAATCCAATTGGTGATTGAGCTATAGAGATGGTAACTCAATTAATAGTGGGACTTGGGATTCCCTTCCATATACCAACATGAATGGGGATTTTCCAATGGATATCTTAGATGTGATCCTATTATCCCACATTGTTGATTTCAACTTTATGTGCCATGTCCTTTGGTTATCCTTCATTATTCTTTTGATAATTCTTATGAGGCTCTTATTGGTAGACTTAGCCAATCCATTACCCTATACGTAATAATTATAAGTACTCATGTATACATTTTTATTTACATCCCATTCACTCACTTGAGTTTTCACAAAATATTTAGCATTATCTTAGATAATGGTATGATGAACACTAAATCTTAAGACTATGCCATCTATGAATTCTAAGATAGATGCCTCCATGACATCTTTCAATGTAACTAATTTAGTCCATATTATGAAATAGTCCATTACTTTGAGGACCTATTTGTGGTCTGCACTCAATGGTGGATTGATTATACTAATGAAATCCAATCCCCATTGAGAAAATGATTGATCTGCTTGAATTGGTCTGAGAGGGAATGTTGTTATTCTTTGTTTTCTTGTGAAGTAAGCATACTTATAATAATTACTTACCCATTGGTGGGAATATTTGAATAATTCAAGCCAATAATATCCCCCTCTCATTATTTTTATGGTCATAGTTCTTACAGAGAAATGTCCACCTAACAGGCCATCATCAAATTCTTTGAGCACATTGGGGACTTGATTGTGATCGATACATATTATCATGAATCCATTCATATCTTTTATAAATAATATTCCATAAAAAATAATTTAAGGAATGGATTGGAGTCTAAAACACCTTTTCTTATACTGTTAAAAGTTGTAAGGGTACTTGTCAATCTATAGGAAAATGGTCATGTCACGGATCCAACTATTGAAAAGAGTTGGATTGACTAGATGAGATGCACTTTGAGAATATACTATTTCATCAGTAATGATATCAAAATATAGTTTTTCACATAATCCATTCCATCTTAAAAGCTTTTTTATTTTTGTTTCCATGTCATATTCCTTGACTTTTTTGATCTGTCCTTCTCTTTTTTCATTTATCTCCCAGCTCAACATGAACTCTTTGACACTTTAGTGACTCACCATTAGATGAATTTTATTATTAGAGAATATATGCCTAAAATTTTTGAGAGCTTTAATTACAACATATACTTGATTCTCCTTGAATCTATAATTGTCTTCATAATCTTTCAAGGATTGACTGAAGAAAGATATTAGTTGTTCCAATTTTTCTTTATTTTGTTGAGTTAGAATAGCTAAGATGCTACCTTCCCCTCCAAATGCATATATAATGAAATTTTTCTCATAGTAGGGGTTGAGTAAGGTAGGATCCTAAGAAATAACTTGTTTGATGTCTTCAAAGCTATATTTTCCCTCCTATGTCTAGCATAAAATGATACCCTTCTTGAGCATTATAGTAAGGGGTTTAGTCATAAAGGAAAAATTTGGAACAAATCTTCTTATGAAGTTTATTTTTCCAAGAAAACTCTAAAATCCTTTCTTATGTCTTAGAAGTGGTAATGTCAATATAACACTTATTCTTTCTAGGTATATTTCAAGATATTCCTTTGACATAATGTGTCCTAGTAGTTTCCCTTTATGAACTGTGAAAACACACTTCTTGGGATTGAGGGAAACCCCAAATTATCTACACCTTTCAAAACTTTTCCTAAGGTGATCTAGGTGTGCATCAACATGCTTTGAGTAGATAGTGATGTCATCCATGTATACTAAGATCATCTCATTTATCAACCCTCTGAAGGACATATCCATGGCTATGTAAAATGTTTCACCAATATTAGTCAGATTGAATTGCATCTTTTATATGCATATGTACCCCATTTTATGGTGAAAGCAATCTTGAAATGGTCTAATTCTTACACCAGGATTTGGTTATAACTAGAATAACCATCTATAAGAAAAAACCTTTCAAATCCTAATATAGCTTTAAAAAAATTCTCCATAGGGGGGAAGGGGATAATGATCCTTTAGAGAAACTTTGTTTAGATCCCTAAAATCTACACAAAGCCTAATTTCATCATTATTCTTTCTTATAGGGACTAGATTAACAACACAAGATGAGTGCTTGATAGAGAAGGACTATATCATTTTAGATATCTCACTCTTCATTAGGAGTTCTATCTTTGGATTAATTAGTCTCTACTTCTATCTAATAAGCTTGATATTCAGATCAAGCTCTATTTTATGTTGGGCTAAGTTAGGGTCAAACCCCCTTAGGTCATGATAAATCCAAGTGAAGTTACCATAAAATTATTGACACAAATCAATAAAATATTAATTTTCATAATCATTTCATACCTTTTCTATCTTCAATGATTTCCCTTCTAATATGACCAGTAGCTCACAGTCTTCTTCATTTACCATGATGTTCTTCTTTTTGCCATTCGCCGATCATATGAATTGAAGATGTTTTCTAGAGTAATAAGACCCATAGGTATTTTTTTTGTATAGAAATAGATGATTTTATCCCTATATTAATCTTGGAGTTTTGAATGGTTCTTATCAAAGAATTCAGATTTTTCTCTCAAGAAGTTGACAATTTGTTGGTCACTATCGAAGACTTTCCAATAGTTGTATTATTAGGAATAGATGGCCTTACTATCAACCTTACATGATGGTTGTTTTTCTTCTTTATTTTTGTAGATAGGTTATTTTGGGAGCCTACCTAGGCCATATGATTAGCATTTTTATTCTATGCCATTGGTATCACTTGAATGTTCAAAGTGATAAATCCTTCTGAGATGTCCCAAACCCTATGTTTGTAATATCTTAGAAACTTATTCTTAGTTACACTTTTGTATCTCACTTGGTGAACAATCAATTCACTATCACCAAATATTTTCATGGATTTTACCCTCTCTCCTTGGCCAATTAAAGACCTTGAATCAATGCTTCATATTTAGCTACATTATTTATGCAGTTGAATTGAAGTCTAAAAGAATATAAATAGGTCTCCTTTTATGGAGATATTAGGATAATACCTACACCTGCACCATTCTTTCTTCTTGAACCATCAAAGAATAATTTCCACATTCCTTGATGATATTTAACTATTTTTAAAAGATTTGAGAAAATTGTATCATTTTCATGAATGCAATATGTACCCAACCTTGTTTCCTATACATAGTCATAAGGATATAATTAGAGCATTGATCCCCATTCATCTAGATGAGTGTTTTGAATCTCTTATATAGGTGTTGCAACTTTGAGATCACCCTCTTTTTCTTAATATTATAGTATGTAGTGTATGTCTATAGGAATAAGATTATACAACTAAATAGGGTCTTTTATAATTGGCTAAGATCTTATTATTACTCTAGTTCCATATCTTATCCTAAGAAACATGTGAGGCCAATTCATAGATATATATCCTCCCATTTTTGAAATAAAATATTATGATAGTTAAATGGAAAAATAAGGGGGAGATCTATAACTAAGATATCTTGGGAAATTGACAAGTTGGGACAAGCATGAATAGTGATATTTAGCCCTTTTATTATTCATATGGTTTTTAAAACATTACTATGTAATTGAATCATACCATTATTGATAGGTGTATAATTTATACCAAGGGAATCATCTACTTTCTTGAGCATAACAGAATTGTTAGCCTCTGAATCTACCATGAAATTATGAATGAGATGCTTCCTTACCATGAGTGAAAGATAAAAGGTTGAGGCATACCATTTTTTCTTATTTTAGTGTCAGTTATTGGTTGAAACAAATTAATTTTATCATTAGGCCCCTTGTCTAGAATCTTATCTATTGTCTGAAAGCTTTTCAAAGCTTCATATAGCAAATCTATTTACACTATAATGGATAGTGATTTTCACATAGTGACATTTAAATTGGTCTTCTTTATCTATTAAATAATGCTAAAAGGAATATTACCAACCTTTGTTGGTTCTTTTGTGGGAGATATGTCTTCTTTCATGAGATTTTGAGTTGGTACATTTTCTTTGAGTTAGCCCATGGGCACAAAAGGTGGCCTTTGTATTTTGTTATTATTTATCATTTCTTGTACAAATTTGGAAGTTGTAGATTATTATACCCTAAGGGTTTGATCACTTTCTATTTATATTTTATTCAAATGTATACTGGCTACTATAGGACCTCCACCATTAAACAATGCCTCTTCTTGATTTAAACCATACAATTTATCATCTTACTAGTTTAGAAGAGTAGACTCACCTTGAGTAGGTTCTTATGTATCTACTTGTTGGGAAGTGGAATCTTTTTATTGTCCTAGTGTTTTTGATATGACTTTCACCATCAAAGATTTATTAATAAAACCATTAGGATAATTATTCTTATTATGTAGTTAAGAACAAGGATAACACCATTAATAATCTTGATCAAGGTTGTTTTTAATAGGCATAATAGTTTTGAAAGAATTTGGTGCTAGTAGAGCCTATATGTTTAGAGGTTTTAGTTGAAAGTTTTAACCTTGTGGCTATGAATTGTCTTGGTAGGTCTACCTATGGGGTTGGTATGCTAGGTTAGCTTGTTGATAAGGCTTGTAGTTCTAAGAGTGTTGCCTCTTCATTACTACTAACTCATTACCAAAAAACTTGAGTAGTGACTTAACCTCATATAAATATCTATAGATGTAGGATTTAAAGTTGGTGTTTTTCTTGGGTGGTAGGAATTAGAGTAATTATAGGTGGTGTAAGAGGTATTTATAGAAATTGAGGCATTGGTGGCCTTGGGGAAATTTTTTCTACTCAAATTAAAGAATTTTCTACCCTTATTGCAATTTCATAGGCATTGGGAAGTGTGGTGCTACCCATTGACTGAATCATAACAACTATATCAATATTTAGGGCCCTCAATTAATATAAGAAAGAATTATTTGGATTTGGCTTGACCAATACTATAATTATATTCCATGTCATTTAAAAATGGAAATTGAATTCAATCATTTACTCATGAGGAGCCCATTGAATAGTAGTTAACTATTCAACCAAGGAAAAGTGGTCACTCTTGTCTTCAAATTGAGTATATAGTTTAGTGCCTAGGTCATCTCAAACTTGGATAGAATTTAGAGGAAGACCTATGTACCATTTTAAGGATTTACCTTTAAAAGAGGAGACTGGGATCTTGACTATAAAATTATCTTGTACCACATTGTGTACAGAACAAAGATTATCAATATATTTTATGTGTTCCATAGGAGTGGTGGAAGTTTCACTAATAAAATATAGAAGGCTTTTTAAATCCCATGTAGGTACATTATGATACTAGGCCAACTAGAGTGGGATGCCTCCATTGAAAGCTATGAAATTTAAATTTCTAGCCATTATGGGAGGTATGAAACTAATGGGAGTAATTGAAATTTATGAAAATAAAATTGAATAATATACTCTAGGGCAAGGTATAATTTATTTTTGTCTTTTTTTAAATGGAAATGATAATTCAAAAAAAATAGATCTTTTACCTTTAATAAATGATCTTGTTTATTTTTTT
This sequence comes from Torreya grandis, assembly GCA_037957365.1. Classification (NCBI taxonomy): domain Eukaryota; kingdom Viridiplantae; phylum Streptophyta; class Pinopsida; order Cupressales; family Taxaceae; genus Torreya; species Torreya grandis. The sequence continues at coordinate 3,595,119 of JARHVA010000785.1, forward strand.
GGCATACGTAAACCTTGAAATTCTAAATCCACAAGACAATGGAATCACCAAGTACTTTTGAAATTTTTATACGGATCATACAATGCTTGATGAGAATAACACCAATCTCTTAATAATGTTTGTGTCCCATCAGGCCTACCAATAACTATTATCACATAGTTTTTTCACCCATTGTTAAAGTAGTATCTCATTATGAAACAATCTAATGATACAATGGGATCACCTCCAAGCTATAATACCTTGGTGAATTAAGGTGAACCTCCTGAGAAGTCTAGCTTCCTTTCACTAAACTCAGTATAATTGATAAATTATTATTTTATAGAAATTTTACTTCTTTAGTGATCTTTCTCCTAAACTAGTGTTTTGACTAGGGAAAAGAGTTGTGAGAATGAAATTTGCAAAACTAAAAATGGTGATTGCACCAAATATTTTTTCTATGCCCTTAAACTTTAGCATGTCTAGGGATATGTGTGGATAACTCATGGCTTACATACCTATTTTATATTTTAATTACATATCTTTATGTTCTTAGTTAGGTCATCCTATGGAATAACCATGGCTAAGTAGACTATACATAAGAGGTAGTGGTTAGTCTTTGATGATCATATTAATTATTATGCTCTTATTGAATTATTTTCAAGGTTTACCCCTCAAAGTGACTTTGTTATACTATCTATTATTTTTCTCTACTCTTAATTATTATTGTGTGATGTCTCATATTTTCTTATTCTATGTGATATATCATTATTTTGTGTGAACATCTAAGTAATTTCATTACAAGTGGTATTAGAACACCCACCTATGTTAGAGTCTTAGGTCTCAAATGGTAAAATTGACATAGTAGTGTTCACCTAAATCTCCCACATGCATGTAGAGGCACATACCCATCCTGAGGATGGGATTGTCAAGAGCATGGTGAGGTGTTAAGATCTTAGTGGGTGGATTCACTAACAGTTTGAGATTTTGGTGTAATGATTTGTTACATCAAATCATGATCATCATTGACTTCAAGAGCTTTATTGAAATCAAGGTCATGTTTATTTTAAAATTTTCTAAGGTAATTTATCATAACTTCATGAGGTCCTTATTCATAATGTCTTAGGCTAAATTATTTTCAAGCACATCATTGCATATACGTTTGTGTGAAGTGTGGTTTGTCAAGAAAGGAGAAGTCAAACATGAATGGTTTGGTATGAATTTGAATTTCCATATATAAAGGGGATTGGTCAATTCCTCCATAGGTTAAGTGTGTTTGGAGGTCAGGAGGTTTGAAAGGGATAATATCTCCTAGGTTGGGTTGGTAAGTACATTGTTGGTTAGGACATCCATATTCCTAAGGGGTTAATAAGGTGATAAGAGTTAACAACTGATACACCCCTAGAGTCAAAATAGTTTACATCAAGGATATGGGATGAAGTTATAGTAGATCTAGTAGAAATTTCCCTCAAAAATAATGTACTTGAGTTATTTAGGGGGATCAAGACATCATTATGTTGATAATTCAAGTTGCATGTCTTAAGTAGATGTGGGTCTACTTAGATAAGATGGATCTTACCTTCATGTTCAAATTAAAGACATCAGTACAAAGTGGAGGGAACACAATACATAGTGCATATATAAGGACATCCTAGTAGGATGTTATATTAAAATTACCCCTCTATCACATAAAATAACTCTAGGAGGATACACATACCTAATTGGATGGGGAGGATGACTGTAGCTAACATGGGGAAATAGTATAATTAAATTCTTATGGGATGGCTAGAGATTGATCTACAAAAGTTTTTAGTAGTTAGAATTTCCTAAAATAATGTGAGGAGATAATATTTATACTAGATCCATTTTCAATTATAACCCTTTTGATTCATGTTTGATTAACTTATGTAGTGATAAATAATGGTGGGTCCTAATCGTTAGATTGTAATGGGGATATTTTGGAATCATGAAACATGATAAATGATGACTTTTGTAAGGATAAAATAGAATCCAACAAAGTCTGAGGTTCATCTAATTGTATTTGGATGGCTTTCAAGGCCTCTATCATATCTTCACAATATTTTAGATAATTTTGGATAAGATTATATAAAGAAATCTTAATAGGAGGTTGATGAAGTTGTTTTAGAACTGATATCTATATCAACTCTAGGGAATTATTCTTATATGTTTTCCATAGAATATAAACCTTATGTTTTAGGACAAGCATTGTAGGATTTTTTGTAGGAGTATGATATTTTTCAATAGTCACATTGGCTTTGTTAGTATTTTGAGTTTTATGACCTTGTGTCTGTGATGAGTGGTTATGTGTATTGCATCTATTTAAAATAATGGTGAGTTTGTTATGTTTACATAATAATTTGAGTCTATATGTTTTAAGAGGGTTTGATACATGGTTTCATCAAAGGTTCTATCTTCACTTGAATATTTTTCTAACCCTCTTGGTAATGTACTAGTTACTGGGGTGGTTGTGACTCTAGTAGTTTGACTATGAGGATAATCATGACCAAACTATTCTAGTAAAAGATCATCCTCTTCTAATAGATCATGTATTATAACCTTAAGCACATTATAAATTTTAGTATCATGTCATGTTATTCAATGGTAAGTGCATTTCTTGTTTTCATTATATCATGTTAGTTTTTGAGTATGGGGATTAACATGCTTTATAGGTGGTAGTGTGATAAGGGAGGTTTGAAGGACTTGATCAAGAATATTGTAACAAGTCCCCCATAATGGATCTTGGTTAGGTTATTTGACCTTATGAGGTATTGGTGTGGGGACTACATTTGTTTTCATGTCTTGATTTCTTGCATTGATTTTTTGAATATTTCCCAAAGAGGGTACTTTATGATTAGAATAAGACTTTACACTGAGATTATAAGGGTAATAAGGATTTAATGGATTATGTATTGGAAATATTACTATGGGAATTCCATTTTATACTAGTGTATGCTTCTTATAAGAGGATTTCATAATGGTTTATTTTAGTCTTATAGAAGGATGGGGTCCCAATATGGATGTTCTAGTTTGAATTGGTGGAAGAACCATTTTACCTTTTTGAGCTTGATCAAAAGTAATAGGGATATCTTATTTATGGATATCAATTATTATTTATGGATGTTGTAGGGATTTACCTCATGATTCTCCAAGGCATCTATTTCCATTTCCTAAAATATTTTCCATAGTTTATCTTTTCATTAGATTTGGCTTAGCTTTAGTTTTGCAGTTGGTCGATGTAATGTAGAAGACACCTCATGAGGAAGTAAGCTAGAGGGAATGGGTATGCTACATGAAGGTTTTTTAGTGATTAAAGGAGTAACATGAATATCTTCTAGGTTATCCAAATAAATATCCTCCTTGATAGATTTCTCATCCTTTAATTTTTGTTTATTGCCTTGAATAGGCTTAGGTAATGTTTCCTCAATAGGATCCCAAACAATGAGATCAAGAAAACCTGAGTGACTATTAGGAACATACCTAACTGATTTAGATGGTTTGAAAACATATCCTATAAGGACATATACTATTTTAGTTGTTTAAAAAGGTGATTTAAAATCACTACCGACTTAGTTAGGTAGAAGTTGATCATGGATTGTGATTATCACATGGGTCTCATGATCTGACGTGATTTTTGAGTTTGGTTGTATAGAATTAGGCATAGAAGGATGGTAGGGAATGGTTTTTTAAATATATCTATGGATTGATTAGGAGAGGCATTAGGATTATCTAACTACAATTCCCCTTGGTAGGTAAGGTTTTGAACTAGAACAATTAACTACTAACACCTATTGACATCATGACTAGGTACATGATGATAGTTGAAAAAGTTGTGTTCTTTATACTAAATAGGCTTGGGGAAAGAATCATCAAGGGGTCTGACTAGAGGAAGATTGATAAAAGAATATTTTATGAGCTTATCTAAAATAAAAGCATATGATTCCCCTAAGGGTGTGTTATAATGAGGAGAAAACCATGTTAAATGTTTTTATGGTTGCATTTAGGATGTAGAAGGTTTGGATTGGCTCTTTTGTTCATAGAGGTGTTGATTTTAAGACAACATTTATTATGCCTTTAGCTTTGGCATTGTTAGTCAGTTTGGAGGGATTAGGTTTGAAGTTCTTATTACATAACTTTACCTTTCCTTCCTCTAAGGCTTAAACTTATGGTTTATAGGCCACGAAAAAGGATTCATCAAAAGTCTTAAATGATTTCACTTGTAAGGTTGACAAGATATGATTAATGCATGATCTCATAAAAAATCAATTAATTATGGTTGAGGAAGGGAAAAATTAAGTTGATTTATAATACTTCACCACCTAGCTAAAAAATCAATAATGGATTCATCATCAAATTGTCTAATGGCATAGAGGTCAGTTATGGTTACTTTCCTTAAAATGTTAATGAAAAAGTGTGCTAAAAAAAGTTGGGCAGTTACCCAAAAGAGAATAAGGAGTGCTAAGGGATAGAGCTATACCAATCTAAGGCTAGTACAACTAACAACATGGGAAATTTTATTAAGAGGAGAGAATCATCATGAGCTATGAGATAACAAGCATGTCTAAATGCTCTAATTTGTTGTTGAGGATCTTCTTTATTTTAACATTTTATAAATTTTGAAAGTTCCCATTATAAAGGATATAGTCAAATGGAGACTGCTAGGTTTATAAGCTCATTAAAAATTTTCTCATATATGAGAAATTTTTTTGCCTTGAGGTAAAGGCTTCTATATTTTCCATCATATTCATAAGGATGCTCATAAGGTTAATCTAGGTATTGTATTAAGGAATACCCCCTAAGACATTTTGTTTCGGGTGTTGATAGGTAGGGAATGGAGTAGAAAATGGTTTTGAAAAGGGATAACCAATGGAAGTGGTCATAATAGGTTGGGATGTAGACACATACTATGGGACTTGCAAGGGTATACTTTGGTGTGGGGATGAGTGAAGGTAAGTGGATCCAAGGGTTTACAAGGGAGATATGTATTGACTAGCCAATGGGATATACTACTAAAGAGGCTGACTTAGGGGAATCTATTATAAAGGTTTGGTTTGAGGATTTAAGGCTATACTAGTTTATATAGGTTAGAGAGTTATAGGGATTAAAATTAGTAAGTTTTATGGTGAATTAGTGGGTGGTGTAGTAAGTGTAAGTTGAGGTGTAGTAACATTTTGGGCTTGGGTGATGGTCAAAGATGGATTACTAGGTACTAATGGGGTAGATTATTCAAGGGTTGAAATACATTAGTATTAGAACCTATTGGAGGAGGATTGTTGAAAGAAGCACCCATAGCTATAGTAATCCCTTCAGGTCCCTCTAGGGGCATGCCAAAAATAATTTTAGAAGATTGGTTGTGAGGGGAAATTGAACTATGTATGGCTCGATTACTAAAATAATGATTAATGTAAATTAGATTACTATCTAATATACTAGTAGGGTCTCCATATGTATAAAACTATGGAATGCCTTCCCTATGGATTTAGAAGAGGTGAGAGGAATTGGTGTGTTCTCCATGGATGAGGATGAGGTAGGAAATTCATTTTGTTTTAGAGACTATTATCATGTTAAAATCATGTAGAATTGAAAAAATAAAGAATGAAATGTAAAGTCACACAATATTCTTTGATTGTATAATTTTCATGAAATAAAAACGTACACATTACTAAATGCACTTAAAATATTTTAATTTTTAATAAAATTAATTTTAGAATGTGGTAGGGAGAAGGGTTAACAAGGGTACTAAGGAATGGTAATCTAAAGATGATTTCAAGTTTTGTTTAAGGATGGGAACCTCTATATTTCTAAGGTACATTTATGCCTAATTCCATTTTGGAAGGAAGTACATGGATTGATATTAGGGCCTACCCCTCACTTCACACACTGTAGTGATAAGGATGTTAGGTGCTTAGCCTTTATACTTCTTTGCCATAATTTTTATACTCAGTCAGTACACCACGTCAGTTTTAACCATGGTGATGAAATCCAAGTAGGTCCACCTTAGTTTGGAAAGTGTTTTGATGTTTTTTATAAGATTATTATGGTTTTGGTTGTGTGTGAGAAAGCGTGATTATCATGATATATTTATCTACCTAGATTAATCTATGTGAATTATCTAATCAATCAAAAAGGATGAAATGTAATTGTTTTTAAACCTTAAAAAATAAATCAAGAATTTTTGGATTTTTTTTAATAAAAGAAAATATATATATATATATATATATATAACTAATGAATGATTTCATAATGAAAATAACAATAAAAATGAGACCTTAGGGGTTCTACTAGGTGTGTCAAAATGTTTTAGTATTTTTTGGTTCATTTTTATTAATAAAATAAAATTACTAAAAATAGAAATGACATAGGGTTTAAAGAGGAATAACTATGATGGAGGTTATGCACCATTGATATAATTAATTAGGAGTTCATGTTTGGATAGGAAGGACTACTTTCACACAAGAGACAACTTGGACAAGATTGTATTAATAAGATAGATGAGTGGGCTACTTGGTATGAGACCAACGCCAAGAAGTGGCACACTTCCTTGTAATGATGTTATCCCATTATTTTTATGAAATAAAGCATATAATATAATGATATAAATTATAATGAAACATGTTATAAGATATGATATGAAAGGAAACAAATTAATCTATTGCATATATATTATCAAAGTGTTCATTCCAATACACTATAGATAAGTCTTCTTGTTCTTAAATTACATTTAGTTACTCAATACTTTATTCTAGAGTTGGGGTAAAGATGATCATGCAAAGTTTTAACTCAAAGGAGATGTCACTTTGATTAGAAAATAATGGGTGATAAACTATGGGTAAGTCATGGATTGAAATCATAGGATGTATACCACTAATAAATGTTATCTATACATAACAATGCATGGTTTTAAGCCTTATAAATAACAAATTAGAATCACTTATGATTGATGAACTAGTCTTAGGTTGTAGGCATAAATAAAATCATATGGATTTATGTTGATTGTCTCAGGATTAGTATCAATTATGTAATAAACATCAATACATACAAGGAATCATCATCAATCTTAATAGTGGATACAAAAAGCTCATAATGGGCCTATAGGTGGGCTCTAAGATATTCTAAATGGCTCAGGGACTAACTAATAATTATCTAAATAGACTAAGGATGATAAAAAAATTGTAAATAGAGCATACATGAATCAGAATGCCATCAAATAAGCATCATACTTACTTCTAAAAAATGCTTCCTATGCTACAGAGAAATATCTTGTTGACAAGGATGTGCTTAACCTTTAACAAAGTGAGGATGGGTTAAGATATGGGTGGCATTATTCTATAGTATTCTATGGAATTTTTTCTAGTGTTCAAGTGTGTATATGTAGGATCCCTCAGCCTGAGGATAGACTAAATATAAGTTGATGATGATCATGAGAATCGGTATTGGTCTAGTCCAAATTTAGCCTATTTTTTCCAACAACTCCAAATCACAAGATTAAACTTAGTAGAGGTTAGTTTTTAATGGGGTTCGACTAGGGAAAAGTTATTAAGAGGTTAAAACAACTTACCTGTAATAAATTGAGGGATATTTTACTAAATTTAGGGATGGTTAACTTGTTACTTAGGTAAAAAGTAATTAATAATATAATTATGCAATGTAATGTGGCAAATATTAATACTATATTAACTAGTGTAAAAGGGATGGGGAAGGGGTAACACACATGTATTCATAATATAATGGTATAAATTCATAGTGTCTACAGAAGCTACTATAAACAACCTTTAAAATCAAGAATACATATGAATTTTGGTTTGGTAATATACTTTAGTGTGACATATTTAAATTTTTTTGATCTACTTTCTACGCATTTATTCCCAAGGAGAAAAGGAATATGTTGGGCCAAAAGAGTAAAAAATGCATATTTTGGGGATATTAAGAATCTTCAAAGGTGAATAGACTATATGATGATAAAAAAATAAATTTCCTATTACAAGAGATGTTATATTTTTAAAAAAACAAAGGACACATCAATAAAAATTTGATAATTAAATTGACTTGAAAAATATGGTAAATTTGAGATTTTTAAGGAGATTGATATGGAGGTTCCAAATAATGAAAGGGGAACCTATAATTGTGAAATAATTGAATCCCTATTGAATATTTTAATTGAAAAAAACACTCCCCCTATGGAAGAAAATGAAAATTCATCTAAATGTGGTCATACATTAGAAAATGAAGGAGCTTCAAATCAATAAAATGAGTTACTGACTATTCAACAACCAACTCAAAAAATATGCCAAAATGGCCACATAGATATTGAAAGATGTCAAACCTAATGAGGTTGGAAAAATAGGTAATCTAAGTGCACATATAACCACTCAACAATTAGATAAGTTTATAGAATAAATTAAATAAAATATATTTAATATTACCTTAGTTGACCCTCTAGAATAAAAAGTAATTATTTCTTTTGATTCAGAACCAACCTCTTTCAAACAAGCTAAAAATATTAATGTATGGATTAAAATAATGAAAAGTGAATATAATTATTTGGTCAAGAATGGAAGTTAAGAGTTAGTTGATCCTCCGATTGGATACAAACCCATTAGTTTCAAGTTGATTATTTTTGAAACAAAAAGAATAATATGGATCTCTTGAGAAATAAAAATCAAGGCTTGGCACAAAAGGATTTGTAAGAAAAATAAGGGATAGAATATAATGATACCTTTTCATTAAAAAAAAATGGAATACAATTCATAATTTTTTATATTTAGAATCAAAAAATGGATGGAAATTTCATCATAAAATCATTAAAACTACTTTTTTAAATGGTGATCTAAAATAAATAATATACATGAATCAACTAGAAGGTTTTGTAGTTGATGGCCAAGAACCCAAAGTATGTTGGTTGGTAATATCATTCTATAGACTAAAACAAGCCCCAAGATCTTGGTATTAAAATCTCAATAAAAATATCTTTAGAATGTATTTAAAGTGTATTAGATTTGAAGATGTAACCTTTTTTGTCAAAATAGTTGACAAAACAATTATATTTCTAGTTGTATATGTGGTTGATCTACTCATCATAGGAAATAATTAAATGTACACTAAAAAACCAAAGTTGAATTGATGAAAGGTTTTAAAATGATAGGTTTAGGTTACATTAATTATTATTTGGGTTTTTTAAATATTACAAAACTAAATTACATTATCATCACACAACAAAAGTACATTGGTTAAATTCTAAATTTTTTTAGAATGATAGAATATCAATCAAAAAATACACCCATAAAAAAAAATTTGAGGTTGACATTAGGATATCATACACATTTTGAAAATTCAACTCAATAAATACATATAATAATAATTTTAATATATGTAATCATAATTAAACCATACATTTATTTTTTTGCTGGTGATATTTATATATTTATGTAACAACATAAAAAAAGTCAAGGGGTAGCATAAAACAAAGTTATTTAGTATCTCAAAAAGACAATTATTTTTGTCCTCAAATACTCTAAAGAAGTTTAATTTAATCTAGCTAGATATTCATATGTGACTATGAAAGTGATTTTAAAGATGAGAAGTCTACTTTAGGTTTCCTAATGAATTTAAGAGTAAAAATCACCTCTTGGAAGTCAAAGAAGTAGTTAGTGCCATCCATTTCTTCAAAAAAATAAAAATATATGGTATATTTAAAAGTAAAAAAGGAAATGATATGGCTCATAAGTGTTATTGTAGATTTTTAGGTAATATAGGTTTCATCAACATCATTCATTATTGACAAAAATTATGAAATTAAAATGGAAAATAATCTAAATTTTCATGACTAGACCATGCACAAAAAAATAATAATTTTATTTATCATTATGTGAAATATGAAAATTTGAAATTGTTACATTTTCCTAATACATAAACCAAAAAATATCCTAAAAAATCACTTGGAAGGGATAAATTTTAAAATTTTAGAGGCATGCTTGGTCTCACTATAACCCCAAAAATTAAGGGGTGGATCAAATATTCTTATAGATAATATTAAGTTATCTTAGGTGTAGGATAAATTTTATCTTGTAGTGGAATGTGAATAGTCTCTATAGGAGATTAAGTGAAAAACCACTCTGTGGCTAGTTTATTAATATTTATTCATTCTCAAACAATATAATTTAAGTTTAGTTTTCACAAAATTATTAATTATCATGTAATCCATTTACCTGGCCTAAAATTTACAATCTTATAGAGGGATTTGTTTCTCAATATCCAAGTGGAAGACTTGAGATAGGGAAGACAAGAACATAATCATACTTTTTACAATTTATTTTAAAACCTCATGTTTCTCTCTACTAAATTTTGAAATTTTTAAGGATAGGAAAGTCTTATTTGCTTGCAATCCATATTTTAAAATTTTCACTTATTTAGTTCTAAGGCCAACACATTTAGTGTAGCTTAAGAATATATTTTTAAAGGGTTTTTTTATTCCTATATATTATTGGTGTTTTTTTACTTGTTTTGTTTTTTATTCTACAATGTTATGTTATCCAAATGGGATTCAATTATTTTAGGACATTAAATGTTAATTATGTAAGTGTTTTTTTTGTATACCAAAAAACATAGGGGAAAGACTCAATATAGAGATTAATTCCCATATAGATCCTTAATTACCCATTGGAGTAGAAATAAAACATAATTTTAGTAGTTGGTACACATACCATCAATTGAAAAACATATTCAATCCTATAGGGGGTAAGGTAGGTGCATCTTGTATTTGAAACATAGTTAGGTGTATGATCTACATATCTGGAGTATGAGGTCACACCATATGCTATAAGTTATCTTTCAAATCATTAAAAATGTGATTGGCATCATGGCCTTTAAAAGGATTCCATCCTTTTCAATTTCAATATATTTAATGAAAATAATGGGACATGCCCACTTGTTTCCTCTAAGAAAAGGGTTAGATTTTATCATTTTACCTTGCAATAATATAATTTTAATTAGCTAAATTATTGGTGATTCCTTGAAAGGATTTATTTTTTTAATTTTCTTTGATATGTTTATGTGTTTATTTAAGTGTTAGAAGTGGTACTGGATTCTAGGAAGAGGACTGAAAACTTGAGGTGTTGCCTATTGTTTCCTTTTATTTTAAGGTGAACATATCCTCCATTTAGTTTCCCATTTTTTGGTACACATCATGACTACTTTTGGGCTTATTTTTCTTAGCCTTTGCTAGGGAAGCTTCCTAATGATGAAAATGAGATAGGAGGTGAGCCCTTCTTTATCTTAGCTTGTAATATAAATTTAAGATAAAATAGAAACCTTGGAGCTTATTTATACCTATTTCAAATTTGTAATAATTTATTTTAACTGGTTTTATCCTTACAAGATGAAATTATTTTGGAATTATATATATTGATAAGGTAAGTTTTAAGCTGTATGTATGCCCTTAATTCCTTGTAAATGCTTGTGAAAGTTAAATTTTAAAATATATTATAAATTAAATATTTTTACATGTATTTTAAAATGTGAAATATAATATTTAGTTAATTTTTTAATGTTTTGAAAAAAATTAGGTATAATTTTTTTTTTAAAAATCTTCTAAATTGCTTACTAATAACACATGCATAAGAGTCGAAGTGCCCTACTACACATTTTAAATTTTAAGGGTATATTATTTCCACCTAAATCATCATAAGTCTTATTTTTTAATTTTAAATTCTTCAAAAAACCTATATTAATTTAATATTCAATTTTAGGATATATCTAACTCAAGTTATGATTTTTATAAGAAGTCCTAAATTAGGCCAATATCTTTAATTAGAAAACTCATTTAATAGTAATTATTTTATATAATATGTTAAGAATTAACCACCCAAAATTTTGTGTTATTTTATATATTTTTAATGTATATATTTTCATTTTATTTTCTAATATCTCCTTGATGGTTTTAATGAATTTTAGGAAAAAATTATTTTTCCATACAAATTAGGCTAGGTAACTATCTCTACAGTTTTAACCCATATAGTCGTGCTAATTTGAAACCCATTTTTATTTGCAAGACCACATTATTGAATAAATTGGGTCCCAGTTGGAGTTAAAAATTTTATTTGACTTAGTGATTTAGTGAATTTAAATTTGGCAAAGTTAAGGGCTAATGTCACCTGAATGTGTGTTTTTCTAGCAACCCTGTGCTTCATGTTGAGCCCATCTAAGGATTGTTTTCTTATGATAAAGTTATTTTAAATCTAAATTATAATATGAAGGTTATATTTTAAATTACAAGACACATTTCATTATTATATTAGGTTAATTTAAGGCCATTGAGTTTTATAAACATATTGGATTACTATTAAGTGCAGATTGTGTTTTAGAAGACTAAAAGGAATGTGGGTAATGTTGAGCAGAATATCAAATGGGAGAAGAAGCATGAAAAATGAATTATATATAAAAATTAAGATAATAATAATAATATTTATTAATATAAACATTATTCCATATAGATTTAAGTGATTATGGTGGTCATTATGACACAAAAAAGGTTTAGGCTATGGCCATGGAGTTTAGTCAGGTTTATAATCTTTTCACGTCCCTCATGTATTTTAATTTATTAGCCCAAATGAAAACATAATTATAAGGCAAACAAAATTTTTAGATGTTTTATATGTGTATTTATGGGCTAGGATGACCTATAAATATCATTTTCTCCCAATAGCCTAGGCTTCAAATAAGGTCATAATATTAAATGCTATGCATGCTTGAAATGAAAATAGGGAACTAGAATAAACATAGACTTATCATAGGGTAATCTACACTCAAATGTCAAGAGTAAAGTTTTCCAAATCCTAAGATTATGAAATGGGGTATAAGTCCCACTAAGGCTCAATTTAGATAAGTGATTGAAATAATTCTAACAAAGTGGTATATCAAGGATATAATAATTATATCACATGTACGAAACTAAAAAAAAAGGGTAATCTAATCCAAAATAGATATATGTAATAAATTAATAATAATATAAAGGGTGCATTGATTAACTGATGGCAATTATATGAAACCTAAAGTGATAATGTCAAGCCTATGCAACCTTGTATCTATACAAACTTATTGGTATAAGGAAGAACATAATAAAGGATAAACACATAAATTCACAATAGAAATAAGAAATAAATATCTAATATACTAAGTTAAAAAAAAGAGAGTATGGATATATATACTTACCTTTGAGTGGAATCGTTGACACCTCAATCTCACCCTTTGGCTCAAGTGGCACTTTGCAAGAGATGTTGTAGGTTGAAAACCTCAAATGGAAAGATAAATACCTAGGTATTCATGGTTGGGTAATATAAATACTAGGTGTGACTCCTCATTTTGAATTATCCTATTGAGATTAAAATACAATAATAAATAATATACATATAAGATAAGACTCTAACCTCTAAATTATCCAAATTCTTTGGAGAATAAAAATAGAGAAAATTATCATGTTATGTCATTTGGGAATGAAATATAACCCATATATATGGATCCAATACCCAAAACTAACCTTAAAATATAATATGGTAGTAGAATGAGACAATTAGAAATATGTCAGTTGACATAATATAATGTTAATGAGGTCAAAACTATACATAATATAGAAGATGAACTTTGATTTTTATTAGCAAGGTTGATATTGTACATAAAAGACAAGTATGAAATAAATTGTATCATATTGGTTGATACCTTAAAATGTATGGAAGATACTAAATATAAATGTAAATAATATGGATAGGTAAGACATAAGGATATTTAGATTATGTTATATTGATAGTAATAAAGGTATCACATAATAGTGTGCAAACATCTCTCATAAAGTTCCATGAGATGATCCCTCCTGATTCATGATACACCCTTTAAAGCATGCACTCAAGAATATTGATGCACAAAAAATCACCTATAAGTGAAAATATCAGGTGTATACATATGCCCCACCCAAAGATCATTGCATGTCACAATAGTGTAATCCAAGATGGTGATTTGAAACATATAAATAGTAACATAAAAGAGTATAACTAAAAATTAATGGTAAAATTAACTAACATTAAATGAAAGTAAATAAATTAAAATGTGTACCTCCACTTACTTTTTTGATTGGAGATATGACTATGCATATGTTTTAGCTAAAATAATTCACCAATCAAGAAGAATAAAGGGTGGACTTGAAAAATAAGAGAAAAATACAAACTTTTGCAAAAAAATTCTATTACCACCTAAAATTTCTCTACTTATCCAAGATCCAATCACTTTTTTGGGTTCATGAAAAGGACATACAAAAATAAAGACATGGTAAAAATATGGCATCTGTAGGTAAAACATTGAAAGTCCCAACATTTTAATTTTTAACTATAAATAATTAAAAAATATTTCATTTATCTATTTGCTATAAGTGGAAAATTGAAGCTCTAATTATCCAAAATTAACATTATGAGAAATTATGGATTGAGGATGATGAGGTGAACATGAAATAGGTCAAATGGGTGTAGTCATTGGATACATATAGGTAGGTGTTGTAATTAATATCTTATTTGTTAAATTTTAAGTAGATAGGTTAGATTTAGGAAATCTTGGTGCAAGGGAAAATACATATAGTAGCATTTCCCTAATAGGTATGAAAGCTTAGATTAAAATATGAAAAGTAATGGGTAGTTGACAAAATGTTAAATTTAGGGTAAAGGGATTATATTATGGATAAAGGAATAATTTTTAACCACTTAATAACTATATTAGGTAGGCTAATATAGGTTTTTGGAAGGAAATTGTAGCCTTGGCTGATACCATATGGTATGGTTAATGTATTTGTGTGAGATAAGATATTGATCTAGTTAATACCATTTATGGTGGATGATATAATTTTAAAATAA
>JARHVA010000785.1:3615000-3625000 GCA_037957365.1 Torreya grandis
GGAATTGTGGATACATAATTTATGTTGGTGAGATCGAGTTGAGCTAAGTTAACAAAGCATATAGTAATTTTATGTGTTTGTTAAATGGATGGGATTTTAGGTGATAATTAAGGAAGAGTTATTTCAATCAAGTTTGGTTAGATGGATTTAGATGGTGATAATTTAGATTGATTAGTATAGTTGAAATAAGGGCATATAATATTTATGGTTAGTAAAGTGGATTGTATAAAAGGTTTAGAAGATGATATAGTTAATATTTATTTGATTACGAATGGATTGTGTAATAAGTGTGGATTAGTAGGGCATACATAACTTTCAAAATATGATTTAGTATCATAAAAGATATTAATGTCATGGACATCATAGTTTAAGGCATGTATTATTGATAATGTATTTTGATAATGTTGTACATGTAAATATCATGATTAGGATTAAGACATGATATAATTATCATCATAGGTGTGATAAATAGTGCATACATCAATTTTCATAGAATACTCAATGGTGAAAACACCTATGTTTCTAAATTTGTAAGGAGACATAGTTAAAGGATCTTTAAAGAGTTTTGCAGCTTCATATTCATTACAATTAAAATCATCTTATGTGTAAGAGGTTTCATATGTATTTCATGGAGAGGGAGTATCAATAGTATCATCAAGTAAGGGAATGGTATGACAACATGGAATTAAATGAGTGGGAATATTTGCCTCTATATAAGGAGGTAATCAACTGATATTTTAGGTATTTTGTAATTCATTCGGTTCATCATCATTTGAATCGATAAGAGTAACATGTAGAATAGAATCCATGTTAAAAAATTTAGGTAGAGGTGGATTGTTGATATGGGAAATAGTCAAAATAGTATATCAAGATTTAGGATTTGTTAATTTAATACTTTATGGATTAGGAGAAACTTCAAGTTTGTAGCATTCACCATTATGTATGAATTTGATACACTCAATACTCGAAGAAGTAATGGCATGCATAGATGTGAACATGGATAGCCATGAACTATGTTATAAGATAAGGGGAGATCAAGAACCATGATCTTAGTGTGAATTATCTTGGGTCCAATGATTACTATGAGACAAATATAACCAAGTGGGTTTTTATTAGTTTTATAAAATCATCTACACATGAGGCATGTTTGATTGAGATTTTTTTTGGTGTATATAATTTGTTGAATTAACCAAATAGAGATAACATTAATTCCTAATCCTACATATACTATTTTTTTTGAATGAGGGTATTATTGATCCCTATTTTAATAAAGAGAGGTGGATCATCTCATCTAAAAATAGTATTATAATTAATCATATTCTCTTCAATAAATTTTATAGATGGTTTTAATGATGTGGATATTGTTTCAATTATGTGGACTTCTATAAGTGGAAAATCGTTAGAAGGAATTTTTGAATCATGAGATTATGGTTATTCAATATTTTATAATTATTGCATAATTAATTTATGATGATAGTGATTAGTTTGAATTGATTCCATAAACCTAATTTTATAAGGCATTAAATTAAGTTCTTCTAAAAAATTCCAATGTGATTTAGAAGATGAAAAACTAGAATGAGGTTTATGAGGTATAAATTTTTTTTGTTGGTATAGGAGAGTTAGGTTGGGTTTATAGTTGTGAAATTCGTTCATTGTTTGGTTTTAAATATGTAGGTATAATAGTTGTAGTATCTTTAAGTAATTGTTCATCATTATAATATTTATTATGTTTAGTGACAAGATCCTTGTGAGAAGGTTTACACCTATAGTTAACTTTATATGCATTCACATAATGAGAGTATAATATTGGTCATAATTAACATAAATTTCATAAATATTTTCATTTGAATGTTGTGTTTTATAAGTATTAGAGGATTTTTTATGTTTTTAGGCTGTTGGTTTAATAACCAATCTATTTTGAGAAGCTTTGAGATAATCATGATGTCATAATTTGATCATAGCATCATAGTCAAATGTGTCACCTAAAATGAAGGAAACTACAAATTTAATAAGTTTTTGACATGTTTTATAAGAATGATTCATATCAACATGGAAGCAAGATAATCTATTAGGGTTATGCCATGATGGGGGCACTTTTATTATCGGTGAAGGGTTTAGATGGAGATAATAATTACTTAATTTTTGGTATTGTTAATGGTGGGTGGCAAGAAATTTAATTTTCTATTTTAGCTACTCCTAATTTCATTTGAGGATTAGCACTTGTAATTACATTAGTTGAAGTTTGGAAAGAGTCCTTGGTTGAGCTATGGGTTGGCTCAAATTATTTCATAAGAAAATCTTGTCTTTTAGCTTTATCAAATGCTTTGTTCAAAGTTTGTGGAGAAAAAATTATAACCTTATATTGAAGTGAAGGTGTTAAGGTAATGATATATAATTTAAAGAGATTATCACTTGTAATTTTATGATCTCCTTAATGATCTTATGATTTACATCATTTGATGCAAGCATGAGTTGATTCTACAATTTATAAAATGACTAAGACAATTTTCTAAAACATCATTTTGTTGAAATTATTTAACTAAAGAATTGACCAAATATCACAATTTTGAGATATAATGTTGAGATAATTTATTTTAACATATAAAACATCTCTTATAAATGTTTTTACTAAAGTTTTGGTGGTATAAAAATTATTTATTTGGACCCATTCTTTGTAGAGATGACTAAATGCATTAAATAAAGATGCAAGGTCTTTAGTTCCATCATATTTAATAGTCAGAGATATATTTACAATATCAATGGATACTATAAAAGGATATAAAGGTTCATTTTGAAGGTTTTGAAGCATATTGTTATGCATAAGATTTTGAGGTATTATATTTACATTGGAATATCTTAGAGAAGGAGGAATAAAATTTTGGTTATTTTGAGGCATGATAAGAGGAGGTTGATTATCCATTTATAATATATTATGTTGCATTTGCATCATTTGGTAATTATTAGTTGTTTGCATAACATTCATTTGTTAAACCATTTGAGCATGAATTTGAGTAGTATTGATTGGTATATTTTGGTTGCCAATCTTAGGAAGTGGTAGAAGAGTTTGATTATTAGTGTTGGAAGGAGGAACATTCACAAAGTTAGGTATAGGAATTCTTCCTAAGGGAGGATTCCATGTCTTATTATTTTTTATGATTGTATATATTACTCCAATGGTGTAATAAGGAAGTTTAGATAGGCTATTGTCATGAGATGTGTGAAATGGGTTAGATCTATATAAATCATCACTTTGGATAATTGTAACCATGTTGTATTCAATGAATTTAGGTCAAGGATGGGAATAAATGAACCATGAGAGATTATCCTCTTAGGTGGCTAACGTGGATAGAAATGAGAAACCCATATATATTATAAATGGGTTACAATTATCAAGGAAAATATTTATAGGTGATTTCATGATGATAAATAAGATGGGAATAAATATAATAATTTGACCTTAGGAAAATTTTTGTAATAATAACAATAAATTAGCCACTAATTAGATTAGATTGACCAAATAGGATCTAGGTGAAAAAATGAACTATGTCAGCCAAAAGGTATGAAATTGACCATGTTAATGTAATTGGTTTTTAAAAGGAAAATATTATAGTATAGAAATGAACTAAATTGTATATAAGGTATGAAATTGACTAGGTTAATGTAGTTGGCAAAATAATAAAGTAGAACAGTTTGTAGTCTGACTAGGTTGGGCTAGTCGACCTAGTTGGAAGAATAGAAAAATAGAATAATTTGTAGGGTAACTAGGCCAAGCTGGTTAGTTGAGAAATAAAAAGTATAAAAATATAATAGTCTATAAATAGAATAGGTTGATTTAGTTTATTGAGTTATATATTCTGGTAAAAATATTTAATGGTCTAATTCTAGATAATGTAGTTCTAAATATAAAAAATAAAATTTAAACACACAAGTAACTAGGTCAATCTAGTCAATCTAGTTGAAAAACATAACACATAACATATATCAATGATGGATAATATAGTCTATAATACAAAATATAATAGTAAATATAAAGTGACAAGAATGTTATTTCATTAAGAATTAATTATTTGAAAAGAAGATCATGAATTTGTACTAAAGGTTGTGATTGATGGCATAGGCTTCCAAAGATACTTGCTTATTTGTTGGATAGTGATAAGCTTAATATTTTAGAGAAATAAATATGGAGGAAATGTCATTCCAAAATCCCATTAAACAAAATTTTATGGGTAAACTAGAAGGAACTTCTTAATGCTAATATCAAAATGATGCACCACACAATCAAGTGGATGGTTAGATTCCTAATGTTCAATCAAAGGGAAATCCTAGGAATTTTTGAAATACCATGAGGTACATGGAAACTAAAGATCATATTTATCTTTATACTATGGATATGAGTATTGAGTAAATCCCATAACACCATTATATCTATAAATGATATACAATTACCATAAACATAATATTTTATAGCCCTTCATGATAATAGCTAAGTAGTTTTAAAATCATCGATATTTAATTTTTAGGGAAATCAAAACAAAATGAAAAATAAAGGTGGAAATCAGTATTTTGAAAGAAAAATTGTAGTTTTTATAAATCAAATAAACATGTAGATAACTAAAAATTAATGTGATTTTAATTATTATGAAAAGTAGGTTAATTTACTTTGTTTGAGCTAAGAGATGAAACACATAAAACAAGATCAATCAAATCGATCAAGTTTATAAATAAGATAAAATGAATTTGAGCTGGTCAAATTAGTTTATTACAAAAATTTGTAAAAATAAATAAGGTTGAGTAGGTTAATGTAGTTTTTCTAGAAGAAAATAAACATAGAACTAGATCGAGCTGATCAATCTAGTTAATTATGTAAGTCTAGCTTTAAAAAACTAAAAAAATGGTAAAAATAGTAATAAATCTAAATTTAATATAAAATGGGAGAATGAAATTTTATTATAAATTTATAAAGTGGAAATATTGAGCTTTTCCTAAAGATTCAGATTGTTATTTTAACTAGGTCAACCAAGTGAATGTTTGATCCTATAAAGATATAAAATAGTGTTATTGGTTATAATTGAATCAATAAACCTAGTTTAAATAACATTGATAAAAATAGAAAAATAAATCTAGATTGATCAGGTTGATGTAGTTAGCTAAAAATGAAATGTAAAAATGAAGAGAATCGACCAGGTCAATTTAATTAATCATAGAAGGCTAAAAAATGAATAGATTGATCTATCTGATCTAATTAGCTAAGACTAAAAACCCTATATGTAGAATATAGAATTGGGTCAATAGGATAGACAAATTTGGACCATATACATATAAAATAGAACTAGGTTGATAAGCTTGATGAAGTTGAAACCTAGTGCACAGATGTTGAACTAGGTTGATAGGATCGATGAAGTTGGAAGACGTACACATATAAAGTAGAAATATGTCAAAAAGATAGATGAAGTTGAAAAACATACACATAGATATCCTAACTAAGTTTGTAAGATTGACAAAATTGGAAAACATGTGCATAGAATGTTAAACTAGATCAATAGGATCGATCTAGTTGACTATAAATGAAAATTTAAAAATTACAAGTGTTAAATTCACACTGGGTTCACCATAATGTATGTAAGTGAAATAATATAGATATATAAATTATCCTACTCAATAATATCTAAGCTTAAAGAAGTTAATCAACCAGTAATCCACTTAGCAATACTTTGTTATAGCGAGGTAATGGCCAATTATGGATCTACTAACCCTAACTAAGGGATATCTTACTACATAATAACAAATGATAGGTTTCTAAAGGCATACGACAGGGTGGATTGGTATTTCCTTTCTAAAAGCCTTATTGCCTTTGGATTTGACCAAAGAGTGGTTGATATTATCAAACAGCTGATATCTACTACTTCTATAGTTGTGTTGGTAAATGGGACCTCGTCTCATTTTTTCAAGCCGTCTAGGGGATTAAGACAAGGGGATCCTTTATCCCCTATTCTGTTTATTATCATGGCAGATAGTATGGGATGATACCTTGGGGACTTGGCTCATAGAGGCCAGTTTAAAGATTTGAGACCCTCTTCGCATCCTTTAACTTGCTCCCATGGTCAATTTGTGGACGATACTATTTTCATGGGACAGTCTGAAGTTACTGAAGCAAGAATTCTTAAGGAAGCAATTAATTTGTACACCTCTACCTCAGGACAACTGATAAACTAGAATAAAAGTGCAGTTTTCTTTACTAATACCCCTGATTATAGGCAGAACAAAATTGCTAGAATTCTTGATTGCTCCATAGGCTCTTTTCCTTCCATATACCTTGGTCTCCCTTTTGGATGAAAGCCCCTGAAGCTTTTTGGGAAGGTCTTATAAATAAATTTAGTAAGAAGTTAGCGGGATGGAAAGGTTGTCTTCTTAGCCAAGGAGGAAAGTTAATTCTCCTCAAAGCTAGTCTTCAAAGCATACCTACGCATGCTTTGAGTCTTTTCAAAATCCCCTCTAAATTTTCTGAAGCAATTGAAAAAATTCAAAGAAACTTTCTTTGGTCTAGTTCTGAGGAGAAAAGGAGAATGCCTCTTATTGCATGGGATAACATTTTCAAACCGGTTAAGGATGGTGGACTTGGTATAAGGAAAATAAGAAGTATGAACATTGCCCTTTTAGCTAAATAGGGATGGAGGGTTTTCCAGGAAAATAAAGAATGGAGTAAAATATGGAAGCATAAGTATCTATTTAAGGCACAGTCACTTCATGACTTCTTTACTACTCTAGATATTTCTCATCCGTCTGCTATTTGGGGGGCAGTCCAGGGAACTAAACATGTTCTTGAAGAAGGAAGTTCATGGAAAGTAGGTAATGGTAAAAAGGTGAAATTTTGGGAAATATTTGGTTAAGAGGTAAACCCTTACAGGAAGAATTCCAAATAAAGATGTTATAGAAAATGTAAACAAAGAGTGGGTATAATGGTAAATCAATACTGGTAGAACAACACTTGGGTAAACCTCACTGACTATGATCAAGATCTCAAGGATAAATTATCCCTAAATGAATCAAGAAGATAGGTATCATGAGCCAAGTGGACAGTTTAAGTCTCTTCCATTTTCATTCCAAGGGATGGCAGAAAACCGTTATGGACAAGGGCCTAGAAGGGGCTCATTCCTAAAATCAATGACCCTTCTCTAAAACAAAATTTTGACTCTGGATAATATAGAAACGCGGAATCAATATTGTTAATAGGTGTACTAGGTTGATAGGATCGAATTGAAGTTGGAATACCTACACAAAAAAATGTTGAACTCTCTCTCAAAAGCTGGTATTGCCCTTCAAAGAATCCTAGTTCTCTTCTTATGGAAAATTACTCTTCCCCAATCTGGTGGGGAATATGGAAGGAAATAAATAATGAATTTGAAAAAAATACACATATAACTAATCCTAACTAATGGTTGGTAATATTGACAAAATTTGAAAACATGAATGCATAGAATGTTAAACTAGATCAGTAGGATTGATCTAGTTGGACGGGATATTCCAAATTGTGGCTTGAAGGGGACTCTTTGAATGTTATACATATCCTTAATAATAAGAATACTGCGTCTTGGACCATAGAGGATAAGGTAAAGGAGATGAAAACTCTTTTGAATAAGTTTGAAGATATAAAAATCACCCACACCTACCGTGAAGCCAATGGTGTTGCAGATTGGCTTGCTAAATTCACACTGGGTTCACCGATAATGTATGTAAGTGAAATAATATATATATAATATATCCTATATATATATATAGGGTAATATCCATATATATTAAATTATCCTACTGTGCAATATCAAGTATGGAGAATGCAGAAAGGGAACGTTACGAGCTACATGGAAAGACTCCACGGCTCGAAACCGCATATCACGATGGCCTTCCAGTAATGACCACTTAGCAATACTTTGTTATAGCGAGGTAATGGCCAATGGTATGGATCTACTAACCCTAACTAAGGGATCATCTGGATGAAAGAAGCAAACGACATAAGTTCCATAATCAGGCATAAGGTTATGTCTTTTCCTTTCTATCTTTGCTACTCCCTGATTCAAAGCCTTTATGCTCATAGGAAAAAATTTGTGCCCTATTCTTCATGAAGGCCTTATCCTGCTTATTGAAGGCTATTGCAAGAATAGGGAACTGGTTAAGTATCCCAAACAGGGGAAAAATAAGTTTCCAGGAAATAAAAAGAATGAAAATGTAAGCAGGAGAGGCAAAATCAAGACCCCTAGTCCTAATAAACAGAATGTAGAAGAAGAAAGGGGTCGGGAGAGAATTGAAGAACCCGAGGAGGAAAAACTGGAGGAGGAAGATGGAACTGAGAGCTGGGACACCAACTCTTGTAATGATGAATAAGGATCTGAGGAAATTGAAAAATAAAAAGTTAATACAGAGGAGGATTCTGCTATTAGAACAGAGGAGACAGAGGAAAACCAGAAAGTGTCGGAGGATGATTTTGTTCAGGAAGATCCTGGTGAGGACCCAACTTCTAAGAATGAAAAGGAAATTTCTGTCCAGGATGATATTCAAAATATGGAAAAGGAAATTCAAACTGGAATCAATGAGAGGGAACAAAAGAGTCAAGAAGACTTCTTTGAAGAAGCAAGGATTAGCCCCAATAAAAAGTCTGAGGATTGGAGAGGGAAGAATCAGAATGAAGAAATTCACACTCCTATGACCTGGGTTAACTGTAAAGCTGACAATTTGATTCCTGGTTGTGTTCATTATCTCAAGAGAAAAGCAGAAACATTGGAAGATTCTCTGAAATGGAACAAAGTATGGATCAGTTAATCCCTGTCAAGCTCAAAGCTTATGGGAGGATATGGAGGAAGTTCCAACATCTGTGCAGCTGCTATCAATATATAAATGAGCCAATGAGGAGACCAAAGCACTAGGGTCCCAGCAAAAGGACAAGGCAAAGTTCTACTTTTATCAGGAAATGAAAGGAAAAGAAGCCATGAACTTGATACTAGAATTGGATGAATAATCTGGTCCTTCTTGTTGGTTTAGAAAATGGTACTGATCTTTGTCCTCCTTTTGTTATCTTTTGTTTGTTGTGCTATTTCTAACCGGATGTGTCTCTAATGGTTTCAGGTCCATTTAAAAACTTATTATGCCTCAATCTATCGCTTGGTAAAACAATGGTACTTTGTAAGAGGTTGTGTCTTGTAATGATCATAAGGATATATTATCTCTAGGTTACATCAAAATGAAGAGCTAGGAGTATACTTAACTTTTTACTATGCATACAATACATCAAAAATATTAATTCTACTACTCTAAGGTAAAACCCTCAGAAATGAAACCTACAATTGATGATACAAGTAGATTTACGATTTATAATGATGTGCAACTGATTTATCCTCTCTTTATGAATAAAGTTAAGGGGATGTTTATAGCCGAGGGTTGATCCTAAACCCTCTTGAGATTTTAACCAATAAGATCATCCATTTTGATCTTATTTGGTAGGAAATAGAGTTGTTAGGCCTTGAATTAGGTCATCTTGGGCTAACGGAGTTGCATAACCTATTTTAGATTCCCAACAAGGTTGACCGGGTTGACATAATAGGAAAAATAAATAAAAGAGGTATTTCTTAGGTAAAGGCTATTTTGGATGGTGAATTACTTAGGGGAGTATATAAGTGAGTTTTTATTGCATGGAGAATTGGATAAAGGTAGCTTGTAGTGGTTTTAGGTAATGGTATAGGGACCAAAAATCCTATGAAGCACCAAAGGTATGATAACCCATTTCTTGATGCACCATTTAAGGTGGTCACTTAGAGATATTAAGACTTGGTAGGCTCTTACAATATATAAATCATCAATAAATGAAAATTTTATAAATATTATGTGTGTACATGGTTTATTATTATTGTATATTGTCATGTGAAACATAAAAATGAATGTTGTTAAATTATGTCATAATATAATGTTGTAAATCTTGTTAAAACTCCAAGAAAATACTATCAAATTTATCTAT
>JARHVA010000785.1:3630000-3785000 GCA_037957365.1 Torreya grandis
ACCTAAAAACCACCAAGTCCATTGTACCATTTCAATTTACCCATTACCATCTAGGGGTAGGTATAATTACATTATCTAACACTACTAGGTATCCTGTACCAAGTGTTATTCAAAAATGATTTCAAAGTCTATTTATCAAACATTACTTCTAAACCTTAAAACCTCATCCATTTAAAGTGAATACATGTACTTAATACAATATTGTAGCTAAAAATAACTTAATTATTTTATAATGTAGTATAATACTAGGAAAGGGTTTGGCCTACACATCTTCCTTTCTCTTTCATTTCTTCTTTCCCATCCTTATTTTCCATTCCCTTTTTTTCTCCTTGTTACCACCATCTTTATCCATCCATGGCAATGATAGTTCCATTCAATATAACCATGAGTTATACCAAGTGTAAATTCCACTCCAATTATTTTGATATTCATGCATAATTTGACAAAAATACTCCACTTAACTAACATAGGGTTATAATTCAAAAAACCTTTCCTCCTTCTACATGCTTCCCATTTCCATGTAGGCTATCATGCAATGAATCAAGAGCCTTCCAAAATAAATGAAACCCTAATCATCACTTCACCAAATTTAACCAACCTAATCATGGTTAGGTAACTCGACCTAACTAATTACTTTAACATCAACCCAAGTTTATGAATTAGGGTTTGATATTAAAAATCAACACTTTAATTAACATACCCTCAACTTAAGTTATTTAACTTATGGTTTGAGCTTCCAACCATGACCCAACAAATTTAGGCCCTAGTCCCTTATGTAATTTATTAACATGCACCTATTCATTATTTTTATTTAAGAAATTTATGAATAATACCAATATTTTAGTCCTATAATTATCTCTTTTAAATAGGTGCTTGCCTTACCCATTCCTAATATCTCATTGTAAATTAGTGTAAAAACTTGAAATAGTCTAATAAGATTTTTAAAACTTATCAAAGATTTCACAAACTTTGAAAAACTTTTAATTTCATCCTAATTCTCATTGAATTATAATTTTAGAGTGCATTTGTGATGTTAGAATGAACCACATTCACATCAAACTATTTGGTTGATTGCTCAGTGAGCCATAATGAAAAACAAAATGATAGTTGATAAAAAATAACTAGCTCGTGAATGACTAAACCAAAAAATGGACAACATAGCTCAAATTGTAGAATGATAGATAAAAAGTTCTCAACTCAAGTTTTGGACACTAATGCATCACCTTTTTGGTTTACCTACATAATATACCCTTGCCACCAAACACATAACTTCTAAATACAACTTATGCTTATCTTTTGTGTACTTGTAATCAAGTCAACATAGACATCAGTAGTATCTAGTCATAATCAATCAACACAAGATAATATTGTAAACTCATATAAATATAGTATGAATGATTAAATTTTAATTTAAACCAATAATGTTATACAAATCACATAATTTTTGTAATAAATGTCCATGTAACATAATAATACTAAAATAGTCCTAATAATCAGTCAAAGTCAATGTGTTAGGAAGATGTAGTCATGACATATATGTACCTACTACTTCAATTTCCTCCACTATCCTAGTATGAATGCCACATAAAGTCTTTATCTCCATGTGATAGGTCTCCCAATAGTGTTAATCAATATAATAAGCTAAATATGTTCCTATCATTTTGTATAAGCCTTTATCACTCTTACATCCTCTACATATTTCCTAGGCTAGTATTTTATAGTATACATCACCCTCTAACTATGTTATGCTACCCTAGGTTCTATATAAGGTCCCCATTATGGTCTATCTCTTACTATGTGTGAAAATACATGTGATCCTACTATTACATCTTGTCATTTACCAAACTATCATGAAACCCTATCTAGATTATACCTCTTAATGATATACTCATATTTACTAATATTGTAACATGACATCAACATATAATCTAGATATCATACAGCTTGAGTCCATTGCGGTTCCAAATACCTATAGGGTATCCATGTGATATTTTTGGGAACAAACTTATCCATATCCCTCCTATAAAATGGCACATCACCCATATGTGTTTTCTATGCTCCTATAATAATGTACCATCTATAGGTAACTAGTTCTCCAATTTCCCTTTGTCTCCCCATAGGCCTCTCTATTGTAATGTGTTCCCATACCCACACCTATAGTAATGTGGATTTCCCTATGATTACAAATCCATTATACAGCACTATATGTAAGTCTTTGTATAAGTGTACCAACCTTCAAGATCCCCATGTAAACTCTTTAGCACTCTTGAGCATATCCATAATCACATCTAGAAACCCCATAGGAAATAGTCTCCCACTCTTGTCTAGTAGCAATATGCCATCACAAAGAACTAATAATACTAATTTTAAACCATTTTTCTCCTCTAAAACTAGGAAATAATCTAATTATATCCCATAATCAATCATCAAAATGGTGTCCTCTCTAAACACTTTATCTAGTGTTATTGCATGTGCAGTCTTGTAAACACTCTATCATAATGTGAAGTATCCTCTATACATTCTCTAATGTCACAATCATCTTCCCTATCGGTAACTAGAATGCATTGGTTTCAAAATGTTATTGATATATCAATACCATCAATAACTTCATATTTACATGGATCTTAATTATATATACAACATATATTAGTCTCATACCTCTAATACACCCATGCCATAATACCTAAATATATGCATTAATTGAAGTACACTCGACCATCTCACATGCATGGTAAGAATAGATTCTCTCTCCTAAAATATACAAAAATAAAAAATGTTAGTCTTTTTACATCATATATTCATCTATAATTATTATTAATCACCCAATCAAACATATTTGATAACACTTATATCTTAATTTTCATCTTATAACTTCCCATCAATGAAGTCTCCAAAATGTTAACAAATTTGCCATTCTTATGAATGCATTGTATGGTCTAACAAACTCACCACATGTTATGATGAATTTTTCACTATATTTTGTGAAATTATCATTATGAATAAATAAACAAAATATCTTACAAAAAAACCATTCTAGATAACACAACTAATGAAATCAACTTCAAAACCACCATTTCTAGAATGACAAGTTTGTTTTCCCTAACTTTACCTAGCATTAATGATCTGTAAAGCATAAAACCAAAATTTAAAAGTAATACTTACCATATCCATACACTGTTAGAGTTTTTTAGTGATGTCATGGAGGTGTCTTGATGAGTATATGAATTACTTTGATAGCCCAAGTAATAATGATAAAGTGTGTAATGTGTTTGGTTTAGTGTGCTTTATGTTGGCTTAGTTGATCTTTAGTATTGAGATAGATTTAGAGGAACAATGATGAGTATGAATTTTTGAGCATGTGTAAAGGGTTATATAAGATTTGATCCATGATTTTAGAGCTTGTTTGTATAATTATAATTAATTTGGTTGATCATAGTTCTCATCTAGACATTTTAGGTCTAGTCGTATAAAAGCTGAGTAGGTAGTTTGATGATGTCACCATTTCCAGGTGGGAAGGAGTCAAGGGGATATAGTCATATGGTCTTGATAATTTTAGTCCCTAGTTTTTATATTCCAAATCTCAAGTCATGCATTGAATCATGGTCAATGTTATGAGGGTGAAAAATTGGATTCTCAATCAGAATTCATTATTTTTCCATAGTCAAATTTGCAAAGTGGCCAGAAAGAGCTAAGTAAGAATGTTGATGAGGTTATCATTCACATGTGTGGATGTTTCAAGATAATATGATTATATGTGTTTATTAATTTTTGAACTTAGTTTATTTTCACTAATTTCCAAATCATGTGATGTAACACATCAATAGATATGGATGATCAAAGTTGGGCTCCTAGACATTCTGACTGTGTTTTCCCATAGCCAATTTTTCAATGAGGGAGAAAGAGTAGAGTGATAATTTTGATGGTGATATATATTTCACATGTGAAGGTTTCAATATAATATGATCATATGGGTTTGTTAAATTTTGAGCATAGATCATTTTTGCTAAATTATTAAGCACACAAGAAGTTATTAAGGTGCAAAAATGGCTACTCATGCATATTCAAAGGGTCCCCATAGTTATTTTTTATTGTGTTAAATATTGAGCAAGATCAATGGTATGTGAGTGCTCCAAGGAGTCAAGAGGTAGTGAGATGAGGATAGGTGCATGACATTTAACATCTAATCAAAGGTATGAGATAAAGATCCAATGGTGATTGAGTGTTTGTACATTTGATCAAATTATGTGTGTTGATCATTAAATACCTTGTTGATCCATAGAGATTTATGGAGTAAATTATGTCAACATTTTGAGATGACATGAAATGAGGAAAAATTGATATATGTTTAACGTTTGGATTTAGAGGTATATGCATTAAATATCATATAATATCAATAGTGTGAGATTGATCTAGAGATAAGAGCCCACAAGATTTGAGCTTAGTGTCTAAGGGTTAAATTTGATCATTTGGATTTCAATATTTAAATTTTATAAGGAAAGACCACTATCTAGGTTTTGAGCCATAAATTTTGATAAAAGACAAATTTTCTCATGCAGTAAAAATAAAACTATTAGAGGACTTCAAGTTCCATCTACAAATATGAATTTGGGGAACTAGAAGTATGTATAGATAGAGTTACTAAGCTCCAAAGTTGACTATGTTTCTATATATGTTTTTCAAGTGACCCCAAAAGGATATTTGAGCTCATGTAGTTATTGTTTCAATTTTTCTTAGTGAATTTGGTATTAGATAGTATTTTAGACTCCATGGGGATGGTATATGAGTATTTTGAAGGTGTGATCCGTATATCTTGAGTATGGATATTACTTAAGAATTTGACTATATGTTTGTTAATGGTTTTCCTATTAATAAGGTCTATGATTGATTTGTTTGAACATACATAGAGGTGAGCTAAAGTGACTATGATCATTTGAGGATGTCCTAGGGGATGTAAGGAGTGGACATACGTGTTTGTAAGTGGTCTTGGGTTCTTATTATGCTTGGAGAAGTATTAAAGAGATAAGTGGGTCTACATAAGACCTAAAGTGACTTAGGATTTTTAAAAGGGGACATTACTTAAGTGTGAGCCATATGAGATGTCTTAAGGGTGAAGGCATGTAGTATAGATGACATGGATTATTATGGACTTGATAATTCATGATTTATCTATATATTATGGAACTAAATGTGTTGGGTTCTAGACTTTGTAAGTGTGAAACTTGGATGTGAGAGTTTTTGGAGAGCAAAGGGAAGAAGAGGAAAGTGAGTGTGCCTAGATGTTGGGTTGATGATCAAAGGAGTTTAAGGACTATAAGTATGATATGTATATCATATTTTTTATGAAAATAGAGTGTAATTATAGTATGAATATGTGAAAATATATTTGCCTATTTGAGAGGCTTGTTTGAGAAAGAGAGAAAGGTTATGCAGGGGTCAAATACTCAAGAGGTCTATTATTAAGTGTTACAAACATCAATTATAAGGTGGAAGTGTTATTATCAATGAGGGTATAAAGGACTTGATCTTCCTTAGGGGTAGTTACTCTTTATGAAATAGGGTTTCACTAAAATACCTTTGATATAAAGGACTTGGACAAAGGTTCTTGATCAAAAGGACTTAATAAGTCTCACGTTTGTGATCTTCTTATAGTATAGTAGTCCATTTGTTTGTAGTCTTCAAATTGGTTTTTATTCCCCAAGAGGGTTTCCCACATAGAACTTATGTTGTGTATGTGATCTTGCTTATGTTCATTGATTCATTATTATGAATGATCTATATATTTCATGAGTTCTTATGATTAAATGCTTAAGTAATTTAAAGGGTTTGTAAATTGTATTAGATGTTTTACCACCAATAATTCACCCCCCCTCTCAATGGGTTTTATATTTAACAATTAGTATCATATCAAGGTCCTTTGGTAAAACCTTGACGGCTTGAAGGTGATCCAAGGTACAATGGCTAGTTAGAATATGCAAGGTGGTTTCTCTACTAGGCAAACACCGATGTTTAAAGTATCTAATTGTGATTTTTGGATTGCCAAGATGAGGACATACATTATTACCATAGGGTTTGATGTATGGAAATATGTTGTGGATGTTTATGTTGTTCTTACTATTCCTCCATCTAGGGTTGCAAATAAAAAATATATTTGAGAACAACTTTAAGGTAATGAATTCCATCACTTATGGTCTTACAAAAACTGATTTCACTATAATAATCCATCGTACATCTACCAAGTAAATATGGGATAAACTAAAGACTATATTTAAGGGATATTCAAAGGTTAATTTGGCCAAGTTGAGAACACATAGAAGGCAATTTGAAAGTCTCAAGATGAATGAAGAAGATATTGTGGAATCCTTTTTATTAAAGTTGATGAGGTTGTGAACATCATCAGAGGTCTTATAGAGAATCTTAAAGAGACTACTATTGTTCAAAAGGTATTAAGGTCTCTATCCCCCAAGTTTGATTCAAAATTATGTGCTATAGAAGAGAGTCATGAACTTAATCAATTGAAGATGGATCAATCACATGGCACCATTACTACCTATGAGATGAGGAAGAATGATGATATACCTCCAAATAATGAAGAAAATTTCAATACTAAAATGAAGACAAAGAAGAAGTTCCAAGGTAAGAAAATTAAGGAGGACACATTCTTAATATAAATGAGGATGAACTTATTGCCTTGATTTCAAGGAAATTAAACTTTTTAAGGAAAGTATAAAGGTAAACACCCCTCAAATGCTTTAATTATGGTGAGATAGGACATTTTCTAATAAGTTCCCTCATAAGTAATAAAATAATTATGATGAAGAGAATGATTGAGGTCATGATTATGTCAAGAGATATTTCATGTTTGATAAAAGTAAATAGGGACTTATAAGGTTTGATAACAAGAATTACATTAAGGATAAGAAGCGTCTATTCACCAAAGAATATTGTAGCTCATCAAAAGAGAGTGAATACAATGTCTCATAATATGATCATGAAGATGATGGTTCTACTAAAGATGAAGCTTTGTTCATGGCTGAGGAAGGAATTTTCTCACATCAGAAGGTGTGTACTTGGAATGATTTAGATGATTATTAAGATGAGGTGGACTATGAGCCTACATTATCTAATGCTCATGAAGAACTAAAAATTGAGAAGAAGATAAATAAGAATATGAAATCTAAACTAAAGTAATTTGAGAAACAATTTAGTGTGTTTGAGGCTAGGATGGATGAATATTCCAAGGAGCATGAAGATATGGTTAAACATCTCAATTATCAATTGGAAATCATGTCTACAAGCTTAAAAACCAAAGAAGATGAATGTGCAAGGTATGTAATTGAAAATGAGGCAATGAAATATGAGTTAAAGAATGTATCTAGTAAGCTAATGTAATTTATGAGATTTGAAAAGAACTCAAGTGATATAGATAACATTTTGAATGATCAAAATGATGCAAGTGATAAGACTAGTCTTGGATATAAAGAACTAGAGACAATAATTTAAGACAAGATGAAGACTAATATAAACAAGGTGTATTATCCTTTGAATAAAAATCGTTAGATAAGGAATGAAGATGCTAATAGAATAAAGAAAAATCAAATTATACATCCAAATGCCATGAGGTATGCAAATTTTAACGATTACTACTATATTCGTAATCAGTTTAGGCATAGATCTAGAGAATGTAGAAGACTTGATAAGAATGAATTTTCTTAGAACTATGATAGGGGCCATCAGTAAAAAGGTGTAAGCAAGGTTAAGTGCCTCAAATATCATGATATTGGACATTTTACAAAACATTAGTCCACTTAAGGCAAAATAAGCTGAGTTTCTTTTAAGAGATATTAAGTGTTATAGTTGTTATGAACTAGGACACATTACAAGATATTGTCAAAATATAGAAATGTAGAAAGAGATTTTTGAAAAATGTTTGGTGTGCTTCAATTGTGAATAGAGATGTCACATTGTTATATTCTACAAGTAAATTTCTATAAGATATAATAGGTTTTATTAGGCTCCTAGAGTGAAAGAAAGAAGGCAAGTTAATAAATGGAAATCAAATGTGGTAAGTATGAGTCATGATGAGATTGCAGGTCTAAGTAATCTATTTGCTATGTTGGAGAATACTTCTAAAGGTAAAGATTCAAGAGGTCTCATTAACTACTCATGTTAAAAATGAAGAGACTAATCTCAAGAGGAAGACCAAGGTACTAGTTGAGGCTAACTCTATGGTTTGTATGGATCCAAGTGAACATCCTGCTACTATTGAACATGTACCTAGTGATGAGGATCCAAGTTGCAAGGAAGATCCTTGAAATAAAAAGGTGTGTAATGAATTTATATTGCCTCCATGTATTATCAATTCAATCATTAAAGAAAAGGAGAATGTTTTACTAGATGAATAAGTTGTCTCTCCTAAGCCAAAGAAGAAGAAGAATACGAATAAGAATAAGAAGAAATATAAGTATTAAATGACCAAGGAGGATAAAAAATATGAGGAGTTGTGGGAAACTCTTGGTTACACACCATGGTAGAGCTTTGTGGTGTAGAGGAGGTCTTTATCTATGCTTCTTAAGAGAATCCTTTTAGATGAGAAGTAAGTTTATATCCTCAAAGATGATAATGCCAATCTAAGAAGGTCTTTGTTTAAGGGGGAGCAACAAGTTCATGAGCCTATTTTACAGGTTTGTAAAGGAGTTGTAGTCTATAGGGTTAGATTGAAGGTTACAAGATGGAAAATGAGGTTTTGTGTTTTATCAAGGTAATATTTATACATATAAAGGTTTGTTTATCTTAATCTAGCATGATCTAGGTGGTTTTGTGATCCGAAGGTTTGCTGAAGTTAATTTAGAGATTTTTGTTAGTTCTCAGGTTTCCTAGTTTGTGCTTAAGAGCTTGAAGGTCTTAAAATGGGTTATAATAAGTCAAGTTTACCAATGGTATGGAAGCTAAAATATTGTTATAGATGCATGTAATTTTTATCTCCAGGTGTATAATAAGTTTTAAAAGTGGATGTTGACTGGAAGGTGTTGTGTTGACTTTATTTCTTTTGAGATTTTATGGTTTTGGGATCTACTAGAAAAGTGGTTTTCCTTATGTTTTAAGGTTTTATTATTATTAATTTTTTGAATGGGCCAAATTAGTGGTCAAATCAAGATTCAAATATATTTGAATATTTATGGTTCTTTAGTTATTCAAGTTTTTGTCATAATCAAGGGGTAATTGGATAGTTGGTTTATGAAAGAAGTATGTTGTAGGGATGAGCCTAGTGATAAAAATTGGTATGACTGAAGGGTCATATGAGAGTGATCTAGATATGGATTTTCAGGTCTTGAAGGTGTGTCTGCTAAAAATTTTGGGCTGTACAAGGTTCAGGTAAGGCTACAAAGAGCCTAGATAGGCCTAGTTTGAAGAGAAGTGCTTTTTTCTCAGTTTATCCAAAAGAGAAAGGTATGAGTATCTAAAAGTATGTTATCAATTTGATTTAGTACATGTTTACTATTTTTTTATAGTGTATATGTAGATTTGGTGGTCATGGAAGTGTCTTGAGAAAGAAGGCTAGTAATCCTACATGGTGGTTCTTCATGGTGTGTGGAGATTTGAAGATGCTTAGAAGGTGAAATTACTTAGATTTATTAGGGGGAGTGTCTCTCAAATGTTTCTTGGTGAGTGACATCAATATTTTTTGGGTTTTTTGTTATTTCCTCATTGTTTTAAGTGCTTCATTGAAGAGAGTGTTAACATGGATCAAGAGGAAGTTATCAACATAAGAAGATGTTGGCTCAAGGTAAGGGGGAGTTCGTATCATCTTTTTAAGATGGTCCTTTCTTATTTGTTAGTATTTTCAAGTCTTCAAGATAATTTTAATCCCAATTTGTCATTATGTCAAAGGGGGAGAAAGTTCTTATTGGGGAAAAAGTCCTTGTTGGGGAGGAAGTTCTTGTTGAGGAGGAAGTTCATGTTGATGGAGTGCTTAAAGGGAGAGAAGGTGAGCTATACATTGTTATATCTTATATTTTTTAACATCAATGATAAAGGGGGAAATTATTGTATATTTTATAGTGATGTCATGGAAGTTTATTGATGAGAAAATGAAGTGCTTTGATAGCCTAAGTAATAATGACAAAGTGTGAGATATGTTTGTTCTAGTGTGCTTTATATTGCCTTGGTTGATCTTTAGTATTGACATAGATTTAGAATATTAGGGATGAGTATGTAGGTTTAATCATGTGAAAGGGGTCTTATAATATGTGATCCATGCTTTGAGAAATTATGTGCATAATTATAATCCATTTGGTTGATCATATTTCTCATCTAGACACTTTGGGTCTAGTGGCAAAAAAGTTGAGTAGGTAGTTTGATGACATCACCATTTCCATGTGGGAAGGAGTCAAGGGGATCTAGTCATATGGTTGTGATCAATATAGTCCATAGTTATTACGTTATATGTCTCAATTCATGCATAAAATCATGGTCAAAGTTATGAGGGTGGAAAGTTGGCTTCTCAATCAAAATTCTCTATTTTCCATAGTCAAATTTTTAAAGTGGCTAGAAAGAGTTGAGTAATCATGTTGATGAGGTCAGAATTTTCATGTGTGGACATTTCAAGAGAAGGTGATCATAAGGGTTTAATAATTTTTATACCTAATTTATTTTTCTAATTTTTATATCATGTAATGTAGTGCATCAAGAGATATAGATGAGAAAAGTTGGGATCACAAACATTTTAATTATGTTTTCCAATACTTAGCCAATATTAAAATGAGACATAAAGAGTCAAGTGATAATTTTGATCATGCTATATCTTGCACATGTGAAGGTGTCTAGATAATCTAATCATATGGGTTTGCTTAGTTTTGAGCATAGATAATTTGTGTTAAACTAGAGATCATCTACTAAATCATGGTAGAAGTTGTGCTTGAGCAAAGTTAACCTCTTAAGAAAATTTGGACATGGTTGGCTCTATGACATAAGTTTATGAGAAGGCATGTTAATGGCATTATATTTCACATGTGTGAGAGTTATAGGAGTAGTGAGTCAAATTTTTAGATTCTCTTATGGCAAGAGATCATTTGGTTGAAATTTGAGATCCTATGGGTAAGTGCAGAAGAAGTTATTAAGGTGAAAAAATGGCTACTCATGCATATTAACAAGGTCCCATAGTCATTTTTTATTTTGTTAAAGTTTGAGCCAAATCAATGATGCATGAGTGCTCTTAGGAGTCAGGAAGCAACGAGATGAGGAAATGTGTACTATGTTTAATGTCTAATCAAATGTATAGGATAAGGATCCAATGATGAGTGGGCCTTCGTAAATTTGATCGAATGGTGAGAATTGATCATTAAAGACCTTGTTGATCCATAGAGATTGACAAAGCACATTAAGTCAACATTTCAAGAGGATACGAGATGAGGTCAAAGTGACATACATTTAACATTTGGTTTGGAGGTATATGCATTAAAGCTATGACAAGATCGATAGTGTGAGATTAATCTAGAGTTGAGAGTCCATGAGATTTGAGCTTAGTGTTTGAAGGTTAACTGTGACCGTTTGGATTTGAATATTTGAATTTGTGAAGGGAAGACCAGTGTCTAGTTTTTGGACCATAGATTTTGATAAAAGATGAATTTGCTCATGTAGTAAAAATAAAACTTGTAGAGGACTTCAAGATGCATCTATCAATATGAATTTAAGGATATATAATTGTGTGTAGATAGATTTATTAAGCTCCAAAGTTGAATTTGTTTCCATATATGTTCTACAAGTGACCTGAGAAGGATATTCAATCTCATGTAATTGTTATTTTGATGTTTCTTAGTGAATTATCTATTGGGTAGTATTTTAGACTCTATGGGGATGGTTTATGAGTATTTTAGAGGTGTGATCAATCTATATTGAGCATGAACATTGCTTAAGAAGTTGACTATATGTTTTTAAATGTCATTCCTCTGAATAAGGTCTATGATTGAGTTGTTTAAACATATGCAAAGGTGAGCTAAAGTGACTATGATCATTTCAAGATGTCTTAAGGGACATAAGGAGTGGAATTATATGTTTTTAAGTGGTCATGTGTTCTTATTATGCTTGGAGAAGTGTCAAAGAGTTGAGTGGGTCTACATAGGACCTAAAAATGACTTAGGCTTATTTTGAAAGGGGCATTGCTTAAGTGTGACCCATATAAGATGACTTAAGGGTGAAGGCATGTAGTGTGTCTAATAAAGATTATTATAGACTTGATAATTCATGATATATATATATATATATATATATATATATATATATATATATATATATATATATATATATATATATATATATATATATATATATATATATATATGTAGTGAAACTAGTCTGTTGGGTTCTAGACTTTATAAGTGTGAGACTTGGATGAGAGATTTTTTGTAGAGCGAAGGGAAGTAAAGGAGAGTGAGTGTGCTTAGATATTGGGATGATGAGTAGAGGATTTTAAATAATATGTGTATGACATGTAGATTATGTTTATGACGAAAATATTGTTTAACTATAGTGTAAAGTTGTGAAAAGATATCTATGTGAGATGCTTGTTTTATAAAGAGAAAAAGGTTGTGCAAGGGTTAGATAATCAAGAGGTCCATTATTAGGTGTTACAAACATCAGTTCTAAGGTGGAAGTATTCTTATCAAGGAGGGTATAAAGGACTTGATCTTCATTAGAGGAAGTTTTTTCTTATGAAATAGGGTTTCACTAAAATACCTTTGAGCTAAAGGACTTGATCATGGTTGTAGGTTAAAAGGACTTGGCCAAAGGTTCCTGATCAAAAGGACTTGATCAGTCTCTCATTTGTGATCTTATAGGATAGAAGTCCATATTTTTGTAGGTTTGAGAGT
The DNA here is from genome assembly GCA_037957365.1 of Torreya grandis. Classification (NCBI taxonomy): domain Eukaryota; kingdom Viridiplantae; phylum Streptophyta; class Pinopsida; order Cupressales; family Taxaceae; genus Torreya; species Torreya grandis. Next base: position 3,642,867 of record JARHVA010000785.1, read on the forward strand.
ATGTTTTATTCCCCAAGAGGTTTTCCCATGTATACCTTGTGTTGTGTATATGATCTTGCTTAGGTTTATTGATTCACTATTATGAATGATCTATATGTTTCATGAATGCTTGTGATTGAATGCTTAAGTAACTAAAAGGGTTTGGAAATTATATTAGATTTTTTTCCACCATTGATTCACCCCCCTTATCAATGGGTTATACCTCTAACATACTCCTCTTTGGCATTTGATAAACCTATATGCACTCATTATGATGCCTATTATCTGATATCTATATGCACCCAATTTTTACATGGTGTGACATTATTGACATGATAGGTCCAATGATGATGAAATGACCTCTTAATAATGATCAAAAAATAAATATCTAATGTTATCTCATATTTTTCTTCCCTCTTCCCTAGGTCCCTTAAAACCCCTTTTTGTTTGCCCTTGCAGCTTCCCTAGCCCTATTTTCAAGAACTTCTTATTAGTGATGAATTCACCCTATCAAGTGAAAGTTTTACCCTATGAGGTTACATAACTACCATGTTGGTGGTTGTTTTATCATAGTGGTTGTGTAAACCATCATGAGGGATCCATATTAAGAGGTTGATTTAAAATAAAAAAAATTAAGGGTAGTTTTTAAATCTATAGTGGTGGTTTTGTCCCCAAAGGTGGTGCTTACATAACCACCCCTATAATAGGGGTGGTTCCATCACCATTATTTCTCCTTCTAAATTTGGCTTCCCTGATTCCTTCCTTGATGTATTTTTCATGCTTTTTACCATGTTTATTTATTTTTCCACCCCAAGTTCACGTCTAATTAAGAATATATCATTCCTTCTTATATGTATAATCATTTTGAGTCCTTCTTAAGTTTAACTCCTAGTTGAACTAAGTTAAATTTCATGTAAGCTCCATTACTCTTATACAAGTAAGAAATTTTAGATCTAGAAATTTGCATTAGATATTAAGATTATTAAAGACTTTATATCCATAACCTACTAAAATTACTTTACATATTTTAATCTAATTGCTTTCATGTTTGACTACATAGTTATAGATAAGTAGAGCCATTGTTGTTACATTTAGGTCTTTACAAGTGGTGTCTTCATCTAGATATAATTAGCTATTATTTATTTAGAGTTTTTTTATTTCCTTATTCTTCCATTTTTTATAGTCATTTATTCAAATTCATTTTTTGATATTTCTTGACATATTCATTTGAGTAAAAGGAGCCAACATACTGAGGACCATAGTGCAACAAATTTCTTGACTTTAGTTGCTCTACATTAAGATCAAGTTGGTGGGTTCTTAGCTTAGATTTATTTTTTATATATCATTATATTTTATTATATTAATATTAATCTTTTTATTATCTTAAATTTTTTTTGGGAAAAAAACAAGTTGTGATAGGAAAAAAATTTCCTCTCTATTGCCATTGCATAAAAATAGTAATTAGTTTCCTTAATTGATTATACTCATCTCAATAGATTATTTCACAATACATTCTCAAATGTAAACCTTAGGTGAATGGTATAAATTACTTCATACAATTATATGAATTACACTAACTTGTTTTAATCTTAGATCAATTTGTTTATTTCTAAAAACAATAAATTAGAGACTATAAAAAACCCTAGACAAACCTAGGTGAATAAGATATGCCATTGTGATTCAAAGTTTAATTAATTATATTAATTTAGAATGATATTTTAATTCATTTTTATCATAAAAAGCAGAACTAAGATCATTAATTTCCATTTCAAATACATTTTTCATAACTAGCATCTAACACCTAGAAAGGTCAATACTTATTCTTGGCTTGTTTGGGTGAGAGAAAACTCTACTCATAGTATTTATTGTTTGGAGCTTAGATATTTTATTAAATAATTTTAATATTAAAAAAATATCTTTTTCATAGTATATAAATTCACATATAAATCAAAAATTATAAAACCAACTTCATAGTTTATGCCTAGAAAGGTTAAAAATCAGCATTTACATAGCTAGGATATCTCTCCCTCTCACACAAACACACTTTGCATGCATTAAAAATTAATTAGGAAAAAAAAGTGTTTGTTTTATGGTTTAATTTATTTATTGATTTTTAATTTCAAAATTTTCACTTCAAAAAGTAATTGATTTTCATTTCAATTAAACATTCATAAAAATAAATAAAAACATTACAAAAAGCCTTGCCCAATCATGCAAGCCAAACAAAACCATGCTTCTAAGATCACAAAAAATAATTACACAATATATAAAAATAATATCATATGATTATGAATAACCTAATCCCTCTTAGATGACACTTCCTGAAACACCCACTCTTGTTAGAGAATATCACCTCCCTAAGGTTAGAGCACTCGGTCCCACTATTGACTTATAGACTAATATTAATACTAAACTTATGAAAGAGATATTATTTTCCACCATAATCCCCTAACTCATTTTTTACTCTATCAATGACTTACAGGAACCAATAAAATTTATTGATCCACCTATCATTATCCTTCCTTGGAAGAGAGGTCATCATTACAATGTTATTCAAGCCTAGTTTCTTATTCTCACTTGCTTCTTCTCCTTGGTTCTAGCCATATCTTATATCATTCACATTTTTGGATGAAATTGATTAGGAATATTAAACTTGATATATTAGATATATTACCATTATTCATTTAGCCTAATTTCCCTCATTTCCCTAGTTCTAACATTGACTAGGAGCTTCACCTCTTCACGATATTAGAGAACAAAGGACTTGGATCTTTGTTTCCACATAGTTTGATGATCTTAATAAGAATTATGATGGTACTAAGGTATTTTTGTTCCATAAAAATAACCCCTCACCACCACCCATCCAAATCCCATTTCACCAAACAAACATCCTAATCCATAGCCCATCCATTATGTTTGTTTGCCTCTACCTGACCTTAGGGAGTTGAGCATATGTTTAATGTGTGTTATTCATGTATACATAATTTTTTTAAAATTTATGTGAAGTAATTCCATCATTTGAATTTTATTTTTATTTTTATTCTCATTCCTCCCTTATTCATTTTATCTCATCCTTCCATTTATTTTTTAGGTATTCATATACCCTAAGAATATGTCTAGATAAGACATATGTGGATCTATTGGCCTGGAGGGATATAGGAGAAGATAACTCAAATCTAGCCATCATTGGTGAGTTGGGAAAACTAAACATTTGAAACTAATGTATAGTACTAGTTCTCTAATTACTCTCATCTTAACACCTAAACCAGGAGTGGATCCTTATTCAATAAATACACTTGACATATTCAAAACTATGAGTAACCACCTGACTCCTTGGGTACATCCTTACCCATGGGGTACCCAACGCAAACACTTCAAAACTTCCTCTATCATATTAGATTCCTACTCAAATCTCCAAGGGTAGTGTGTACACCTATACTCCATCCTTTTAACATTATGTGGTGGTTAACAACACACCATTCTAAATATATATGAGTTACATGCCTCCCATATATATTATTCATCCATAAACAAGCTATATCCCACCTTACATAGCTTTGGGATACATGTAAACTACATATACTCTACCACAATAAACCACAACCCCTCCTACATCTAATAATATCCCTCCTTAATTTCATATTATTCTAAATCTATTTAGAAATATATCTATTCTTTGGCTTATTCCACTCCACCTTATCAAGCTTCCCCTATTACTTCTATTAGTAACCAAACTAACCCCTACAATCCCCCATTTCCACTTTAGTCCTATTATAATAACAATAGACTTTAATAGTCAAATGAGGACGAAGAATGTCAAGAGAAGAATGAGGAATAAGGAGTCAGCAAAGAGGAGGAATGAAAAAGTAGGAAAATAAAAAAACTTGTAGGATAACATGGGTTTAGGATTATGACATGGAAATTATTGGAACCAAAGAACTTAAATATCCTCTGAGGAATTGATGGTATCAACATAGTGAGGCTTCTCTCCAATTTGATTCTCTCTTCCTACATGGAACAAAATTAACCTACCGTCAAGCTCAAAGATTACGAGAATAACCTTCGAAAACTCATTAAGGAGAACAGAATGAAAATGGAGGAAGTAATGTCCAATATTTGTGATGCAGCTATCAATATTGGAAAAAGAGTAAATGAGGAGACCAAATCCTTGGAGGGGCTGAGCAAAAGGATGAGACAAAGCTCTAGAAGGAAGGCTACACAAGAGGGAGCCAAGTTGGTGGCAACTACTACAAGGACACAACTGTTGTGAGAGGTAAAGAAATAGTGAAAATGATATTGGAACTGGAAGAATAGTCTAGTTCTTCTTGTTGGTTATGTTTACTGGTACTATTCTCTGGTTTCTTTTTGTAATCTTCTATCTATGGTGCAGCCAGATCTTTGTTAAATCTGGGTTTTGACCAGAGGTCTCTCTGGTGGTTTTAGGTCCATTTAAAACCTATTTTTGCTACTTCTCTATAATAGTTTTTTAGGTTTTTCCTGTGGTCATTGAGGCTTTATCTTTCGTTCTTTGTTCTTGGGTTTTGGGGTCCCATCAAAACCTGATTTTACCTTAATCTAAAAATAATAGACTTGAGATTATTATTACCATCCTCTTGATCTCAACATATGAGGCATTCTTCTTCCTCATCCCCTACCTAACCTTCCTAATATTAAAGGGAAAGGAATATATACATTATTTTCACTAACTCATGGCCAAACTTTACCAAATTCCCTAGAAGGAATAGTGCTTTATTATATGAAAAAATTTTCACCTAAATACTAGTATATGAGAGAGTTCTTGAACATCAAATAAGAACACAATGAGTATGCTACCCATTTAATCATGAGATTGTCATAGATCTTATATTACTCTATCATTTTCCCCACATGGATCAATAGGAACTATGTGACCTCATCCTCCACTCCATTAAGAAAGAGATGAGGGAATATGTTTAGAAACTACTGTATTGATCCTATGAATAAGCTCTTGAGAGCACCTTATGGATTGACTAGGATTCTATTGATAGTGGTTGAAAAAATTATAAAAACAATGGATACATGATCACTACAAACCAAAATAATGGGGGATTTCAAAATGTGAGTCCAAATAATATCAATAACAAAGATCCCAAGATCTTAAATCAAAATAGGAATGCCACTACTGATGGTATCACTGACCAAAATAAAAATCCAAACCCTATGAATAATAATCAATATCAACCTATAAACATTAATGTTTCTAACAATATGGGTGACAGGAACTATAATCCCCCTCTTACCATTTACACTTTTGAGTTCAACTGACCACTAGCATGTAACATGTAACACTAAAACCATAATAAAAATTAATAAAAACATGTTGAGAAATTTTATTAGTTTCAAAACCAAACATAATACCAAATAAATAATCCATAAGGGTTTGGTCAATAAGGATAGAACATGTGGCCTTTGTAAATTCTCTTAATTTATATTACCTCTTCCACTAGGTCATCAAACATGATACTCAAAATTATATGGAGTAAAATAAATTTATCCAAAGACACCCAAAAGATCAAAGCCAAACATTTGTTGATATGTTCTTGGGGAATGTTGGTACAAACCCCCATGCCCTTCAAAATGACCCTATCACCACTAAAAATAATAATATCCAAATCTACCAAAACCCCTTTCCTAACCACCAAACATGTTTTTCAAAAAATAAACAATGTGTCCCAAAAATCACTAAATTTAACATAATTAACCCATTATGAAATGAACTCATGATGTTGAAGCCTCCACATATAAAAATCATAACACTAATGTTGTTCATCGATTAGGAATACAAGGTAAAACCAAAATTATTGGACTTGTATAGTTATAAGTTGAATAAGAGGTAAATACCAGTACTTACACCAAAGAGTATTAGCCTATGAGTCTTCATCCCTCAAATATTTTGGAAATAGAGTCTATCCCAAAACCCATGGGAAACTACAAATTTATCTCAGATTTCACTAAGATGTTTTCCCACATTTCATTCCTCAATTTAATAAAAAACTCCACCACCCATATATAAACCTTGATTGATGCCCTAGGATGAAGGTATTTATCTAGTGTTACTCCTCCTATATAGGCTCAGATCATCCACATCAATCTAGATAGGTTCCCACCTAGTCAATAATCTTGATATGCTAGCCATTAATTTGATTTGCATAATCTTCCCCATGACTCTGAGATGGTAAGGAGGGGATATCTAACATTTTTATTGAAAGTTTTAATTGATAAAAATTACATGAAGAGATCCATGGTATATGATGGAATGATCACCAACATAATCCCTTTTTCATTCCTACAAAAGCTTTGTTATGGGGAAACCTATTATTCTACAACATGTAACACCTTGTGAGGATATGATAGCCTTAAATCTACCTCCATAGGTACCACATTATTCCTAGTCACTATAGGTCCTAAGATGGTACTAATTAAGTTTTATGTCATAGACAAATATACAAACTATAATATGATCTTGGGAAGAGCTTGGATACATAAGATGAAGGATATCCCTTTAATATTATTTTATCAAATCTAGTTCCTATGCCTGAGAAAGGTCTTTGTATCCCATTGGTAATTTAAAACTTTAGATATATTACAAACTACCATGTATAAATAGCCCAAGTTAAACATCAATTACCATCTACCTACCAATGGGGCCATAAAATCCCCATAGTTGGTCAACATTACTAAACCCATAAACCCTAAAATAGTTATCTTAAATAAGGGGGATGAAATAGCCTACACTTTGTTAAAAGATAAATCAAAATATAAATACATAGGGACAAATAAAAATATCACTAATATAGAACCAATAACTATTTTGGAAAAATTTTCCTTGTCTATAGTCGATATCATCAATATCTAAGAAGAGGACACACCATTAGTCCTCACATTCGACCCATGAGGTGTGGGGACCTATGACTTTTAAGAGTATCAAAGATAGTAACCCTAAAATATATTAGCTTGTATACCTTACCTTTTCATGATAGAGGTGTAAAATAATGAAGAAGTCACTCTTCATAACAATCATTTTAGTAACAACCATCATTATCACCCAACACTAAACCACATAAGGGAAGTCCACACTTCACATTATAATCTTGTTATTTTTTAGCCTTTTTAGAGCATTTTATTGGATCATGCTATGATCAGACCATACTATTTATATTGATTTCTTGATCCTTTGGGCTTGTTTCCTCCTAATATGTCAGTCATTGTATTTTAACATGTGCCTAGTTATACTTCCCATCATGGTCAGAGTTCTCCAATAAGAAACTAGACCATTCCTTCTAGCTCAACCATGTTAGTGTTCAAGGAGAGTATTTATACTATGACAATAAGTGTTGTATAAATCAACATTGGATCTCAATATTATCTATGGATTCCTAACTGGGGACCCACTCTTCTCCTCACTAAGAGAGAATGCCTAAAAAATTCATTCATTGAATTCTTGCAAGCTTTCCCATATATAACAATGGGATAAATAGTACTACCTATGTCATATATATATATATATGTACCTTTCAAATTTCTCCAAATCCTTCCATTCTCCCCATAAAGGGTACAAACTCATTATTTCTCTAAGTAACATGACAAAGAAATACAAGAGGGGTTGCCTAACATTCTCTATATCTATATGGTTGATATATTAAAATACCAAAGAACTTAACTAGATGACTATCCCTCTTCCACACAAGATCAATGGGTCCTCCATGATTATGGGGCTAAGTGTCACCTAAGATTTAGGTCATGATTTATTCTCTTTTATTTTAAAGGATGAATCATGCATTTATGTTTTAAGATAGACTTTGAGTGTACACACAATGGATATGAATATTAATCCCTATTTTTTGGCATGATAATTTTAAAATACATAAGAGTTAAAAACTTAAGGATCTAAGGCAACTCACATTTGGTTGAGAACTGAGTTTTTTAAGTCTATCAAAAAAAGGCTAAGCATATTTAGTTATATAAGATTCGTTTACATGAGATTACTAAATACTTAGAATTTATTTCTATAGAGAAGTTCCTAAGGAAAGCAACTACCTTAAAAACTCTATGGTTACTTCATATTCTTACTATAACCCTCATCTACCTATACCAGAGTTTGATTTCATGGTTTTAGTCAGGAGGGAACCTCTTGTGTGTATATATCCTAATGACTAACTCATTACCCACATAAAAAATAAGGTAGTCCATTAGTTATTAAATTAGAATAGAAGGATGATGCTATTCATGATTCTTATGAGCTTACTATGATTTCCCATCATTTCACCACAAGAGGGTATTCTCCCTTGCTTTTTATCCCATGTCCACCCATGGGGGAAAATACTTTGATTCTTACTTTTAGGTTGAGTATTACCTATCCTATGATGATGAGCATGATGTTTTTAATATGGAACATTAAAATCACGATATTATTCTATCCCATTACATGTTTAAAGATGTAAATTCCTCCCTAACTAAATAAACCATTGACATTAACATCAGGACTAAATAAATTCTAAAAAAATTCAAGCTTAGGTCTTCACTCTTTGTGCAAGAAGTGGAATACCATAGATAGATCCACACCAAGATCTCAAAATATTTTGATTTATCTTACACTAACATGATAGGCATCAAACCCAATGTGTTTGTCTAAAACCTAGTTATAATGTTCGATGCAAAACTACTCAACCAAAAACTTAGGCCCATTAAGCCTAAAGTTGAATTGATGGTAAAAGAGGAAGTTATCAAACTTTTAAAAGTCAACTTTATTAATTTAATAGACTATTCCAAGTGGATGTCTAACATTTTCCCCATTCTAAATAAGAATAATAAAATTAGGATAGGTATAGACTTTTGAGAAATCAACAAAACATGTCCAAAATATGACTTCCCTTTCCCATCTATTGATGTCATTATTGATGTTAATTTGAGATATGAATTTATATCACTCATGGATGGATTATTAGGATATAGTCATATCTAAATTTTTAATGAGTATTAAAGCAAAACCTCCTTTACTATGCCATGGGGGACCTTCTATTAGGTCATGATGCCCTTCAATCTAAAAAATCTAAGGGGAACATATAAAACAGCTATGACAAAAATATTCCATGATCTCATTCATAAGATAGTGGAGGTTTATGTAGATGATATTTTAGGGAAAGTGAGATAATGAATAGACCATTTATATGTGTTATGTATCATCTTAACATGATTAATCAAAATTGGTGCTACCTATTACCATATTATTGTAAATACCTTAGGTATATGACTAAGGTATATTAACTATGCAATGGTTATAGTGGTTTTAACTACTTGGGTAAATATGTTAGTTGGTTTGATGCACCTAGCTATTGTATGCTACTCAATTATTGTTATTTCACCCACCTCCTATATTCTCAGGTGGTTATTTTATACCTATTTAATAAGATCTTCATGTATTGTTTATTATAATGGTTAATTTGTTTATTCATCTATTTTAATAAATCTAATAGGGTCTTAGATATTATGGTGTAGGAATCTTGGGAGGCAGCCTATGGAGCGAGAAAGGAAAAACATGTCAAGGAGGAGCGTGAAGTGTCTGGTAGAGAGCCATGAGAGGAAGAAAATTGATTTTTTTGTAACTAGTTAGAAAGAAAAAAAAGCATATAAAAGAAGGATACGATATATTAAGACCAAGATAGAGGGAGAGGAATTCAAAGGAGAGGCTCTAAGGCCTATATTTATTTTTCCTTACCCCTACATGTTATATGACAATAAAATGCACCATAGGAGAAGCCAAAAAGTTATTTATTGATTATTTCTCATGTTTCTTATTGTTGTAATTTTATCTTAGTTGGGAGAAGATTATTGGATCTAACAACATTCAATTTGGCTAAGAATTGCATCTAGAATTAGCCACAAAAGTTTTGTAGGGAGGTCATTTCTCTCTAAATGCACAAGTTTATTTGTATTGGTGGATTTATTTCATGCAAGTATTTATCCTATGCTTTAATCTAGCCAATAATAAATAAGGTGCATTTCATTTAAACTAAAAATAGGAAAAATACATTATTTTTTAAACTTTAGGAAAAATGATTTTTTCATAACTATTTTCTTGGAGGAACAAAATTAATTATGTTAGGAGTAAACCATTAAGATAATTTACTTGAAAATATGACCATTTTTTGGTTTTTTATATATATGTTGAAAAAAATGGAATTTTTTAAATTGGAGTTGTAGATCTCTTGATTTAATTTTTTTTGTCCATTTTTGATACTTTAAAAGATGAAAAGTTTAAAATATCCCAAATGGTGTTGAATTTTTTGATAAAACCTAGAGGCATAGTCCAAATTGTGATTTGAGTCTATGGGTAGGAGTAATTTTGTGTGAAGTCATTATATTTTTCTAGTAAATTCATTTTTTTGAGAAAGTAGGTCAAAATAGTTAGTTTACAACACCTCTTTTTTCTAGATTCACAAAAATTAACAGACAAGAATTTCAATTTGTGGAGTCACAAGGTTTTGATGATATGTGAATATCAAAATATTGATCAAATAGTGTTTGTTAAAGAGAAAAACCCTGCCACTAATGCTAATGACTATGATAAACCTCATCAAGAGGTTCTTGTATTGTTAAGACTATTAATAGTAGATAATCTAATCTCAGAGGTTAGAAATATGATTGATATATCAACCTTGTGGACTAATCTTACTTCTAAATATCAAGCTTCTAAAGATGATAGGATATTGTATTTTAAGAATTTGTTATTTACCACTAATATGCAAGAATGTGGCTCGATTTCTAAGTTTTTATTATAGATCAAGGACAATAGTGATCAGTTGAAGGCTATGCAAAAGCATATTGATGAGAAATATTTGATTGATTTGGTTATGATAAATCTTACACCTTTATTTGAGTTGTTTGTGGATTCCTTGCACATGATTGATGAGACACAAACTTTGGACTTTGAAATTTTTTCCACATTACTATTATAAAAGGAGAGATGGTAGGAGTAGGTAGCTTTCTATACATATACTTCTATAGAGAGTGTATTCTTAATTAAGGGAAAGGGTAAGTAGTAAAGTGAGGCTAATAGTTATTCTACATAACCTTCACATGTAAGTGGTTCTAATAAGAAATCTAAGTGGAAATGTCTTAATTATAAGAAACCTAGTCACCTTGAGAAAGACTGAAAGCAAAGACAATAGGATATGGATAAACCCAAAAATAAATATCATCATGTGAATATAAATAAAGGTGAAGGAGATGAAACATCTCCTGATTTTTCATTCATAACCTCCAGTGGTAATTCCATGGTGGATCAACCTTGGTACTTTGACTCAAAGGTATCTCACCATTATACATGTTATAAGGATTGGCATGTGTATTTTGCTGAAAATAATAATAGTAATGAATCTTTATATTTAAGATATGGTAGAAATTTGTGAATAGGTATGGTAATGTTTAAATCATTTTTAATGGTACTATCTAGTATACATTTCATAATGTTAGGTATGTGCCTAGTATGAACAAAAATATGCTTTCAATTAGTGAGACAAATACAAAATATGATTTTGTTAAGTTTCAAGGATTAAAATTTTTAGTCACTACCAAATATAACAATATTATTATATTTGGGATTGGTGAGAAAGTCTTGTAGAAATTCACAGATCCATAGAAGGCAAAGGAAATTCTAATTTTAATGGTTGATAAGACAATTTCACTATAGCATGAAAGGTATGGGAATTTGAATTTATAATTTTTGAATACATTGATCAAGAATAAGATGGTTGAGGGGATTCCTTATATTTAATATAATCATCATGTATATACTGGATGTCAGTTGGGGAAGTAAGTTAGACATTCATTTGATGTTGGTAAATCTTGGAGACCTAAAGGAGTATTATATTTGGTCCATGTAGATTGACATGGTCTAATGCAAACACCTACTCCTACTGGAGCCCATTATTTTATGTTACTAGTTGATTATTTCTCTAGGAAAAAGTGGGTATACTTTCTAGTGAGGAAATTTGATTGATTTTCTAAATTTAAATCTTAGAAAAATATGGTTGAAAAATAGGTGGGACGACTAGTGAAATCTTTTCAAAAGGATAATCAGGGTAAGTTAACCTCAAAATATTTCAATTATTTTTGTTCCATTTAAATCATACACAAACATTGTAGTACTCATTACACTCTACAACAAAATGGAGTTATGGAAAGGAGAAATTTGATGTGAAGGGCATGGCTTTTTGTATGGTTCAAAGCAGAAATGTCCCATATAAGTAATAGGTACAAGTAATGAATACATCCATGTACATCCTTATAGAATTCCTTCAAAATCATTGGATAATATGATTCCAAAAGAGGCTTGGTTAGGTCTAATTCCATATGTAAGTGATTTTAGAATTGTTGGTTGTGTAAATTTTGTAGTTATTCCTAGTCAAAAGAGAAGTAACTTGGATATGAAGATCATAACATACATGTTTTTGGATATAGTGAATTTTCCAAGGCCTATATATTTATTTATGTCTACACTAGCAAATTTAATGGAAATATATGTGTGATAGTAAATGAATAAATGCCATACTTCACAATAATTACTATAGTTTCAAATATTGATTCATTATTTCCTTCTAATGATTCTATTATAAGTTGTGATGTGAAATTTGAGAAAGATTATAGTTCATAAATGAAATCACATTATAGGGAGGGAATTGTTTTAGGTTATTTTTAGGTTACATTAGAACAACCAAAGAAGCCAATGTGGTACTCTACCACAATGGACACACTAAAGGAGGGAGACTTGCACAAGGTGTGGAAGGAAGAAGATTGAGATTAGGAAAAAATATTGGTAATATAAGTGAGCACGTTAATTTTTATTTAAAAAATATAAATTCACAGGAATTTAAGCCTAATTATTTTTTATATGCCAAAAGGGAATCCTGAGTTGAAATCAGCCATGCAATTGGAATATGATTCCTTCATGAAAAACAAGACTTGGGAGCTAACAGAACTTCCACTAAGAAATAAATCCATTGGCTATAAATGGATTTATAATGTAAAGTGTAAGGTAGATGGTTCCTTGTACAAATATAAATCCAAAATTATTACAAAAGGTTATTCACAAGAAGAAGGGGTTGAATATGAGGACAATTTTGCTCTTACTACTAAGATAGTAACTTTTAGTTTGATTGTTTCTATTATTGTTTAGTTTGGATGGTAGGTGCACCAAATGGATGTAAAGACTATATTATTGAATGTTGATTTATAAGAGGAGGTATAAATTTCATATCCATTTGATTAAGTCCTTACATGGGATTAAGTAAGCTCCTCGAGCCTGGCATATGAAAATAGATTCTTACTTTAGGGAGTCTGGTTTCAAAAGGTATAATTCTAAACCAAGTCTCTATGTAAAAGTGTATGGTGATGATATATTTATTATCATTATATATTTTTGTGATATCTTCATCACTTGGAGTAGTTATATTCTAATTCAATAAATGAAAGCTGATATTTATTGTACTTTTGACATGATATACCTAAGGCTCTTGGAATACTATTTAGGTTAGAGTTTTATAAAGGTAATTGTGTTATATTCATTTCAAAAAATAAGTATTAAAAATCATTTATTGAAAGTTTTATAATGATGGATTTTAATACAACTCACACAATTATGGAATTTAGAGGTAAAATTTCATTAGACACTACTTCACCACCAGTCAATGAAATAGTGTATCAACAACTAGTGGGTAGTCTCAAATATCTCACTACCACTAGATTAGATAATTTTTTTATAGTAAATTTTCTATCTTGATTTATGTATAAACCACATGAGTTAAATTATATATCTAAAGAATGGGTATTAAGATATGTCAAAGGTACTCTTGACTTTGGCAATATAAGAAGTCTGTATAGGTTAAGATTTTAGGATATTCTAACTCTGATTGGGTAGGAACAGTAGATTTAATAAAATCTACAAGTTATTTATTCACTCTTGGTTCAATATTTTTCTCATGATGTAGTAAAATTCAAACTATAGTGGCATTCTCTTTGATATAAGTATAGTATAAAGTTATGGTCAATGTAGGTTTTGAAACTATGTGGATAAAAAAAAATATTGGAGGATCTTTAGTTTGAGTCATCAAAGTTTACTCCAATTTTCTATGACAACCAAAGTGTTCTAAAGATGGTAAAGAATCCAATATTCCATGATAGGACCAAACACATTGATTTTCACCATCATTACATCTAAAAATTGGTTACAAATGAAGACATGAGTCTCTTCTACTACCCCACTATAGAGAAACCAGCTAATATAATGACCAAACCACTTGGTTCAAACAAGTTCACAATATTCATGGATAAAGTTTGTCTCATTTTTAGTTTGGTCATTAAGGGAGGGTATTAACATATTATTTTAAATTATTTAGGTTTATTACTAAGTTATATTACTTATGCAATGGTTATAGTGGTTTTAACTACTTGGGTAAATAGGTTAGTTGAATTAATGGGCCTAGTTATTATATGCTACCTGATGATTATTGTTTCACTCACCTCCTATATCATTGAGTGGTTATTTTATGCCTATTTGATATGATCCTCATGTATTAATTAGTAATTTGGTTAATTTATTTATTCATCTCTTTTACTAAATTTAATATTACCTTTAACCTAAAAAATGTGTATTTGGATTCACCGATGGAAAAATCCTAGGTTATATCATCTCCTACTATGGGATTAATATTGAACCTACCAAGATTTAGGTAATCTTCGAAATTATCCCTCTCATAAATAAATCAGGCATCAAAAAATTCCTGGATAAGTTGGGAGCCATTCAACACTTCATTCCTAATCTTGCCTATATTGTTCATCCTATCAACAAACTACTTAAAATGATAAGTGGCTTAACTTGGAATGATAATTTTTAGGAGGTTTTTAAAGCTATAAAATGCTTCCTTATTTCTCCCCCCACACTTATGGTTCCTATTCAAGATAATCCATTGATACTTTATATTAGAGTGACAAAGGTGTCCTTCACCTATATATTAGCTCAAGATGATACTATTAGAGAACATGCCATTTATTTCATTAGTTGCATCATTGGTGATTATTAGTTGTGATACAATCAAATAGAAAAGGAATTTATAGTTATAATTTTTGTGACTAAATGGATGACATTATATGATAAATTTATAAATAAGAGTCATCATTAGGTCTCAAGCCCTACGTACTTTTCTAACCCATCCAACTCTCTATGAATGTTGGCCACTTCATAATGGTTGTTTCAGCTTACATTAACCAAAAATCTATCAAGGGATAAATCATTAATAATTGGTTGGTTGATTCATGCTTAAAATTTAATGACCTTGTTGATACTAAATTTCCTTAAAAAAATGATCTACTTTATAAAAAACCCTGTTATTAGTTCTTCTCTTTGGTACACAGATATTTCCAATTACCTAATCATCCACACTTACCCCAAAGATGTTGACTCAGAATAGAAATGACATATTCATATCATCACATCCAAGTATGTTATTTTAGACATAGTTATTTATTACAAAGACTTCAATGTCATGTTACCAAAGTGTGTTAACCAAGAGGGGTCAAAAAGGGTCCTCTTTCATTGTCATAAAGGTGTTTATGATGGGAAATTTGGTGGTGATGTGACTACTCAAAGAATCTATATGATGGAGTATTTATAACCCAATTTAGACCAACAAACCATAGATTAGGTGCGTACATGTTAATTTTTTTAAATGAGATACATATTCCCATTAGAGAGTTGTAAACCATAGTCACACTATGGCCCTTATCCATGAATGGTTTAGATTTAGTGAGTAATCTCTCCCCTTCTTCTTATAATGGTAATAATTTAATTATCATGACCACATAATATTTTACTAAGTGGGAAGGGGCTATACCATTAACATATATCATAGGTTTGGTCATCACAAAAATTATTTTGAACTAAATTATTTACTAGTTTAGGGCCCCATGAATTACCATTACTGATAAAAGGTGCCATTTTAAAAACTTACAGATTCACAAGTTATGTAAAAAATTGTAATATATGACACCACTCATCCTCTTTGTATTAACTATAAGAAAATTTGTATTTTGAGGCCACTAACAAAACCATAAAGTTAATATTAGTCAAAATGATCAAAGATTATAAATAAGATTAACACTTATAGCTCTATCAAACACTTTGGGCTTACAGAACAACTATTAAGACACTTATAGGGGAGCCTCAATACTCACTCATGTTTGTATCTAAATATATAATTCCATTAGAGTTATAAATATCATTTACCTCTAGGTTCTCATTAATCATGAGGAGTACAGAGAAGCATGGCTATTTGAACTAAAAAATTTAGATGAACATCAAATTGCTAATGTGAATAATCATATTGATTATGTTGATCATATGAGAACATAGTAAAATATAAATGTTCATGAATTACTAATTAATGTAGGATTATTTTCCCTTATAATTGATAGTATAGATAACTACAAGAAAGGAAGAGGTCACAAGTTTAGACCTAACTAGTTAGGCCCCTACATAGGGATGAAAGAATAAAAAAATGAAGCCTATAGCTTATGAACTCTAGAGGGCAAGGAATTTAGTGAGTACATGAACTCTTTTCACCTAAAATTTTTCTATATCTAGTAATTTCATATCACATTGATCTCATTTGCATTGTATTTAAATAGATAGTAGGTTTGTTTGCATATCATATGCATTATTTAGTGATTATTTAGTTATTATTTCACAGAACATAAAATTTTTAGAATGCAACATATCACATTATCCCATTCTCACTTACCATAGGAAATATTATAAAAATAAGAATAAAATTATTTCTTTCCTTAGTTATTATGATTAGAGTACATCTATTTTGCCTACAACTTCTTGCACAACTTAGAAAATTCTAGCCTACAGTCAAATATAAAATATTATCCTTGGTAGTTTATCCTATTATGGTTCCTTATAAATTATAATGTTATCATGCTAAAAATTAGTTAAATTTACTCACTTATATTGATCTATGGTGATGATCCCTTGTATCTTACTAGTTGTTTAGGATTAAGATGTGTTAAAGGGCTTATTAATAGAAAAAATAAAATATATAGAAACTCTTATGAAAATCAAAATATTGTGTAAATACAAAAAGTAAAATTAGTATCTCTCACCCTTTGATAAACTTAGGTAGTGATCCCTCACATATTACTATTTTCATGGGGTTAGCATTGGGGAGTGGTCCCCTTACTCACTTATATCTAGTATTTAGTGATGAGCTCATGTGTCTTCCTAGTCATATGAGGTTAGGTGTAGGGGTTCATAAATAGAAGATAAAATATAGATGTAAAATCAATATCAAATAAAAAAGTGTCTAAATAGAAATTTATTGAAAAATATTACTTACATTCCTATGTTTAAAAGGGCAACCTTTTCCCATTTACTGATTCTATTAGGATTGGTTATCTCTAGATGAGCCTAATAAAGTTAGTATTTTATAGTTTTAGAAAGTACATTCTCCCCTTTGCTCATAAATATTAAATCATCTTATTTTTTCTTATGAAATTTTGATTTATGTTTTTCATCCTCTCACATTTACCCTATTCTCCTTTTTATTTCTTGTAAAAAATTGAAATTCACATGTGTGTAAACAAAAAAATAGATCATCACATTCAAAATAATTGTTAGTTCACTAAAAATTCCATACATGTTTTAAAGAATTACATCATTTGCATACATTTTTTCCCATATACATAATCACTTTCCATATCATTATATAAAAAATCAAAGAGATACATGATGCGTTGTCACATGCCTAATCATGTAGAGTACATTAACTAAAATTAAAAACATGGAAGTTAAAATCACATAATATGAATGATAAGTCACTAAGGTAATCCAAAATGTTCAGACACACACACACACACATGAACACACACACCATAATAACATCTAAGTTTGTACCAAAATTATGTCTAATACAAACACCTCCATATAGGTCCAATGTGCCTCAAAGGATATAAAAAATGAATGAACATATATAATGGTATAGAAAAAAATATTTATAAAAAATATGATGAGCCTACCATCTTCATATGATAAGGTCCCAAAATATAGGATTGTCAATATTTGTCACTCTAGTGGCATCTCTTGATAGTGACTCCCTCGAAGGCTACCTCACCCTATCCAATTTGAAGGACAATGTCATGGCCCTTACTAACACCTCCTTTAGAAATTGTCTTCCTTATCCTATGGCTAAAGGAGCTCCATCTTCCTCTACCCATCATCATGTCTACTAGGGCCTCTACTCTCCTTTCTCTAGAGAATAAGGTATTATTCTTTGTCCTCATTATTGTCACCATCATGGATACATGGTACACTAGAGTAAAGACATTTTTATAACATCCAATACCTATGGGAAGTCAAGGATCTATCATAATATAGTCTTTATTTAGGCTAGTGCTCAAATGAAAAAGGTTTATTAGGGTGTTTGTGATCATGCTCTGCCAATGACTCATGGTACCTACAATTTTAGAATGTAAAATAAACATTAGATCTAGTTCACATAAAAATCTAAAACATGTAAAATCAATTAAACATCTAAACTATAAAATTAAGTACAAAATATACATGGAAATATGTAAATCAACATTTTACCTAGGTCCCCCTCATGATAATAATCATTAGAATCATCATCTACATCTATATCCTCATCATCCATGTCCTCCTAGAGCTTAATGTACTTTATAGACTCACCATATCTACCTCTTATATGTTGCTATTGTGTGGGGTCCTCTTGAGTGAGACCTTGATGTGGTGGTAGTGGGATAATTTTTTCTACCCTAATACACCATGGCCTCCTCCTACCTAGCTGGCTATGATGAGGTCCTTGTGCCACTCCTAGCTGAACTAGTTTGGTGATGGCCACACCTCTCACAAATGGGTGTCATTCCAATCATCCTAATCTAGCAGCTTTCACCTCCCATATGCCCCTATAAATAACCCTAGGTATGGTAAGGTTGCCCATATAAATCATGATGAACTAATATGGTACCCTATATATAAGGTATACCATAACCTATGAAATCTTATCCAAAATTGTGTAAACCCAATGGTTATTACAAGATAAGCCACCTCATCATCCCATTACCTAACCATGTCTTGGTAGGGTAAATTAATCAAGTCAGTTGTTGTAAAAGTATACAATGCTTGTGTAATGCATGTAATGACACCACATCCATCCATATGGTGACACTAATTTCCTTAAGTTCTCTATTTATCATTCCCCTTTGATAAGGGATGATCCTCTCATAAATATAGACCATGACCACTATTAGGTGGCTGATTGAAAGGTTCCCTAGATGAGCCATGCAATATAGGTCGATGTAGGTCTGAGCTAGAAGATCCTATATCCAAGATTATTATGTTTTCCTCTCCTCAATACATTTCATAATCAATGACCAGCTAAATAGTTGACTATCATTAACCTTGTCTTCCACTAGTTGGGAGGAAAGGACGCCAATAATGGCCTTCTATAGGTTAAGATTCATTGATCCCTCAACCTAAGAAAGTATCAAGCCACACTTCAAACCCACATTATGTGAATTATCATATCTAAAATTCTCTCCCCAACTTTGAGCCTTCAAACTACTATTATAAGGTCAAATAGATATTGATTCACCAGTTATATGAAGGAATATGATTTGGTAAATGCTAATGAGAGTGATTATCCGCTCTTTTGTGTCTTGGGGAAACACAAACATGTTTTTATCAAGATCTAATAGGTTAAAATTTCATAAATTAATCATTTAGAGGTTAAAATGATCCTTGCTTATGTAATCTACAAGATATAAGTACAATTAAGGATATCTATCTCATTGATTATCATAACCATCAAGACTAGGGGGAGTCAATCCTAATCTAAAAATATACACCAATTTATATAATGTCCCTTAAAAAAATAAATTACACTAAGTCATATAAAATACCAAATCCACTTTCTAAAACAAGATAAATTCAAGTTTTAGATACTAGTTCCAACAAGCAAAATTGCCCTTGTTTGTAGGCATTGATTACTCAATTGTCATAATGGTTACATAGCTACCTTAGGTGGTGGTTATAAAACTACCATATGAAGTTACATAACCACTCCAAGTGATTTTTTAAATGTAGTTGATGGTATTAATGGAACCTATCCCCTAAATATAGTGATGGTTGTATAACAACCATGATAGTTACTTAATCACCAACCTATTGAGGCTGATGGTTCTATCCTTGAGTGATGGTTTCATTTATTTTCTATGTGACCTTTGAAATCCCACAAAATATATCATAATTGTTTAAAATTTATACATTTTCCTATTCTACCCTTCCCCAAAAACATTTTAAAACTTATTTTTTTGAAATTGATTGGATTTATTGTAGGATTTGATAAATAATTACAAATTTGGGGAAATGGAAAAGGGACACAAAACCTACCTGATGCTATCTCATAACCACTATCTTCTCGTATTCCTCTTCTCTTTGACTAATCTCTCACTTGAAATGGTCACAAGTAATCTAGATCTCAAAAACTCTTACAAGCAATTGGCATAAATGAAATAGTTTTTGCCATTTTAGTTTTAAAAATCCCCAATTTTGGCATGTTGTCACATTTTAGCATATTTTTTTTTATAAATAATTTTATTTCTTAAGTCACAAACTTATCTCCATGTCATTATAATCTTTATGCAAAAACTCAAACTCAAAACATGATTTATATATTTTAGAAATAAAATTATTTATAAAAAAAAATATGCTAAAATGTGACAACATGCCAAAATTGGGGATTTTTTAAACTAAAATGGCAAAAACTATTTCATTTATGCCAATTGCTTGTGAGAGTTTTTGAGATCTAGATTACTTGTGACCATTTCAAGTGAGAGATTAGTCAAAGACAAGAGGAATATGAGAGGATAGTGGTTATGAGATAGCATCAGGTAGGTTTTGTGTCCCTTTTCCATTTCCCCAAATTTGTAATTATTTATCAAATCCTGCTATAAATCCAATCAATTTCAAAAAAATAAGTTTTAAAATGTTTTTGGGGAAGGGTAGAATAGGAAAATGTATAAATTTGAACAATTATGATATATTTTTTGGGATTTCTAAGGTCACATAGAAAATAAATGAAACCATCACTCAGGGATAGAACCATCAGCCTCAATAGGTTGGTGATTAAGTAACTATCATGATAGTTATACAACCATCACTATATTTAGGGGATAGGTTCCATTAATACCATCAAATACATTTAAAAAATCACTTGGAGTGGCTATTTAACTTCATATGGTAGTTTTATAACCAACACCTAAGGTAGATATGTAACCATTATGACAATTGAGTAATCAATGCCTACAAACAGGGGCAATTTTGCTTGTTGGAACTAGTATCTAAAACTTGAATTTATCTTGTTTTAGAAAGTGGATTTGGTATTTTATATGACTTAGTGTAATTTATTTTTTTAAGGGAAATTATATACATTGGTGTATATTTTGAGATTATGATTGACTCCTCCTAGTCTTGATGGTTATGATAATCAATGAGATAGATATCCTTAATTATACTTAGATCTTATAGATTACATAAGCAAGGATCATTAATCTTTATGCAGTTTCGAGAAATATGAAGTTTCAAGAAATTGGACCTCAGTTGACATTGCAACTTGTTAAAGTTGAAGAAGGCTTATGTTCTGGAGGCATTATATTCCATGAATTTGTTACAAAGACACCTGATGAGATTAACGTTAAGAGGTGTTTTGGGTCATAAAAATTGGTTGCCGAGGTGTTATCGATAGCTCTCTATTTCTTGTTGATTTTCTAAAGATCTTGGCACGGTTCAGATTCCTTCCTCTTGGAGGCCTATTCTTGAAGACTTGTCAACACTGCAGCTATTTTTGTTTAATTATTATTATGCTATTTCAAATCCTCCTTTGTCAAAAGAGGTTCTTGAGTGTTTGGTGCATCTTGCTTCTGCCCGAAGATCTTTATTCTCAAATGATACAGAACAATCTAAGTTTCTTGCACACTTAATGACTGGAACCAAAGAAATATTGTAAATAGGACAAGGTCTTGCTGATCATAACAATTACCATGAGTATTGCCACCTACTTAGACATTTTAAAGTAAATTATCAGGTTTGCTAGGTGATAAAATTGAAAATGGTAGTTGGACAAATCTATGATTAGTGTTTGGGGGTTGGACCTTATTTATTGGGGGCAAGGAAATGAAATACGCTTTTAGTTCATAGAATTTGGAAATTTTATTTGCTGATAGTTTTGTCTTGGTGCAATCAATGGAGAGCTTAGCATAACTAGAAGCCTTGTGTGAAAGGATTTACAATTCACAGGATTCAACAAAATGAACTCATGTTGAGAGCACTTTGCAGTGTTTTTAAGTGAATTTCAGCATCTTATTACAAGGTATTTAAATCTATTAACGATATAAGTTGAAAAGTGTATAAGTGAACCATTTTTGGGTTTAGAACAGTCCAAGGTCAATTTTCATCATTTGGTATCAGAGCTTGAAGCTCTTGGGAATTGGTAACTTGTTTTTGGTTGTGATTTCTAATGAGTTGTTACAGGATTTGGCAAGAGGATCAGCATGACAAGTGCTAGAAGACCCTGGGGAGAAAAGGTATGAATAATTTTGATATTTGATTTGAAGTTTATTGTGTTGAGAAGCAATCAAGTGAAGAAGTTTCAGGTTCAAGGCAGCCAAGCAATTGAGGCTTAAGAAGAGAAGAAGCCAAGGAAGGCTTAGTGAATATCCAAGAAGCTTGGATAGTTTGCCAAAAGACTAAGGTGAAATAGACTTAGGTGAGGTAAAGGATGGAGTTTGAAGCTTGGAGAGCTCAAAAGTAAGATGAGCAAGTGAATGATCAAGAAGAAGATCCAAAGCAAGGTAAGCTTGGATTTGTGATTTGAGTTTTATGAAGTAATGTATAACGAGTTGCTGTAGGATTGAGAAAAGGATCAAAAGACTAGGATGCAAAAGGCCTAGGTGAGATCAAGGAGATTGTCAAAAGACCAGTCAAGGAGAAAAGGATTGGGTGAGACAAGGGATCAAGAGACCAAGGTGGAAAATACTTGGGTGAAGATCTCAGAGATGGAAGTATTGTTGAAGGCACTACAGAGCAGCATGGTACATGAGGGCACCAAGAAGAAAGCAAGCATCAAAGGTATGGATAATTTTGTAATTGATAAAGAGATTGCTAAGTTGAAGAGAGAGTTAGCTAAGATTAAAGATGAATATGAGTCTTGGATGCAGATGGATAAGGAAGCATGGGTATGGCCAATAAGGAGGAGGATGAAGTGGCCAATAGATCTCCTAGTGAAAAGGAGAAGAAGGAAAAAGGATATTGCCATGAAGAGAGAAACCCATAGAGGCTTGAAGAAGATAATAAGGTTGCCAAGTGAGCAGCAAGAGGAAGAAGTTGAGAAGAAAGTTCTCATTGAGGAGAACAAGAGAGAAGAGAGAAAAGAGGAAGTGCCAGGAAGAGCACTTGGAAAGATGAGAATGTCCATTAAGAGGACACTCATGGAGACATTATGGTCTCTTGTTTTTATATCTAATGCTATTTTTGAATGGGTAAATGCAGGTATGATCAGCCTTATGAAGTTCAAGAGAAGGGCCTTGAAGAGTGAAGAGATTGGTGCAAGAGAAGACACCAAGTACACAAGTGAATGTGCAAGAAAGAGAATTAAGTTTGCTGTTGTTGATAAGGAAGAAGAAGAGATGCATTGGTTAATGCATAAAGGAGGTGTTGAGGAACCCATACAAGTAAGAGAAGAGGTAGAAGATGAAGCTGAATTTCATGATGCCATTGAATGCCAAGAGGAAGAAAGAGGACAGCCAAGCACAAAAGAAGATAAATATTGCTCCATAGACCAAGCTATCAAAGAGGTAAATGAAATGTTAAGACCTAATTTTGATTGTTATTATGAGCATGAAGCTGATAATGTACAGGAGCAAGAGTTAAGGAAGATGATAGAGCCCTCAAAAAGAGAATTTAAGCATGGGTATGTGATGCCTAAATGGTGGAAGAAGTAAACTCCCAAGCAATAGGAAGTGATGATACAAGAGCATGGTTACATGATGCCTACATGGCTTGAGAATAAAAATGGTAAGAAGGAGAATCAAATGTGGGTGCCTAAGAAGGCAAAGAGAAAAGAGAGGATGGAAAGTGATTCCAGTAGCCAAGAGAATGAAGATGAGAAAGAAAAATTCTCAAAGAATAATGAGGTAGAGAATGAGGATACAAAGATGAAAGGTAAACAAATTGTTTGTGATGATGTTTTTGAAACTTTCAATGATATTTTCATGAGAAATGAAAGATGGAAAGTGGATATATGGACTAATATGCAGTAAGGAGAGAATTCCAAATGGATGGAAGATGAGGAAAGGAGAAAGTATATAGCAAATCAATCAAGATGGCTTCAAGCAAAGATTGAAGAAAGCAAAGAGACAGAAGGTAAGGACACTACAATTGTTTTTGATAAGTATAATGATGTTGATGAAAAAGTTGGTTTATGTAAAGACAAGCTAAGAAAAGATGAAATAAGAGGTAAAGGACAAGTAAGCCTTGTGAGTGATCAACCCAAGTTTGATGAAGATGGTGAGATAGATGAAAGCTTACTAAAGGAAGAGTTGAAGATGTTAGAAGAGCTATTTGGTAATTCAAGAGAGATGAAGGAAGGTATAAGCCATGGTGAAGACACCATTAGGAAGAGTGAATCAAGAAAAGAACAGAAGAGTGAAGAGGCCAAGGTAGTTTTGGTCAAGAAACAAGAGCATGGAGGCAGCCAAGAGGCTTCATGGCCTCAAATGTTTTCTACTAAGGTGGCTTTGAATGTTTTGTATGCAGGTATGAAGGTTGCTGAAGTGAATGACATACATGAGTCATTGAAGAAGCCCATGAACCAAGAAGAACAATAGGAAGATCTAGAAGACATATATGAAGATGAAGAAGCATGGAAGCAGCAGCTGGCAACTGAGAAAGAGATGAGGAGAAGAACATACCAGAAGAGGAAGAATAGCAAGATGAAAGACAAAGACTATTTCAAACAAAGACAAGCATTGGTATTGGCAACAAGACCTTGGGATCCAGGCATAGAATGAAGGCTAAAGCATGGAGGAAGCATCTCATTTGAAATAAGGTTCAAATCTTTTCTAGAGGGAGAGTATGATGCAGGAGCATCTACAATAGTTTCAAATTCTAGCATGAAAATTCAAATTCTGGTTTTCCCTCCAAATTTTATAGATTTCAAAATTTAATCTTGAAAGTAAAATGTAATTATCAAAAAGTGAAAGTGAAAAGGTAAAAAGTGATGGTTAGGCTGTTGAGGAAATTAGGGAGAAATGGTTGAAACTATTTTCAACCTTAAAATATTGTTAAAACTTACAAACATCATTTGGTTTTGCCTTAAGCCCAATTTGGGGCATATAAGTTAGAGGGGAGATCCAAGAAAAGAGAAAACAAGAAGAATTCATTAAGAAGAGAAAAAGAGAAGGAGAGAGAGGATGAGAGAGGCGTAGAAGAGAAGAAGGACAGAGAGAAAAAAATCCTCTCATTCAAAGGAAAGAAGAAAGAATGAAGAATAGAGAAGAGAATTAGTGAGGGAGGATCTCACTCAAGAGATGTTAAAGAATGAGAGAAGGAAATTTGATTAAAGACAAAAGAATTTGTAAGGAGAAAGAAAGATTTTGAAATCCATGGATTTTTATATTGAAATGTAAGTCTTCCATTTGATCTAAGGAGAATGAATGTATTTGTTTCATATATGGTTTCCTTATGAATTCTAGTGACAGGCCTGTATATGTATGTGAATGTGTGTGTGGATGATAGTTTTCTATAAAACATTGAGAAAACTACAGGTAGATTGGTTATTTGGCATGTTGATAATAAGTTTAAAAATGTATTATGTGAACAAGATATCTAAAATAACTTGAATGTTACAAAAACCCTAAACAGGCCTAAACAGGGTATTCAAACATCCCAATTTACAGCCCACTGTCCAAGGGAAAAACCAACGTGTAAATGTTTGCATAAAGATTATAATGACATGGAGATAAGTTTGTGAGGTAGGTATAAACTTAAGAAATGAAGAAACAGTCATTATAAACCCTCTTGATGTCCAAAAACTCCACAGTTGAAATTCAGGCCTGTAGGTGACAGTGTACAGAAAAAGTTAAGAAACTTGTATGTTTTTGCATTATAAGTGGATTGATCAGGTCATTATTGATAGGGCATATGAATTGGAAAGTAATTAAGTTATTGAAATGGTTGTTTATACCCTTGAAATTCTATTGATCATTCAAAAAGAGATGACAATAATGAACCCTGTTGACTGTCATGAAAATACAGTCCAAGACAACTGAGAAGTCTTGTTTGGAAAACACAATAGGTTGATATGATAATAAGGAGGATTAGAGAAGGTGTAGGGCATCAAGAAAAACCCTATAAAACTGATTTGAACCTTTGAAATAGGGTAAAACACACCCAGAAAAATTAATTAGCTCTCGGCCTATGACAGTCATGGGAAAACCCTGAATTAGCTTCTAGCCCTTGAAATGAGTTTTAATGATTGAAACCTCTTGAAACTTTTCAATATGAACCATGAAGGTGTTATAAAACTGTTGGAAGTGTTTTGAAGGTTCTAAAATATGTAGAAGTATGGAAAAGAACAATTGCCAAGTGAAACCTCGGTGCATGTGAAGGGAAGAGCATAGGCCAATATAGAAAAAGTGAATTTCTCCAAAGAAGAGCACTAAAAAATGATTTATTCACCTATAATAAGATAATTGGTATCTATAATGGTACTTTTTTTTATTATAAAGTCTGTACTTTACTCTGGACAAGGTATTTTGTACACAAGGAAGGGTAATTAGAACAGGGCTTAAAGAAGGAAGTATAATTCCGTACAAAGTAACCTAAGGTGATTTTTTAGTATGTTATAGAAGGGCTTAATGGGTATCCAAAAATGTTTTAATTTCATGATTGAGTTAACCTGTAAAGAGTTATGGCCAATAATCAGGGTAAACAGGGCTAGAAGGAATGCTTAAATTAAATAGGCCTGCATAAGAAGTTAAATCACAATTGGATGGTTACAGAGTAGTGAAAGATCAGTTTCATCAACTTGATTATCATCTTTTATTTGTATGTTGTGAAAATTCTTGACTAGATTCATTGCACCACCAAAGTATGTAAGGTAATTATTTATAATTTAATATTTCCCTTTTGTATTCCACTACATGGGACTACACACAAATCAACTTAAGACAATGCATCATAATGAGGGAGAAATGTGTATGTACCCAATTTTTACATGATGTGACATTTTTGATACAACAGGTCTAGTAATGATTAGTGACCTCTTAATAATGCTCAAATAGGAACTCTTTAACATTCTCTTCTCTTTTTATTCACTCTCTCTCCTAGGTCCCTTATAACCCCCTTTTTTGGCCCTTTAAACTTCCCTAACCCTATTTTTAATAACTTCCTAGTAGTGATGGAACCAACCTATTAGGTGATGGAACTACCTTATGATGTTAAACAGTCACCACATTGGTGATGAGTTCATCATGGTGGTTTCATTATAATAGGGTTGTTTGTATTAAATTAATCACAATTTATTAATATATAATGTAATTTTCCCCCAAAGGTGGATGTTACATAACCATTCCCTAAAAATAAGGTGGTTTCATCACTATTATTCTACCTTCTAAATTTAGCTTCCATGATTCCTTCCTTGACATGTTTTACATGCTTGTTATCATGTTTATTAATTTTTA
This sequence comes from Torreya grandis, assembly GCA_037957365.1. NCBI lineage: Eukaryota > Viridiplantae > Streptophyta > Pinopsida > Cupressales > Taxaceae > Torreya > Torreya grandis. The sequence goes on from JARHVA010000785.1 coordinate 3,670,698, forward strand.
TACCATAAGTTCACCTTTAATAATGAATATCTTACTCCCTCTTATATTTCAAATTATTTTTAGTCCCTCTTAGTTCAACTCTTAGTTTAATTTAGTTAAAATCCTTCATGCAAGCTTCACTTTTCCTCTACAAGTAAGCCAATTTTCGCTTGATTTTAGATCTAGAATGTTGCATCAGATCTTAGGATTTTTTAATCCTTTACATCCACATCCTAATATAATTTATTTGGATATTTTTATTTGATGACTTTTGTGTTTTAATATATAGTTACAAATAGGGAGAGCCAATATTCTTGCAACCAGGTCTTTGTAAATATCACCTTTAACTAGTCATAGTTAGTTATTCCTTATTTATATATGTGTTTATTTAATTATTATCCACCCTCATTTATGGAGAGTTCATTATATCTTCATTTTATCAAAAGGATATATCATACTAAGGACCAAAATGCAAAACATTTATTACCTTCAATTGGTCTACATTAGGATCAGGTTGGGGGTTCTTATCTTAGATTTATTTTTTCTATTTAAATATATTATATTTGATTAGTATTCATAGTTTTATTCATTTTTTTGTAGGAAAAATATTTCTTCTCTCTCCCATCCTTGCATAAAATAGTAATTAGTTTCCTTGTTTGCTTGTATTCTTTTTAATATATTCTTTCATAAAACAATATTTAATTTAATCAATTGTTTAATGTTATAAATTATATCATACATTTCCATTTATTTTGGTAACTAGGTTTTAGCTTTAGAACAAGTTATTTATTTATTAAATAAAGTAATTAATGACTAGAAAAAACCCTAGATAAACCGAGGTGAACATAAAGTGCCATTATGATTCGAGTTTTCATTGATTAAATCAATTCATAATTATTTTTTAATTCATTTTTATAAAAATCATAACTTGGATCATTTATTTCCATTTCAAATACATTTTTCATAACTAGCATCCAACAACTAAAAAGGATAAAATTTGTTCTTAGCTTCTTTGGGTGAGAGAAAACTCTAGGAAACTCATAGTATTTGCATTTGGAGATTAGATATTTAATTAAATAATTTACATATAAATATAACATACTTTTAATATTATATCCATTCACATATCTATAAAAGAGTATAAAAACAACTTCATATAACCTTCATCTAGGAAGGTTAAAAATTAGTGTTTGCAATGCTAGAATAGACATCTCTCTATATCCCTTTGCATGCATTAAAAATTAATTGGTAAAATAAAAAATAATTTGAACATTTAATGTTTAATTGGTTATATAATATAACCTTATTAAATTTAAGTTAATTAAATATGAGTTGAAAAACCTTGTGTAAATAAATAATTAAATATATTTGTTTATTATTTATCATTTATTTAAAATGTTCACATGAAAGGTTGGAACCATTGGTTACAATGGTCAACTCCCCTCATTTAATTATAAATAAGTTTTATACCCCTATTTTTATTCACTTAATATATTCGGTGAATTCTATGATCATGACAATTTAATATTTGCATATGACAAATATATTACAAATATTTTGTGAAGACTTGTTGAGAAGAAGGGAGTTGAAGAAGAATATATTATGGAAATAAGTTTATCATATAAGAATATATCACACTTTGGGGTTTTTTACCTCATCATATGTTTTCCCACATTAATTCTCCTTGTTCATTGATATGTGATTTTCTAGTTAAATACATCTCTACATTCTACATATATTGCATATAATGATTCTATTCTTTTCATGGTTTTAGAGATTTGAGGGGGTGTACTTGATTTTAAATCTTATTTTCAATTTCAATATATTCAACTCAAAGGATATTTAAATACTTTTCAATCATGTTATGTCCCTCATAAAACCATAGGAGGGAGAATTTTTTTTCATCAACATTGGAGGCCTACTTCAACCTTATATACTTTTGATCTTCATTCAAATGATCTTAGATCCATTTTAGATCAAACAAAGATTAAATCAATGTTTTCTTCAACCATGTGAGAATATTTTTATGGTCTTAGAAGCCAAAAAATCTATAATAAATCCATTTTGATTCACTATTGATGATATGGAGTCAAATCTCTACTTACAATCTCCATTCAACTTGTCCAAAACTCCATCCAAGAAACTATAAGTGATTTTTTTTTAAGATTTGTTTTGATTGAACATGGTTTTACAAACTTTTGGCATTGAAAAAGTTCAAAAACCATTTATTTACCTTAAAATTTTATTTTTAAGGATTTGGTTGCATCACATTGAAGTTTCAAGGTATTTTACAAAGTTTAAGACCCTAAGAAGGCCATTTCAAGTTCTTGAAATTTTATTCTCTGCAACTATGGCACCCATATACTCCTTATATTCATATAATAGTCTATAATCATGTGATCAATTATTTTCTAGGTTTTATATCATTATAAATGCATTCATTAGTCATTTTATTGATTTTAAACTTCTTATTATAGTTTTGGTATCATTGTTTATAATTGCTCTTATATCAGTGTATTTTTTAAACACTTGTGACACCTTATTTTTTCATAATATTTCACAATTTTTTTTCTTTTTTTAGCATTAAATTTAAAAATTATTTTTTATTTACATGATATATTTACTTTTATATCAAATAAGATATAAAATCATATTAATTTTTCTCTTTTTTCAAGGTTTATCTAGTGTTGTAGTTTCATTCTTAAAGGGAAGCAATGGCTTTGCATAATTTAGTGCTAGATAATACTCAAATTATTAATGGATCTAAATTTAATATCTATAAAATTCACATTAAATTCATTTTTATGGGTCAAAAATTGTGGTTGGGACTAAAAATCCTTAATAAGGTAGAATATATCGATTGAGCTTATGAATACATTTCAACTGAAATCATAGGAAACCATGTCGATTATATTAGAGAGTGTTAAGGATGAATTCTTATTCCATATCTATAATCAAGAGTCTATTATTGATATTTGGAAACTCTTTAAATTTATGCATGAGGTAATTCATCTCTCTAATAATATTAAGTTGATTCTTAAGTTACTACATTTATAAAAGGTGATGAAAAAATTGTTACCTTTTTTGCTAAAATTAAGAATGTTAAAGCTCAGATGGATGAAAAATAATATAATTCAATATAAATTATTATATTTAATTATTAATATAAATATTCATGAAAAAAACCATAATTTTATTTCAATTTTGAATTTGAAATACCAAACAGAGTAAGATATCCTTGACCTCCCTACCTTGTCATCTCTTCTAATTCAAAAGGAGCAAGTGATGTTTAATTTTTATTCTAAATATAATGTCACTCAGGCACTCCTCAATCTAAATCTTGTTTTTTAAAACAACAGAAACTATAAATCTAACCCTAATTCTAGTAATGGCAAAAATGGGAGTAAGAAATCTAAAAAATCATAAACCTAAGTTTAATTAGAATTGTAATATATTTGGTAAATTTGGTCATATAAGATAATTTTTTTATAAAAAAAGATAAATTTAATAATAAAACCTATAAAAATAACAAAGGGAATAAATATAATCATACCCATTAGAAGAATCAAAACCATAATCAGAACACCAATCATGAAAAAAATTCTAATGTTATTACATTATATCTTATCTTGTTTGTTTTTAATGAGAATGAATAGATTCCAGATAGTGGTGAATCATACCATATGACATGATTATCTCATATTTTATCTGATATTATAGATATTTCTAAAAATATCTACTTTGGAGATAATTCATTTTTAGAATCAACTAAGCAAGGAAAGGAAAATTCCATAAATGTTGTTATTAATGCTGTTTTCTATGTACCTAAAAGATTTTTTTTACCTTATTCTAAAATTTTGAATGATAATTTCACCATAACTTTTATTAAAGATAACTATTCAATTATAAATCAGTCTAGTTCTTTGAATACTAAAAGTGTTCAAAATAATGGTTTATACATTATTTGGCTTATTTTGCATGTTGTATTTCATCACATAGTAAAAATAAATCTAAATTATGGCATGAAATATTATTACATGTTAATTTTATAAGTTTACATGATATTTATTATTATAATATTTTTTTGTATTCTTTTTATCTCTTCTCATCATGAAACTTGTGACGGCTGCTTATGTGGTATGTAACATACTAATCCCTTTCACAAGAATCATGATATGAAATACTTACATCCTCTAGAATTAAATCATAGTGATGTTTCAAGACCTCTTGAATTTGTATCTCATAATGGTTATGTATATATTTTTACTTTTATTTATGATCATACTAGGATGATTTGGTAATATTTCATTAAAACAAATTTGAAGTGTTTTATAAATTCAAAAAATTTAAAAAATTTATTGAAAATGCATCTAATTTTTCTATGAAGAGATTAACATCAAATAATAGTGGTGAATATACTAGTAAATAATTTTATTATTTCTTGTTAGTTGTGGTATTCAAAGTGAATTAACAACTCACTATTCCTTGTAGAAGAATGGTGTTGCTAAAATGATAAACTGAACCATTATAGAAATGGCTAGAACAATGTTTCATTATTTAAATATTCTTAAGTTATTATGGGACAAAGTATGAATTATTCTATACATATTACGATATATTCCCTAATAAATATTTTCATCTTTCTACTCCTTTATAAATTTGGTCTAAAAATAAACCCAATGTGGCTAATCTTAAGATCTTTGGTAGTCATGCTTCCATCTTTGTTCCTAAAGTAAAAATAAATAAACTTGATCCTACCTCATATTATTGTATTTTCATAATTTATGGAGGAAATATTAAAGGATTAAGATTTTATGATATATATAAAAGATAAATCATTTAGAATATGAATTTTATTATTCTTAAAAAATATTTTTGTGATTCCTCTATGAAACCTCCTTAATGTTATTCATTTGATGAACCTAGCTCTCACGTTTCTCCTTATGATTAAACTAAAGCCTTAGAGGAAGTTGATCCTTTGTTGGATAACTTAGAGTTTGAGGAACCTACCAAGTTTCATGTTTAATCTAAAATACCTAAATAGGAATAATCCTTAATCCAATCTTTTAGTCTTGATAAGCTTAATAAATTAACTAGAAGTCAACATTCTTATCATTATTTAATGACTGTATGAATGTGAACCTCAATATTTTAAAGAATCCATTAAAAATGATATATGGAAATTTTTTATCAAAACTAAGTATAATTCCTTAATTTAAAATAAGACTTGGGATCTTTCCCACCTCTACCTAAAAGGCACATTGTTGGTTGTACTTGGATTTTTAAAATAAAATATAATTCAATTGGTAAAATTGATAAATTTAAATCAAGATCATTTTCTCATGGTTTTACTCAAAAACTCAAGATTTATTATGTTAAAAGCTTTACTCCTATAGAGAAAAATGAGTATTATTATATTATTCATTTATCTTACAATTTAAAATAGTTGGATTATACACCAAATAGATGTCAAAATTGCATTCATGAATGGTGACTTAGAAGAAGAATTCTATATTTCTCAGTCACAAGATTTCACTAACCCTAACAAAGAGCATTATGTTTGTAAGTTACAGAAATATCTATATAGTCTAGAGTAATATCCTTGAGCTTGGTATTATAAAATCATTAGTTATTTTAAAGAACTAGGTTTCTCTAACTGTTATTATGATAATGAGCTCTTTATTAATGTTTAAAATGGTCATTTAATCTTAATTTTATTATATGTTGATGATATTCTAATTACTGGTGATTTAATTATTTTAATTCACAAGTATAAAGGTAAACTAAGTCAAATATTTGAAATAATTGATTTAGGTATTTTACATCATTTTTTAGGAATGACTATATTTCATGACAAAAATTTATTTATTGTATCACAATCTTATTATGCACATACTCTTCTTGTTAACTTTAATATGATTGATTGTAAGCCTACATTTATTCTTATTGAAGTTGGTGTTAAATTTTATTCAAAACCTATATGTGAAAAAGCTAATCATATTCTTTATAGAGACCTTATTAGTAGTTTGATTTATTTAACCATTAATAGGTCATATATTTCATTTTCTATAGGTGTTTATTCTAGATTCATGTAGGATCCATATTTGTATCATTGAAAATTATAAAAATATATACTTGGTTATATTAAAAGAACTATAAATTTTAGTTTATTTTATTATTTTATTGATATTTCTAAATTATATGGTTATTTTGATGTTGACCATGATGGTGATACTATATATCATAAATATAATTATAGATATGTGTTTAAGTTTGGTTCAGGCATTATCACTTGGAGCATCAAAAATTAACCTATTGTTTATGTCTCTTCTATACAAGAAGAGTATACAAATTATATGGAAGATGCTAAAGAATCCATGTGGATACAAAGGTCATTATGAGAACTACATTTGGATGTTTCTCATCTAAAACCCTTCATTGTGATAACCAAATTTGTATAGCTATGGTGAAAAATATATTATAACACTAATGAATTAAACATATTGAATTTTATGTGCATTTTATTTGAGAGAAAGTCCTCAATGGTGATATTGATCTATGATTCTATATTAAAATTGAACAAGTGACATATATATTCATAAAACCACTTGGTTCTTCCAAGTTTCATTAGTTTTATGTAATGTTTGGCCTCTTGGAGTTGCCATTGAGGGAGAGTGTGAATGACAATGCCACTTACTAATGTCCATGTTTTTTTCTTCTTCTCATTATAAAACATTGTAATAAGTCATTTTATGTTATTTTTTTAAACTTTATAAATTTTGAGTTTACAATGTTCTTAATACATTATATCATACTTTGTAATGGAGGTATTTATGTTATAAAAGTCTCAAAATATGCCTTCTTAATTATTTATGAGAAACTATGAAATGTAGTCTCACAATCATGCTAGACTAGACTTACTTTAAAAAGTAGTTTATAGATTATAATTCCCCTTTTTTCAAAAGGTTATGTTTGGAATAATAAAATATTTCAAATCCTTCAATTTTTAAATATTATAGTTTAATTAATAAGGTGACTATGGAATTTATCTCCACTTAGCATTAAAGGAGAGTGTTAGAAAATATAATGTCTAAGTGGTTCTATTATATACCCTTGATACATTTTAGGTAATTAAATAATAATGATTTATTATTTATTAACATGGATTTTAAAAAATTATGTAAATAAATAATAAAACATATATTTTTTACCATTTTTAAAAAATGTTCATGAGATAGGTTGGACCCATTGGTTACAATGGTCATATCCCATCACTTCATCATAAATAGGGTTTTACCCCTATTATTATTCACTCAATACATTTAGTGAATTCTTTGATCAAGACAATTTAATATTTATGTGTGTAAAATATATTATAATGTTTTTGTGAATACTTATTGATGTAGATGATATTTTATGATTATGTAGCACCTTTGTCTTGTACAAATGGAAAACTTAGATCTTGGTTGTTCTTCTTAGTTCTACACTCTCATTACTTCTATAAGCCTCACATCTACTCCATTATGTGCCCTTTGGCCTATCTCTTAGCATGATAATTCTTATATTTATGGTATATACATTATCTTTTTCCCATAATACTTAAACTTTACTTATCTTACACCTCTAAAAGTTTTGATTATGTACCTATTTTACTACTCCTTATATACTAATGTCTAGGATAGATAATAACATTGACATTACCATCATGCCTCGATTCAAGTGTCCATTTCCATAAATTCATATATTTTATCAATGAAACATATCCTAATTGTGATTTAATTTTAGTTATAAATTCAAATGGATTAATATAAATACAAGATCAATCCTCATTCATTCCTCACCTAGAAAAGACCAAAGAGACCAAGGCACTTATAAAAACCACTTTATCAAGCATTCAATTGATCAAAGCTTCCCTATATACATACCAATCATAGTTAAAACACATATATAGGTTTGAATTACTAAATGAGCATCCTAAGAGCCTGAATTTACAAGTTACAATCTAGGTCACTATTGTACTTGCTTTACACACATTGAATGATTCACACATAAGCCAACATATATGGGATAACTACATCAATCTAAGACCCTATTCAGAGTATTGACTATGTATGCAATATCATTTTATATTGGGGTCCTTGGGGTTAGATCAAAATTATATAGCCACTAACCCATTTTCCCCAAGATCACATTGAATATAAAAAGCTCAAGTTTTTCTATTTCACAAAGAGTGATACTTCATGACCCAAATGTAAATACACCAGAGTGAAGGCCACAAATAACCAAGAATCATCCAAGTGGTTTCATAATATTTCAATAGATATTCCAAATAGTACATCAATATTAAACCCACAAAGTAATGTCAACGTAACCATCTAGGATTGATGTTACTATCTAGATAGTTAGAAACACTAGATCTAGAATTTAACAATTGTTCAAGAATTATCTTCTCATCTGCTTCATGAATATTAAAAATATAAATATAAAATATCATTAGAGTAGTTAAGTAAATTATTTTATGTCATTTTATATACTAACATAGTTTTGCTTTCCATTAATATACTATCTTAGCATAATAAATTCAATGTATTCTTATATATGAGTTTACCATTTAATTGGATTGATATAGATTTGATTATCACACTTGTGCCATTTCATTTCTACATTTTTAACCCTAAGCTTAAATTTAAATACCAACACATAAAATTTAATTTTAGGTTAAAAGGTGAACCTGATCCATGTCAATATCCAATTTTTTTTGATCTAGACCTTCCAAGCCTCCTAGGGTTTCAGCTTGTTGATGGATTTATAGATTTGATGCTTTAACCTAGGGTTTTACCTCTTATGGTCACAATGGATTCATGTAAAAATACTTGTAAGTCAATTCTTCGGTGACTAACACATTTTAGACTCCAAAAAAGTTCATTTAAAAATTCCTTGGATGTATTTTCTACTCATATTTCTATATGAAAAAACCTCTATTTTTCACCAAAATTTGGTACAGGTTTTTCAATTTTTTAAAATTTAATATTTTTTGTAAATTTAGATCTACAAGTCATACATGTATTTTTGTTTCACTATTTTTTTGGGTTCATTTTATTTCCTATTTTTACATAAAAACCTATCTTATATTTAAAAATAAAACTTAGCCAATAATCCTAAATTGTTATAACTTGAAATCATGTTTCCCATATATTGGTTTGTTAATTATTTCATGGTATAATACCTTATAGTTTCTATTACTTGTTATATCTCAAACCTAATTAGAACATGTTTATCTATAAGGGATATAAAACTTGCATTCTTTCACACTCCATGTTTTAATGTTTATAATAAGAGGGTTTCATATAGCAAGCAAAAGTTAATCTCTTGTCAAAGTTCATTTTATAATGCTATAGAGCCAATATATAGATGCCAACATACAATGGAATTTCATTATTTTGATCATTTATTTAATGTAACTAATGATCAATGTATTACATTTGAAGACCTATAATAACACTAAAAATATGTTAAACCTACTTTTATTCCTTATAGCTTTGATCATGAAAAAATAATGAGGATCCACTCTCCCTGACTTATATATCCAATCTTAAAAGGCCTAAAAATCTTAAACTTGTTCATTTTACGAAAGGTGATACAATAGACATGATGGAATTTAACATGGAATATGATGAAGATTTTTCATGCATAAATTCCTAAGTTGAATCTAAAATTTAAATTTTTCCTTCTTTGTCATGTGATTCAAATATTGAAAATATTATCCCTTCTTTGGATCAGTAAAAAAAAAATATTGCAAGAAATTCTCCTTATATAGGTCCAATTGATACAAATATATGTACTAATTCTCTTCCTATTATTTTAGATTTCTAAGATGAAAATGATAATACTAGACAAATTAATGGAAACACATGTTCTTATAATTTTCTTATAACTCGAAAGAAACAAGAAAACATGTTTTCTAAAGGTTTCATAATGAAATTATTTCCTAATACAAATACCAATGATGCAAATGATAGTAATGTAGATGTTCCTTTCTCACATAAAAATGATGAACCTAAAGTAGAAAGTGAAATAATTTATCCTAATCTTATGGTATGTCATGAAATTTCAAGAAACATTACACCTTGAAATACTAATGATGTCAACCTTCATTATACTCAAAAATATATAGTTGCCTCTGTAGACATGGGTATGCCTTTATCAAATATTAAAAAAACCATGTGATGATCCTCTTAACCCTAAGATGGGTGATATCTCTTATCCATCTAACTTGGTCCAAGCTATCACTTATCTAAGGAGTAAGAAGTCCCACCCTATAGTTTTAAATGAAGGTAATCACTATAAAATACTTGGGGTTTGTGCTTGTGAATCCTTAAAAGATAAAATCACCAATATGACCAAGTTAATAAATGAGTTAGAAAATTTGATTGCATACTTAAAAAATCTAATAAATACTAGTTTTAATCATGTAATTTCATATTCAATTAACAATAGTATATGCAACAAGGATTTTTATATAAATTTAAAGCTACAATTGAGCACATATAAAATAATTAATTCAAGTATTATACCAAAGGGTACTAAAAGACCAAGTGATATCCTAAGAGAAATGATTCAAGATAGAGTGATAAAATTGCCTAATCCACCTCTTATGAGGATATCCAGATACTAGTTTGCATATCATAGAATGCATGGGCATCATATAGACCATTTATTTACATTAAATAACAAAATAAAAAGTCAAAGATAGTGGTGACCCTATAATTGATACATCACTCAAGAAAACCACTCACATTATGAGTACCTCTAATAAAACACAAGTTCTAAAAAAACAAATGTGGGTACTAAATAAAACTTTAGATCAAAAATAGTTGCAAACATCAAACATAGAGCAATAAAAGGTTTAACAAGATAAATAATATCAAGAAAAGGATACAAATTTACCTTTCAATAATGATACCTAGTTTTCCAAAAAATATGGTTTTGGAAATAAATATTTACAAAACTTTGGTTATCATGGTTAATGATTAGGAAAGAATTCCCAAGGAATCACTCACCCTATTTCCACATCTAATTATAATGACTGTGAAGGCTTGGGATATATTGGTAATACTAATTCAAATCATTCAAAAGTACATTTTGTCAAAGAGAAAGAACCCACAAATTTAAATAAGGTAAAAAAGGAGAAATGGACACATCAAATATTTACACTTGGATTTATATCCAGATAGGTCTAAAATAAATAGGTACTAGAAAAATATAATGTTTTATATATGCTTAAAAATGGGTAAAATATAATCCCTTCCTCATATCAAAACATTCTTTTATCACTACTCATATAGATGTTGCACATTCTACAAATGAACAATTCATCAAACCATGTTCTAATTCACTCGATAACTTACCACATGATCATTATAGTATAACTTTCTTGTTTCCATACTATTTTATTTTCACATGGTGATTACCTTAGTTATCACTACATCAGTACAAAAAGATAAAATTTAAGGTTGTAAGGTCTCAAAATTTCCAAAAATACCAAAAAAACAAAAACAATCAAAAAAATCCAATAACATTTTCAGCACTTACATGTTTATTGGCTCCTTGGAATCTATATTTTACTTCCATATTGATGTAACACATAATAAATTATTCATACATATACATATGTGTCACACTTCTACATTAGGAGTGATACAAGAATACACAGATATATGATACACTCATATTTTAGATGTTGGGTTTTCCCTCTACTCATGTCATATGGACATTAGGGGCATCTGATTCTTTGTTCTTGATACACATTATATTATTTTATGATCACTCTACACTATCATGTTTGAGATTACATATTTAATTAGACATACCTATTATACATGATTATATATTACACAGGGTACTTCATATGCTAAAAACTTGAAATAGTTTTCTAAAACACTGGATCCATGGGCCACTATGACATGTTTTTTCTAGTTGCTTATGCTTTGATTTATGCACTTCTTTGAGTGTCTTCTCTTTCTTATTCAATAATTTTAATATGATCCTTTGCTTACGGCTCCCATGCATATATATACTTTATTTAAAATTTTCATCATGTCATTGTTTGTGGTATAGATATTTGAATATGTTATTCTTTTTTTCATATACATTTTACTAAGACATGTCCCTTTAATTGTGTAACATTTGAATATGCCCCTTTTTTATGGTGTCTTTGGACCATTACTTGTTCTCTTGATTCTGACTGATCTTGTGTGTGTGATTTTTAAGTTGTTGATATTGTACTATTACTATCTATACATTTCCATTATATTTAGCATGCATATTAGGCCTACATGTGATCACATTGGTTCTATGTGCTTCAATGATACATTTACCTAGATGATTTAATTTTATATGCTACATAGTTACATTCACATATTTTACAATTTTCTTAACCCTTTTGAGGTGAGGTAACTCCCAGTTCCTATTTTTCCCTCACCTCAAAGTGGGGGCATGTCATATATATTTGTTCTCCACACTTTTAATAATTATTAGATTCATTTGGGTTATGATTTGAAATAATGTTCTTAACACTTATTTAGTATTTGATACTTATATAAATTTATGTTTAGTGGGGTCATGTCATATGAACATGGCTTCCACATATTCATACTTTTAAGATTTAATGGGGTCATGATTTGGAGTCATGTTCTCCACACCTACTTAGTATGAAAATACCCAAATTACAATGGGGGAATGTTTTGGAAACATTTTCTCCACATTGGTAATTATATCAATTTTTATATTTCTACATATATAGTTGGGGAATGCATTAGAAGCATGTCCTCTACACTTAAACATCTATCTAAGTTGGCCAAAACACATAGTTATATGATTTAGATTTGTAGTTATGGTATAATTTTATACATTGGTACCATTTTTATACATGGTTTTAGCATGATACATATCTAAGGTGCATATTTGATGCAACATGTGCCTAATATTTTAAAATATAAATCATTTTTATATTTTAAAACCATTTCATGTATTGGTACCCCACATAATTTTATGGACCATATTGAGCCAATATAATATAATATTTGGTTCACATTTTGATATAGTTGAGGTGATCAAATATATGAATCTTTCCATGTTTTCAAGCTGGACTTGATCATCTAGCCTCACTAGGTTATAAGTATCATTAGGTTGCATGGTTAAATTAATCTCAACTACCAAGTGGTAACTCATTTTTACTCCAAATTATGGGGTATGTGCCTTCATTTATATCTCTATATCTATCTCATTAGATATATACAATTTAAATATTTATCCTAATCTTAGTTTTAGAGCCTTACAATGATTCATCTTTTTAAAAACAACTTGTCAATAGGAAAGGTGGTTACATCGACACATAAGTGTACTCCTAAACCTTACTCTTTTAATTTCAATTTATTTTAAGTAATTTTAACCCATATTATATGCATTGATGTTACCTTTTAACATTATCTTGGTTGTATGTCAGTTACCATTAAATCACTTAAATTTGACTCAAGAAAATACAAGGTGTTCATATACACTTGAGTACTTATTACTTTCCTTTTAAACTACTAATTTCATTACTATATTAAAGGGGGGACAAATTTAGATGATATTTTATGATTATGTATCACCTCGGTCTTTTACACTTCGAAAAATTAGACCTTGGATGTTCCTTTTAGTCATACACTCTCCTTATTTCTATAAGCCTTGTATTTACTTTATCTTTTTCCCTTTGGCCTATTTCTTAGTTTGACTAGTCTTATATTGATGACATAGACATTCTATCTTGCCTAGAATACTTAAAATTTACTTATATTACACCTCTACAAATTTTGATCCTAGACTTGTTTTGCTACTCCCTAGACATTAATGTCTGGGATAAATAACAGTGTCAACATGAATGTCCCACCCTAATTTAAGTTTCCAATACCCTAAAGTCATTTAATTTATAAATTAAAAAAATCCTAATGGTTGGCTTAAGTGTTTTAATGTGAGTTATTACTCTAAAGGGTTGATATAAATATAAGATCAACCCTCATTCATTCCTCACCTAGTAAAGACCAGAGATACCAAGGCACTTATCAAAATCACTCTATCAAGCATTCAATTGATTAGCTTTTCCATATTTCCATACCAATCATAGGTACAATACATATATAGGTTTTAATTACTAAGGGATCATACTAAGATCCCAATTTGACAAGTTACAAGATAGGTCATTATTGTACATGTTTTACACACATTACATGATTCACACATAATCTAGCATATAGCAAATAACTACATCACTTTGAGGCCATACTCAGAGTATTATCAATGTATGAAACATCCTTTAAAAGTGGGGTCATTTGGGTTAGGTCAAAACTATATTCCCACTAACCCATTTTCTATAGGGTCACATTAAAAATCAAATATAGGGTTTTTCCATTTCATAAGGAGTGATAGTCCATGACCCAGATCTAATTGCATTATATCAAAGGCGATGATGAACCAAAAATCATACAGGTGGTTGCATCATGTTTCACCATATATTTCATATAGGATACTAGAATTGAACCTAGATAGTAGTGTTGATGTAACCATTTAGGGTTAACACTACTATCTAAATAGCCCAAAGCACCAAATCTAGAATTTGATGACTATTCTAGAATTGTCTTCTCATATTCTTATTGCATGTTATATATTTAAAATCTACATTAGCATCATATCTAAATAAGTATATTATTTAATTTAATTTTCTATATCTATCATAGTTATACTTTCCATTAATAGAATATCTCAAAATAATAAATTTAGTGTATGTTTATATCTTAGTTTAACATGTAACTAACTAGCTATAGATCTAATTATCACCCTTGTGCTATTTTATTTCTAAATTCTTAACCCTAAGATTAAATTTAAACTGCCCCCACATGCAATTTCATTTTAGGGTTAAATAGTTGAGAAGAAGGGAGTTGAATAAGATTGTGTTGGGAAAATAAGTTTCTCATATAGAATACATCACATTGTGATTATTTTTACCTCAATAGTGGTTTTTCCATGTTAATTATTTGTGTTCTTTGATTTATGATTTGTGTAGAGACTTAAAATCAAACACTTTGTGTCAATTCTAATTATGTATTCTATAGACACTTTCAACCTTACCAAAATCACTATTATTATAATTATTGATTAATCCCATTTAATAAAGTCTAATTATTCCTTTGAAATAAAAATCCATGGATTTCAATTTATCCTATTTTCCTAAATTTAAAAATGGAATATTGCCTCAAAAATGGATGACATCATAAGAAAAAGTGTGAAAATAATCAAAGCTTATGACATGTCTTACACTTTACTTACACACTCAAGGAAATATCTTACATATCACTTACACACAAATGGGTCATGATTTGAGTCTCTTACACCCCTCTTAAATATTCCACCCCTTTTCTTCCACATTCTATATTTCTCATTAATGATAATAAAGGACTAATCTTGGGTCTTTGATCTTCTTCTCAATATATATGGTCTATAATCATTTGCCAAAACAATAAATAAAAGGGTCTACACACTTTTTTACAATGTTCAACTAAGGCAATGAAGCTCTACCAAATCTCAATGCCATAATTTAAAAAATTATCATGCCAAATCTAAGCCAAGAATCAAGTGTATAAAATGAGAGATGTTTCTCACATATGGAATCAATTATTGGCAACGACTTCTACATCTACATGTCAAGCTCAACCTCTTTATATTAGTTCACAAGAAAATATTAAAGGGAGGTAAAAACATGGTTATTTATATTTTAATTTCATTTCTTGTTTAATTTCCACATACCTCAACCTAGGGATTGGGCTTGAGATGTTAGTTCTTAAAGTTGTTTTTATTATGTTCACTAACAATTGAATAACCTCTCTTGGATTATTTATTTGAATAACGACATGCCTAGTGGGACCCAAAGGATTAGATACACCCTACAAACACTTATAGACTATTTTCCTTCTTCTGATAGCTAGAATTAGACTTCCAAACAAGTTAATTCACTCTTTTTTCTCCTAAATTCTATCCTAGTTATTTCAGACCAAATGGTGAATTCAATACTGTGTAACTATGAATTTGAAAAAATCCTTAGTGAAATAATCATATGCAATAATAATTATATATCATCAAAATAATGAAATTGGAATCTTTATTAGTGAAATAATTCTTTGTAGTAGAAAACTTGTCTTAGGCCTATTTTTACTTTTTTTTACCAATAGTGATGTTACAAGTAATTTTAGAGAAATCATTTTAAATATGAAAAATCATTTTTATACATTTTTCTATCTTTACTATTTCTTTATAGAACTATGAAATTGTTAAACCTTGTAGTGAATTTGTCTTAAGTGTAGTAATAAAATTATATTTTCAGTATTTGTAAAATTGTAGATAACATTAGCAAAATTGTTACACTTATTAGCAAATTTGTTTCACTATGTTTTCTATCTATTTTTTTGCATGGGTTAAATTGGTGAAATCATTGACCCTAACAACAAAGTAATTTACCTTATTAGTGAAATCATTTTTATTAGTAAAAAAATCATTTAATGACTATTTTGAGTTCTATGTGCAGGTTGAAGTAGTGAAATCAAAAGACTAATCAATGAAATTAGACTACGTATTTGTGAAATTATTCAATATTAAGGTTGAGACTTAAAATATTATCCTTTAAACTCATTTTTTGTTAAAAACCACATTTATCAAAATTATAATCATTTATGTTGCAAGACCTTGGCCAAAGAAGTGGTATTTTGATTCAAATAAATCATTCTTATATCAAATTTTGATATGGAAATTTAAAAAAAATCACATTTTAATTGTCTTATAAAAAAATAACATTACAAGTTTTCTTGTTGCTTGATTGTCTTGTGAGGTTATTTTTACATGCATGCTCTCCCCCTTTTGGGTGACTCATAAACACAAAAGTTCATATTTTCCTTTTAACCTATTTTTAATTTGATTATGTGGGTAGGATTTCATCACCTTCCCACAAATATTTATGGGTGTTTTGACCTAATAAGTAACATCCTATTATGGTACCAAACCTTGTTTATCTAGAGGAGTATACAACTTGAGGATCATTGCCATCATCAAGGCCTAGATTTGTGAATGCAAATTTTCATGTGAGGAAAGTAACCCTAGGGAGTTCTTTCCAATATCCTAGGCCAAAGTGTGGTACCCTAAAAATTATAAATCTTTGAAATAATATTGAATTTATTAATTGATATATTTGTGCCCATGTACAATTAGTTACATTGGGACCATCTAGAAAGCCAAGGAAAATTATAAACAAACCCAAAATTTGATAGCACTTCACTGATACCCTTACGAGTGAAGTGATACTAAAGGGATAAGACCATCTCATGAATGGCCCTATCTTTTATTTTTATTATACAACTCTTTTTATATATATTATTCATTAATGTAAGGGTATAAAGGTAACAGCCTCTAAAGATCACCTTTCTCATACAAACCTTTTGAGAGAAGGGTGGGGTTAAAATAACACCAATAATTGCAATAATTTCTTTAATAAACATTTAAATTTTATAATTATATCTCAAGGCAAGTATTTCAAAAGTTTAATGGATGTGAAGCAAACCTACATCAATTACCGAAATTACCTTGTAATTGTTTTATGTTGTTACTTTATTGTTGCATCAAAACCTTGTTTATATTTAAGACGAAATCAAACAAACCAAGTCCAAATCCTAAAAAAAAAATTATACACACATAATGAGGTGTTAATCTTCCAAAATTTTAGGCCAAACAAAATTAGCATGTTAAAAATTTGTCCTATTACCTATATTACTTGTCTAAATAATGTCTTTAGGATGCCTAAGTCATAATCAAAGCCTTGTTTGAAATAAAGTTGCCAATTTCAAACCAATTTCAAGACCAAAGTTCCAAATTCTTGTCCAAATTGTGTTTCTATGTCATAGAATTTGATCTAAACCTATATTTTGATCAAATTCCAAGTTCTAATTTCAAACCAATTCCAAGGCCAAAATCCAAATTATTGTTCAAACTATGTCATTATACTATCAACCTTATTCTACTTCAAGTCAAACTAATCCAAGGCCAAGTTCCAAATTCATGACCATTCAAAGGTCTAAGATAGGTTTCAAAGATCTAAGCCTTTTAATTAGACCAATTCAAAACATTTACAACATACCAAACATTTAGCATTAGAACTTAAAACCATTATACCTAAAAGTGTGTGCATCCTTTCTAAAACATGTTTATTTCACACACCTTTCCTATTTAGATACTTACATGAACAAACATTGATTGAACTATTACATTTTAACATTTTCATTGACAAAGCTAATTTAAAATTCAAATTCATATTTTACCAAGGTACCATTCTAAGCCAAACCTAGTTCATCTTGAACCACTTACCAATCAAATCCCTAATTTGGTTTGTCTTGAACCATGTACCAATCAAAGCCAAATATGGTTCATATTGAACCATGTATCAATTAAAACCAAATATAGTTCATCTTAAACCACATTTTAATGCCAGATCATGTTTATTTCAACCAAATCTAATTATTTTGAATCAATTACATGCTAATTCAAAACCACAGGTTGCCTTTCTATTCAATCTCTCACACCTATTGATGGGGAATTATGAAGTAATGACATCCATCCTTTCTTTAATTTGAATCATATCTAGGCCAATCAACCTTTTTTGGGCAAAATTAAATCAAGTGCAATTATAACCATTTAAAATCTATGCCAATCCATCTTGTTAGGGAAAATCCATTCCAATAAAATCTTTTTCTCCCTTTTAGGGGCCAAACTAGTTCTACCAAGCCAAGATGGCCCTATTTGGGCCAATTTCAAATACTAAGCTAAGAACAACCTCTTTGGGCTATTCATCTTGACTAGTACATCCCTCTTTTTGTTAATTTAAAAAAACAAGACAAGACCATCGTCTTTGGTCTATTTCTCTGCACCAATACCACCCTTTTTGGGCTAATCTCAAATACCAAGATAGTCCTCCTTGGGCCCATTTAAATTGAGACTAAGACCACCCACTTTAATCCTATTCTAAGTGAGACCATTACCACCCTATTTGGGGCTAATTTATTCCATAAAATTTCCCTTACTTGTATACTTTCTTGGGGTTATTGGTCTAAGGTTGATCTGAGTCATGGCATATTGTAATCCTAAACCTACTCTAACATCACTAGTATTTAGTCAAGAAGTAAGGGAGCATCTCTAAATCTAAATATACAAATATGTCATTCAGTGTTGATCATGAAAAAAATAAATAATAACTCATAAATGTGTCATCTAATGTAGACTATGGAAAAGACCAATTTACACGACACCTTTTTGACAACAAAGATGAAAACTTGTGAGATTATTAAAGTTGGGTACTAAAATTTTGGCTATATTTCTATTAGATAAATTACATTATTTGATTAAAGATACTAATGAGACACTTCTCACACTACCATAAAATTAAGTTAATCAAATCCAATAGTGTATACTTATTATGCAATTGGCCCTCCAAGAGCCCTTATCTATTAATTAGGCAAGTGTGCCCAAGTCTAATAACTACTCAATTAGGATATGTCATGATCTCATTCTCAAACGTGATCATATACATCCATTTCTAAATTAAGATCAAGATAGTCAATCCATTTTTGAATTTTTTTTCAAATAACCCATCTTTGACCAAATCCAAACCATTGATGATCCACATGTAATTGATAAAGAGCTTATATTTGACATAATACCCATCTTTAAAAAGCCTATTATTATTGAGTCAGAACCCATTATTTGTCCAATGATATAATTTACCCATTTATAAACATTATTTCATCCTAGAGACTCCATTTCCAAGTGAAATGTGGAAAAGATAATTGTGGACAATGCAATTCAATAGGCCCTCTTCATGACTACTTCAAAATTAGAATTGGGTTTTATTTTATAACCAATATAAAAAAAAGGTTCCATTATAGAACCAATATAATATTTAACATTTGAATTAGAATAAATGTCAACATTAACATTAGATTTATATCCTCTTGAGTTATAATCAACTATAGAATCATAAGATATTAATGGTTGTTGTGACATTGGTTGCACATTTTGGCATATCTAATTAAAAACATTTGTGATCATTCAATGGTTTTTGAGGATGTTTCCTTCAACATCAACACAATTTCTCTTGGTAGCCTATAAGAGGACTATATTGCCTTTTATCCTTCCATTTCCATTACCCATGCCTTTAACATTAACTAGCCTAGTCATTACATTGATATACCATCTCCCACAAATGTTGATTAAGATTGATAGAATCATGCATTATTTAACTTATTCCATGGTGACATTTTAGTAGCATAGTTTCTAGGGAAGCAACACACTATCCAAGTATAAGATAAATGTCCTAATGAAATCTCACTTTAGGCTCTATGGGACAATCAAATTTTAAACTCAACATCTTTTAGTGAAACCTTGTTTGAGGTGCTAGATGATAATCAAAATAAAAAATAGAATCCATTAGTGAAACCTTGCTTAAGGTGTTCTAGGAAAATAAAAATGAATTATAAAAATCCCTTAGTGAAACCTTATTTAAGGAACTATTGGATAATCTAGATCAGAATAATCAAGAATAATTTTTAGTGCTCTAGGTTGCACCCTAGCTGAAGAGAGGAATGTTCAAGCCCAAACCCCAAACCTAGGATAATATGGGAATAACCTTAGGTTTTGTGTTACCTAATGATTAGGTCAAACCTCTAGATTTTAAGTGGATAATTCCCCTAATTTATTCATTCCAATGTTCTCTCTAAGACCTAAATAAGCTGGGATGAAAAGGGTAAATGAATTGCATGAATTAAACCTACTCTAAAGTGTGGTGACGTACATGATGATAATTGTGTCCACTCATTCAATATTGGACTCTCAACACACTATTAGACAATGCATAAAGCTTAGATACTACCTTAAATGACTTATGGGAAAAAATATTTCATATATAGGTTAGGAAAATGACAAAAGTGAGAGGGTCAAGAGGAAAAGGCCTGGTTTAAGGCACTTGCAATCTGATTTCCACTCCAAACTTGAGCTATCCACCTAACAACACACTATACAACTTGCTAAGAAGATTTTTAATAATTAGGTGTAAATTGGATGTATAAAATGGAATGCCATACCACTATTTCATATAATACAAGCATGATCACATAAATTATATGTCAAGAATAAGCTAGAATATGCTCTATTCATCATTAAAGAGGTACATAAGTATAAATACTGACAGAGTCTCCTGATACCAGCCTCAGTGATACAAACTAAGGAAAAAATAGTTGAATATGTATAATACACAAGGAGAGAAGAAGGGTAATATGGCATGAAATTGAGATAATGGGGTCATAATTAACCAAATTCAACTCAAACTTTAGTTATAATAGTTACACAATTCTCATTCTAACCCCCTCAATGCATTAGACCTCCTTGATGGCTTATTTAATGAGGTATTGGCATTGGAAATAGGTGGTAGAAGGTGTAACTAACCTATTAAATTATTTTCAAAGCATGACCATTCCTAATAAAGGTTAAACATTCCATTTTGTATAAGTTATAATCATGAATTAGGCCATCATAATCATGTAACAACCCACTCTACTCTACATCAAAGTGATAAAGTCAAGAAACTATCTCAAACTCCATCATATATATAGAATTAACATTGAATTACCTTCAAGGGTGAGCCACCAATGTATCATCCTTGATTTTACCCATTTCATTAGTGTTTTAATGCCAATTTAAACTCTTTTTATCGACAATATCAGCCAGTTAGGCCTATTAGGCCTACTTTCCAAAGTGTTTGTATATGGGCCTCCATGAAACCAACAATAAATGTGAATATCCTATGTATGAGTGTGATTCATGATTTAATAAACACTTAAAACCATGAAATAGGCTTCGAAAGGCATTAACAAATTGAAACTCCACTTCTCTAAGTTGGTTGTTTCACCTTCTTCATACATTAGTAGACTAGTGGTTTTGAATGTACTTTTATATACCTTTAAAAATAATTTTTTTATCATGTTATTCTTTTATAAGGTTAATTAAGTCCCAAAAAATCTATCCCAAGGATTTGAATCATTATGTATAGTCAAACATCCTTCTTTCTTCTCAAAACCCTAAAAAATTACAAATTTATAGCATTCCCATAACATGTCCATATAGTAAATTACCATCAAGTTAATCCTCTTTAAGTGTAATTTACCTTCCATGAGTTTTTTAGACCATTCTAGGATGTTGGGGCATCAAAATATCAAGTTTTTTGAGACTGGGTCTAACTAGGGATTTAGGGAGGTTTATGAGTGCTTAGGAGTCTTAGAGATGATTCATATTATATGGATGTCCAAGTTTGGAATAAATTCCATGAATCTCTAGGGAATTAACCTACTCAACTTACATGAATATATTTGAATCCCATGCAAAGGGTAGATGAAGATATGAACATCAAAAGGTGACCCTATAATAGTCTATAGGCCATTTATGAATGTCTAAATTCTTAAGGATTGTTCATGAAGGCTATCCCCCAATTTCAATAAATCTATCATGGATTCTTTGATCATAGGGAGACTTAAATTTCCCTAATATCTCTAGTTTTGATAACCTACATGGTGGAGTGGGTGAGTGCTTGAAGTTGGCACTTGGGTGGATTAATTATAGGATTTAGGGTCTTGAGTAAATTTTTGAAGATATTTTGACCTTTCTCACACTTTTTTACATTTTAAGACTCTTAATTAGGGTATTTTATCTTCATACTCCTCACTTTGATCATATAATTTGCTACAGGAGCTTGAAGGGGACTTAATATGGCATTAGGGTGTGTAATTAGACCTAAATCTTGCCTATTTAGGTTATCCTCAATAGCATTTGACTATAGTTGTGGATGTTATCGCTTAAGAGGATGTATTATTATTATTAAACACCATGATATATTAAAAACCTTTATGGGTTCCAATTGACTTTGTATACCTCCAAAACTTGATTTTTCCTATTTAGCACCTAGATTGTTAGTTATGACATTGTCTAGTCTGATAAAAAATAGTGGGTATACCCACTATTTATCTGACCAAGAAAATAGCATGGGTCCCTTTTATTACTCATGATTACCCTCTCCCCTAATTTTTAAGACTTAACTCTGCCTAAAATGGGCTCAAATGACTATTTTAGCTCAAAATGGTCTTATACTACTTACTAATTGTATGGTTGAGTGTGAAATCCTTGAGATTGATGCCACCATAAGTGTATTTATGGACTAAAAACCATCATTAATCTCTCCTATATTTTACCTATACCCTTATTCATCATATTCTATGATTTTGGACTGGCTTGTGGGATGCTTGAATGTTCCCAAAGGTGATGTGCCTGCTATATCTAGAATATGCCTATAGGCCTATTTGGCCTCAATTAAGTGTTATAGGCCTAAAGGAAATTTAGGATGATTATATACCCCAAAATATATCATAACATTTATTTATTATCATCTCCTATCCCTCTACAACTATCCATTTGATTCCCAACTTCAACCATGTCCTTCTTTCCATGTTGTATGTAGGTGACACCTGAGCATTGGACTGCCTACATGTATATGAATTCCTTTCCATTAAGTAGTGACTTGGGGTCAATATAAGAATTTAATTATAATTAATTCAAACCTTCATTAAAAAATTTCCTTTAAACCTTTCCACTTTATTATTCCCAATGCATATGAATGCCCTCTTAAGGCTAGTTGACGAAGTTTTACTTGAAACCCCTGCCCTCTATTCATCTGTAGTTTGATTGAAAATGGAATCATGTCTATAATTATATATGAATAATGTCCAAGATATAATAAATATTTGTATTATGTGTTATTACATATTTATTCCCTTGACATATAGGTAATTAAAACCATTATATACTCTTCTCCTCAAGTTAGTCTCATATGACTAGTATGTAGGTGTATATTCTTGTATTTCTAACTGAGTAGGGTGGTAATATATCCTTTATGTGATTTTTTTTTTATATTTTGAGAGAATTCATGTCTTAATTAAGTCTCTATTAATTTATCCATTTCACTAATTTCCCAAAAATATTGACCCTCATCATACACACCAATCTCAAACAAGCCAAACAAAGTGGCAATAGGTGATGGTCTAAAGAAAATTTGATAATAAAGTAGCATATTCATTTGTGTTCATTCCATAATTTTAAATAAGGAGTAATATAATTTTCATGGTGGTTATTTTACCCCTTAACTTTTTTTCACATGGTGCTTTTAACTCTATTTCTAGAAACTTTTATTGTTTGTCCTTGACCTACTGACTGTAGGTATGCATATGATGCTACTGTAGGTTTTATATGAGATAGGATCCCTCTTAAATGAAATTTCATATTTCTACTTGTTGATATTAGTATGTTAGGTCTCTATCCAATATTCCCTTATATTTTCATATTTCATTATTAGGTTCAAGGAAACTTACCTTTTAATCAAATTGGTCAAACTAGCCCCTAACTACTAGTGTTGGTTTGATATCAAACTTACTTGATAGAGATAAGGTATATATTTTATGTTTTATGAGTCTTTTTGTGTATTATTTACACTTTGGATCTCCCACTAGATAACTCATAGTCTTATGAATCACACCTCACCTTCAACTTCCTTCTCGTGACATGTGTAAACTAGTTTAGGTGGCTATAGGTGTTTTTAGGCCTGTGATGGAGGTGGTGACCTAATGAATTATGAGTTAATGATCCATTATAATAAAATTACTATGTGTTTTAGACATCTCACTATTTATATTTAATGATTATTCACTTATTTTATCAAACTTAAGACTAAACCTTGACTATCTTCTTAGTGTTTAGTCATCGAGGAGTGCAGACCATATGTTTGAACTAAGATTGTCCAAATGTACCACTTGAGGTGAAAATTACTTTGGAATACTTATGGTGATCATATATCAATAGGTCATTATATATAACTCATCACAAGTATTATTTATCTCATCTTACTATCTTTGAAGAGGTCTCCTTAGTCATGCTCCTTGAATACTCTACTACAGTAGCCAAATAATTAGTTGTAGATGTGTTTTTGCCATTTTTACAGGGCATAAGACTAGTATGAACCCACATTTCCATGATCTCATGACCTATAAAGGTTACCAAGGGTGTATGGAGGCTTATTATCTTGTTTTAGACCTTGAAGGGAGGGTGTATGGGTGGATAAATATGGAAGTGGAGTGAAAAGGGTGTTATAACATCAAAATAGGGTGGTAACATAGTAACATGGTAGTGATGAGTGTGAAGTGACAGTGGTATGAATAAGTCATGAAATGGAGGGTAATACCCATTCTAAGACCAACTACCTACACTTTAGGGAGTCTTATACTCTTACCCAAGTAATCATTAATTTTTTGAGGCATAAAACATTATATAGAGACTAAAAATGAAACCTTAATAACTCAAAAAACCTTAATTTTCCTAAACAAATCTTAAACTCTATTAAAAGGAATTATGAGATTGAGGAGTCAAGAGCGGTGGTCTATAGGAATTTGAGGCTACCAAGGAGGTCTTAAATCTTGTATATAATGAAATTAAGATGTTATATCATCAATATAACACCTCTTTCCATTCTTTGAGCTTCTTTTTGAAGTTCTACAGGTGTTTTTGGACTGTACATAGTCCTTTTAAATAGTGATCTCCACATATGCATAAGTCTTCTTTCCTTGAGGTGTTATAACATATAAATGGATATTATACATTAATAAAAAACATTAAAATTATTAAAACACCTTTGAAAACTCTCCTACTCATCTTGTAACTCTTTACAAAGACATGAAACCTTGGTTCATTGCATAGACTTATCTTCAAGTTGCACATAAGAACCAGTCATGAAGATTTTCCATTTTTTTGAGATCACACATGTGATATAGGTTTTTAAATTTCCATAATATACCCCCTAAATACCTAAAAAAAACATCAATGATTGGATTGAGAAAACATATTAGAAGTCCATAAAAACCACCCAATTAACATTGGCCTATGCAGATGTATAGGGCATACACATTCCTTAAATTTTTAAGAAATGTTTATAAATATGAGGAGACTAATCCCTAGAAAAATTCCCATTATTGGAATTTTCTTTAGTTTACTTATCATGGGCAAGAGTTGGGACCTCCTCTCTCTCTCTCTCTATACGGTACAAGTAGAAACTTAAGGAGCTATCCAAGCTTGAAAATAAGGTGAAGGAGGTGAAGGACTGGTTGTGATCTTAATTGACCTCTATTTGTCATGAATATTTTTAGGGACATCGTAAATGAGCTCACCTTCAACCTTTTATCCTTTGTTATATGGTATAGGCTACATAATTTTGTACAAATGTAGAAAAGCCCCCAAAAAGAGTGTTTTTCCACAATTTTCTCTATGTTCAAACCTGACAATGCCAATTTAGGGTTAGAAGGAGGGAAAAATGAGTTAATAATCCATTTACAAGTAGTATAAAAATATGGAGGAAGTGTAAAGGTCACAAAATGGCAAGTGGGACCCACTTGGATAGTGGAAAGGCATAAATGTGTCTCAAAAGGATTTTAAGTGTCATCAAATGCATGGGGATAGTACATGAGATGGATAATCATCTTAAATACCCCCCCTCTTTAATGTATTTTATAAAATACTCCCTTTTCCTAAGGCTCTCCAAGGATAAAAGGCTCATGAATAGGTTTTGGGGTTTTTAATGGTTTATGAGGGGTATTAGATGAATATATCATTAGTAAGGGACTTTGAACACATTATGATC
Source organism: Torreya grandis (assembly GCA_037957365.1). Lineage (NCBI taxonomy): Eukaryota > Viridiplantae > Streptophyta > Pinopsida > Cupressales > Taxaceae > Torreya > Torreya grandis. The sequence goes on from JARHVA010000785.1 coordinate 3,697,531, forward strand.
TTCATGTTAATTCCTCCAAAATTGTTACAACACCTTCATATTACTGAATAGCAAAACACTCATCAAATAGGAATAATGTACTCATTAAATTTCATGCCTTTTGATAGAGATCTCTCTCACCCCAAGACATTATGATGCTTAACACATTGCCACAAGGAATTCAAGACACTGTGATATCATGGATAAAGCATGACACTATGACACATCATGACACTCTTAATAATATTTAGGGACTCTCAATAGGATAGGGATGGTATGACAAAGCTCAAAAACACTAGAAGAAAGATATGATGGTGGTCACCAAAAGTTTTTGATATTGGGGGTTGACATTTGGCTTGTGAGGCCAAAATATCAACATTTATGGTGACTATAATGGGTGACCAGCCTATTGGTCAAGAGAAACTAGGCATTCTTTATTGTAAGGGTGGTATAATGGATCAATCAAGGTGACATGACTTGAGGATAATTTTTTGGACTATCAAATTGATCTACACTTCATGACATATCTTGGACTTGCAATAAGAACAAGGCACATAAAACAAGAAAATAAAACAAACTTAACACTAAGAACAAATAAGGAAATGAACTAAATAATAAGACACTACCTAAAAACTTATAAAAAATACTTATTTTGGAAAATAACTAAGTAATACAAAATTTATATGATTTTGATTTCATTCCCCTAGGATCAAATGGGAATGTCTTTTAAACATTATGGCATTATGATGTGGAGTTGTCATGTGATGACTTGGGTGTAATAAAACATTGATCAATGTGTGATAACTTTTACCTATAATTAATACACTCTTAGTCACTTGGAAGAGTGATTAGACTTTCTATCTCCATCCCCAAGTGCATGGGTTAAGTATGAGGGTCAAGACCCCAGTCATATTCTTACCATATCCTCCTATTTTGCATCATTAGTCCCATGTCCTCTTCTATCAAGGGCTGTAATTATTTCTATCTATTAGATTCAAAGTGATTAACTAGCCAAGCATTCTTGACAACATCCTTCTCATGTTCTAATTGATTTAGTGGTGGGGTGTCTAGACTCAAGAAAAAGTCTTATAAATCTTCCTACAATGACATATCATCATGATCAATGGTTAAACTATAGAGGTAACTTTCATTTCTACCATCTACTTGTAAGACACCATGTTGATCACTCACCTCCTTCTCTTGGGCAGGGGCCCTGGTAAAGTTCTTGGTCTATTGAAACTTGCTTGTCTTAATCATCAGTAGATAAAGGTATCTCCTCAACCTAATGAAGATCTAATTCCTCTTTCTTTGGTTTTTATTAACTTACATTGTCTTCCTCACTTATAAATTTAGCCTAATGTCCTTTTACCTTGTTCAAGCTTGCCACATTGAGTTATTCTATTTCACTCTAGAACTCTAAATATAAGTGCTACCAATGATCTTTCAATGGATCTCTAACCTTAGTCTCAATATAATTATCATTAAGTTTGTCTTCTATTTGTTATCCTATAGAAGGAGTCACTTGTGTTTCATTTACATTAAATCTAACATTATGACATTGTAGTTATCACATATCATCTAATTTATCATAATGTCCACCTTATGATCCATTAGAATGCTTAGGATTTATAATCATCATTTCTTATTCATAGACACTTGAGGTGTCTTTTTCAATGTTCTCTTATAACTCTATTGTAACTTTAACACTATTAATATCTTGAAGAACTGCACCTTCATTGACCAACCTTGATATGTTATCCACCATGCTTTTATGTTTAAATTCAGATTTTGATGAAATTTTTTATCTTTAAGAGAGCATAGGGTGGTTGGGAATCATATTTATTTAGTCTTATTGATGACTATAAGGGTGTTCTCCCAACTCAAGATCTTAAGAGTGTCATGATTGAATGAAACATCCTTGCTTTTGAACACTTTTTTTACCTTATCATTTTATGATATGATTAGATAATCTTGAGTGGCTACAACATGAATGACTAAGGATGTGTTTTTATAACTTGAGAGGATCATTAAAATAGATGTCATACCTTTTATTCCTTCCTTATTCTCCCTTTCAAGGGTAGGCATGAAATTTTTTAGGTCCTTGGACCATGAAGGCTTCCTTGTTAGGTTCATTGTAGGCTCTTGAGGCTATGGAGAATGAGGGTGAAGATAATTTTCTCTTCAAGTGGTTGGGATGTAGGGATGAATTGCAAACATGAAGAATGGCTTAGACCTAATCTTGACTCATACACCATGCTAAAATTTTCAAATAATATGAGACAAGACATTAGACAAACACCCCCAACCTTAGCCATAAAATCACTAGCCAAACACAAGGTAAAATGAAGAAACAATTATACCACAATGAGGTCTTACACAACTAAAAACTTGGGGTAGCATGGAGTGTGATTTGAATCGTTTTGAAAATTCCAAATGTCTTCATAGGAGATCCATTCCACTACAAATGAAGACTAGACATGGGTTCACACACAAAGTTCAAGTTATCTACTACCAACTTAGGGATGATTGGATGACTTGAAATGTCATCAAGAAAATAGTTGTGGACTAAGAAGTCCCCAATAATTATAGATGTAAGAAAGGGATAGCTCCCTTAATTTGTTCATTTTGATGCTCTTTCTATGATCTAAACATGTTGGGATGAAAAGGGTAAAGGATTTACATGAATTAAACCTATTATAAAGTGTGGTGAGTCACCTGATGATAATGTTATCCACTCATTCAATCATGGACTCTAAACACACTAATAGATAATTCATAAAGCTAAAAGACTACCTTCAATGACTTATAGGCAATAGTATTTTATCTAGAGGTCAAGATGATGACTAAAGTGAGAGGGTCAAGATTAGAAGGCCTATTTCAAGGCACTTGTAATTTGATTTCCACTCTAAACCTAAGTTGTCCATCTAAATACACACTAGATAACCCATCAAGAAGATTGTTAATACGTAGGTGTAACTTAGACTTGAAAAAGTGAATGAAGTACCACTATTGCATATCGAACAAGCATGCTCACACAAAGTATAGATCAAGAAGAAGTTTCAATATGCTCTATTCATCATTCAAGAGGTGCATAAGTACAAATACTAGTAGAGTTTCCTCTTACCAACTTGAGGGATACAAACTAAGGTAAAAATCCTTGAATAAGTAGAAGAGATGAGGAGGGAAGAAGGGGAATATAACATATAATTGAGATAAGGGGGTCATAATTAACCAAATTCAACTCAAACTTTAGTTACAATAGTTACACAATTATCATTCTAAACCCCTCCATTCATTAGACCTCCTTTATGGCTCCTTAAATGAGTTTTTGGCATTAGAAAGAGGTGGTAGAGGGTATAACTAACCTATTAAATTATTTTTAAACAATGACCATGCCTAAGAAAGGTCAACCATTCCATTTTATGGTAATTATAATCATGAATTAGGCCCTCATAGTCATGTAACATCCCACTCTCCTCTACATTAAAGAGATAAAGTCAAGAAACTATATTAACCTATATCATAGCTATGGAATACACATTAAATGCCCTTTAAGGGCCAGCCACCAATGTAACATCCTTTCATTGATGCATTCCATTAGTTTTTCAATGTCAATTTGAACTCTTCTTGTTGATAACATAGGCCAATTAGGCCTAATAGGCCTAATTACCTAAGTGTTTATATATGAACCTCCATGAAACCTAGAATAAAGTTTGATAACCTATGTATGAGTGTGATTGATGCCTGAATAAACACCTCTAACCATGATAGAGGTTTAAAAAGGCATTAGAACTTAAAAATTTACTTATCTAAGTTGATTGGTTTACCTTCCTCATGCATTAGCATACTGAAAGTTTTGAATGTACTTTTAGATACCTTTAGAACTGAATTTTTTAGTATGTTATGCATTTAAAAGGTGAATTAAGTCCCTAAAAAACTATCCCAAGAACTAGAATCACTTTCTATGGTCAAACACCCTTATTGATAATCAAAACATTAAAAAAATAAAAATTTATAACATTTTTGTACCATGTCCATATAGTTAGGTACCATTAGGTGAATCCTCTCTTAGTGTAATTTATCTTGTATGAGTTTTTTAGACCAATATGGGATATTAGAGCATCAAAATATTAAGTTTTTTTAGATTGGGTTTAACTACAAATTTAGGGAAGTTTAGGAGTGCTTAGTAGTCTTAGAGATGATTCATATTGTAGGGACGTCCAAGTTTGGAATAAATTCCATGAATATCTAGGGAATTAACTAATAAACTTCCATGAATGGCTTGGATTCCCATGTAAAGGGTGAATGAAGATATGAATTTCAAAAGGTGACTTTAGGGTAGTCTGCAAGCCCTTTTTGAGTGCCTAAATTTTTAAGTTTTATGCATGAAGACTATGCCCCCAATGCTAATAAATATATCATGGATTCTTGGCTCATAGGGAGACTTAAATTTCTTTATGATAGTTTGTCTTGAAAACCTACATGGTGAAGTGGGTGAATGCTTAAAGTTGGCATATGGGTGGACTATGTATAGGGTTAAGGGTTTTGAGCAAAGTTTTGAATATATTATAACATTTCCCACACTTTTATCCATATAAATCCTTTTAATTGTGGTTTTTACATCGTCATACTCCTCTCTTTGATCATATAATCTACTACAGGAGCTTGAAGGGGCCTTGATATGGCACTAGGGATTATAATTAGGCTTAAAGCCTACCTATTTATCTTGTCTTCAATAGAATTTTACTTTTCTTGTGTATTTTATTCATTATGAGGTTGTATTATTACCTTAAAAATCATTCTCTACTATCTTAAAACCCTCTATTGGTTCTAATCCACCTTGTGGACCCTCTAAAACTTGATTTTACCTATTTAGCACATAGAGTATGAGTCATGACATTACTTGGTCAAAGATAAAATAGAGGGTATGCCCACTATTTTTATGACCAAGACAATATCATGGGTCACTTTTATTATTCATTAGTACCCTCTCTCTAATTTTAAAGAATCAACTTTTCCTAAATGAGGCTCAAATGATTATTTTTGCTCAAAATTATCTCATACTACTTGCTAATTGTATGGTTGAATGTGGAATTATTGAGTTTAAGGTCACTATAGGTGTCTTGATGGACCAAAAACCATTATTTATCTCTCCTCTATCTGACCTCCACCCCTCTGTATCATATTTTTTTTGTTTTTGGACTAGCTTGTGGGAGGCTTGAATGTTCCCAAAGGTAATGTGCATGTTGGGTCTAGAATAAGCCTTTAGGCTTATTTAGAATTAATTAAGTGTTAAAATCCCAAAGGACACATAATATTCTTATATACCCCCAAATATATCATAACTTTTCTTTCTATCATATCCTATCCCTCTATAACTATCCATTTTATGCCAAACTTCTAGCGTGTCCTTCTTTCCATGTTACTTATAGGTCACAACTGAGCATTGGATTGTCTACCTGTATATGAATTTCCTTCCATCAAGTAGTGACATATGGTAAATATAAGGAGTTAATTATAAGGAATTTAACCATCCACTAAACATTTTCCTTGAAACCTCACCACTTTCTTGCTCCCAATGCATATGAATGCCCTCTTAGGACTAATTGACTGAGTTTTATTTGAAACCATGTACCCTCTATTCATCTATAACTTGAATGAGAATGGAATCATTCCCCTCATTATATATGACTAATTTATAATATATAATGAGTAATGGGATTAATTTTTAATACATTATGCTTCCCTTAGCTTTTGGTCTATTAAAAACATTATATACTCTTCTCCTCAAGTTTGTCTCATATGCCTAGCTTATAGGTGTATATTCTTGTATTTTTAACTAAGTAGGGTGGTAATATATCATTCATGTGAATGTTTTTGAGATTTGGAGAGCATGGATGTCTTGAGGAAGTCTCTATGAATTTATATTTCACCAATTTCCTAAAACTAGTGACCCTCATCATACACACACCAATCTCAAATAGGCTAAACAAAGTGGTAGTAGGTGATGATCCAAAGACACCATGGATAGTAGATTACAACTTTAATTTGTGTTCATTCCATAATTTAAAATATGGTTTAATCTCATATTCATGGTGGTTCTTTTACCTCATACTATTTTTTGCAAATGGTGCTTGGAAATCTATCTCTAGAAACTTTTCTTGTTTGTCCTTGACTTACTGACTGTAGGTATGCATATGATGATACTATAGGTATTATAGGAGACATGGTCCCTATTGAATGACCTTAAATATTTCTCCTAGTTTACCTTAGTATATTAGGTCTCTATCCAATATTCAATTTTATTTTTAGCCTTTATTTTTAGGTTTAAGGCAACTTATCTTATAATGAAATTAGCCAAACTAGCCCCTAACTACTAGTATTGGTTTGATATCAAACTCACTTGACAAAGATAAGGTCTTTCATTTATGTGTTCTAAGTCATTTTGAGAATTATCCACACCTTAGATCTCCTACTATATAACTCAAAATCATATGAATCACACCTAATCTTTAACTTCCTTCTTGTGCCATGGGTAAACTAGTCTATGTGGCTATAGGTGCTTTTAGGCCTGCGATGGAGGTGGTGACTTCATGAATTATGAGTTAATGATCCACTATAAAAATCTTAACATGTATTTTAGAAATCTTACTATTCATCTTGAATTATGATTCACTACTATTCTCAAGCTTAAGACCAAACCTTGACTATCTTCTCAATGCTTAGTCACCCAAGAGTGTAGACCATGTGTATGAACTAAGATATTCCAAATGTGCCACTTGAGGTAAAAATTTATTTGGATTACATATGGTGATCATATATCATTAGGTCCTTATATATAACTCATCAAAAGTCTTATTTATCTTACCTTATTGTCTTTTAATAGGTCTCCTCAGTCTTGCTTCTTGAATACTCTACTACAATAGCCAAATAAGTGGTTGTAGATGTGTTTTTGCCATTCTGATAGGGCATAAGACTAGTATGAACCTCTATTTACATGATCTCATGACCTATAAAGGTTACCAAGGGTGTATGAAGGCCTATTATCATGATTAATACATATAAGGGAGGGTGAATGGGTGTAGAAAGATGAAAGTGGAGTGAAAAATGTGTTGTAACATCAAAATAGGGTGGTAACATAGTGAACATGGCAGTGATGAGTGTGAAGTGATAGAGTTATGTATAAGTCATGAAATATAGGGTAAGACCCCTTCTAAGACCAAATACCTAAAACTTAGGTATCGTTAGACCCATACCCAATCAATCATGATGTTTTGGAGACATATACACATCATATAGAGCCCAAAAATGAAACCTTAATAACTCAAAAACCTTAATTTTCCCAAACAAACCTTAAACTTTGATAAAAAGGAACTGTGAGTTTGGAGAGTTAAGATAGGTGGTCTCTAGGCCTTTGATGATAACAAGGAGGTATAAAATCTTGTGGAAAATGACATGAATATGTTATATCATCAATCTAACACTTGTTTCCATGCTCTGAGCTTCCTTTTGAAAATTTTCAGGTGTCTTTGGACTACACACAGTCCTTATCAATATTGATCTCCACATATAGATAAGTCTTATTTATTTGAGGTTTTATAAAGATATAAATAGATATTAGATAGTTAAAAAATAATTTAAATTATTAAAACACCTTTGAAAACTCTCCTACTTATCTTGTAACTCTTGACAAAGAAATGAAATCTTAGTTCATTACACAAACTTATTTGTAGGTTGCACACATGAACTAGTCAATAATATTCTCCATTTATTTGAGCTCACACATGTGATAAAGGTGTTTCAATTACCATAATAGACCCCTTAAATACCTAATAAAACAACATCAGTGATTAGACTGACCAAACAAATCATAAATCCATGAAAATTACCTAGTTAAAATTGGCTTGTGCAGATGTGTAGGGCATATAAATTCCTTAAATTCTTAATAAATTTTCATAAATATGAGGAGACCAATCCCAAAACAAATGCCCATTATTTTAATTTGCCTAAGTTTACTTATTATGGCCAAGATTTGGGACCTCCACTCTCTCTCCTCTATATGGTACAAGTAGAATCATGAGGAGTTATCCAAGCTCAGAAAGAAGGTAAAGGAGGTGTAGGACTACTTTTGATCTTAATTGACCTCCATTTGTCATGAAACAATGTAGTGTCATTAGAAATAATCTCACATTCAACATTTGATCCTTTTCTATATGGTATAGGTTGTAGAATTTTATACAAATGCATAAAATTCCCCAAAAAGAGTGTTTTCCACCATTTTCTCTATGTTTAGAGCTTAAAACACCATTTTAGGGTCAAAAGGAGTAAGTCACAAGTTAATAAGCCATTTCTAAGAATGAAAAATATAGGAAATGTAGAGGTCACAAAATAGAATGTGGGACTTACTTGGCTAGTGGAAAGGCATAAATGTGTCTCAAAAGAGACTTCGAACACACCATGATCTTCATGTTAAGGCCTCCAAAATTATTATAACAACTTCATATTACTAAAGACCAACATACTCCTTAAACATGGTGAAATCACTCATTTAATTTCAATCCTTTTGACAATGAGCTCTCTCATCCCAAAACATTATGATGCCTAACACATCACCACAATGACTTCAAGACACTATGACACCATGGATCAAACATGACACTATGTCACATCATGAGACTCTTAATAAGATTTAGGGATACTTAGTAGGAAAAGGATGGTGTGACTAAGACAAGAAACACTAGAAGCAAGATAGGATGGTGGTCATTGAAATTTTTTGATATTAGGGGTTGAAATTTAGCTTGGTAAGACAAAATGTTAATAATAATATGTTGGTGAAATTTTTTTTAAGGGGATAAAAATTGAGCCAATTAGTTCCTCATTTCTTGATGAAGACATTACTAAAGATAATATTGTCCCTATCACAACCATAATTAAGTTGAATCCATAATGAGAAACAATGTGTGTGACTAAAAATCCTAATATTCATTTTCCCATCAACCATTATATATTCCATTATGATCTTATTATCCATTCAAGGCCTGTATTACATTATATAATCAGACCATTTATCCCATGTTCACCCTTCTTTACCCTTCCTATCAACACTCTTTTTGAAAGAGACTATGAAGACATAGTATCTAGTGGTTTGAAGGAATAAGAATAAATAACTAATGAAGATCACAATGTATACATATTATATTTTCAAAATTTATCAATTAATGAACTTTTCTCTCTTGTAGTAACCCATCGAGACTTAATCTCTTTGATTGCATGCTTTAAAAGGTACACCAAGAAAGATGTGGCTAGACCATTTATGCTTTGTAGAATTGTTGTCCCCTATACCACCACTTGTTATCAATCCAACTCTCTACTATACACTTAAGCCTTATATCCTCTCTTGTAGCCTCCTCCAACCATTTCTTCCTTCATTATCCCCTTATTAAGTCTAAATCCCTTTTTAACAATATGTATTACACTGTCATCCCCATCAACCCTTTACTCTAATTGATAAAACTCATTTAGGGTCTAGGTCAGCCCCTAGCTGACCTAGACCAAGACCTAATTTTTTTTATCAATAACAATATAGATTCAATTGGTCTAACCATATCAACTAAAATTTTAGGGTTAGATTCAAATATATATACACATTCATTTCACTATTTCTTAGAGAGAGCATGATTTAAAATCTTGGATGCTTTATATCTTAAGGATTTATAGCTTATTTACAATATGATATTCTACCATTCTACTTAATGATTTATATGTTAGGGTCTACACTTGGAGAATAATATTGTCTTGTGTAAAAAAATTGGATGATTTGGACTTTATAAGTGATCCTTAAAGACCACAAAAACCTCTCGAAAAACACCTTTATCCAAGGGAGAGATTGAGTCTCAATGGGCTAATATTCAAGGTAAGTATCTCTTACTTTACTCCTCTATTTTATTATATAGAAGTAGAATAAGTATGGATTTTTAATATATTTCTCTCTCCATGTATTAGATTTTTACCTATACATAGCTTAATTAGGATTCTTTTATGCATGTTTAATTTTTAATTTTATTAACCCCACTTTGTGCCATAAAATCTGATGAGTACTAGATTAAATTTTGATTTATTTGTCATATACTATGTGAATATGAAAACATAGGACCTAAATAGGGTTATTGCATGGTGTTTCTTGACTAGAGGCTTTGGAACCCTCTCTAGTGATGTTATTATTGTAAGATATCCCTTGGTTAGGTCTAGTAGATCCATCTTTGTCATGACCCAAAATATATAATGTATCAATAATAAAAAAATGTAAGTAGGATTTAACATCTTTGAGCTAGAATTGATTAATAGATCAGTTGAATTTATCTTTACATACATTCTGATGAACCTGACATGAATTAAACCCATGTAGGTTTTCTTCCATGCTCTCATTTTTTCATCATATTATATTTTTCTATTTTTATAGTAATGTATCAAACTGGTCGATATAGTTATAACAAATTTACACATGTTTACCACATAGTCACTCTAAAACAAATTTGTTCTATCTATGTATGTCTTCCCCAAATATAAGTTAATGGGTTATTCAATTTGGTATAATATTCTTTTTCAGCTCTAGATTTGCATACATAGTCAAAGTAATCAATTTTTTTTACAATTCTCTTCTTTTAGCAAATAGATTTGTAATCATAGTCAAGCTAGTCGAATCTATTCAAAACTTATTCCTCAACATATAGGTTTAACAAACTCCATCAAACTATTTGACCTTGTTATCATAATTTTGAATCAATAATCAAAAATCATAGCATAACATTTTTTAATCTAAACATATTCGATCCCATGAAGGTTCATTCTTTCTCTCTCTATCATTTCAAGTTTCTTTTTTCTATACTATTTTTCACAAGTTTGTAGTCTAAAAAACTAAATCCCTACAACCAATTAGGTTGACTTGTTCGACATAATTATATACCTTATATTTCATCTAGAAGACATAGTTGACCTATTTAACTATGGTCTTATATAACTTTCTTTTATAAAATAATAGCTACCTAGTTGACTATGTTTTGCACTATTTTCATATAGTGTCACCTAAATTGAATTTATACTCTTTTCAATCAAGGAATTAACCTTTATTTACTAGTAATTAATTCACCTTTATTTTTATTTATTTGCATGCTTAGAGTAAAAAACATAGATTAAATAGGTGGTTTTTAAAATTACCATTTTAGTCACGCTATTTTTTTATGCACACTTCCAAATCACTTTACATTAAAAAAACCATTAAACATTTATCTTCCAAAGGTCTACCTACTTATATTTAATCACCAAGGGGGAAGCTAACTTTGTTTTCTATCCAAGTATAAAAACATAGTTGATAGTATATATTGAAAAATCACCTGACACCCTTATCACTACAAGATTATGAAGTGAGGGGGTAGGCCCTAATACCAATCCTATACAATTGCCAATACAGATCCCTTTTAGCCTAAACATCTTGAAACTAGCCCTAGATTGATTTCTAATTCCTTATTATAGCCAAATTCTAATCACATTAAAATTGAATTTTCATTAAAAATTAATAACACTTAGAATGACTAATTAGTTAGCATTTAATTTTTAGTTGTTGCTTTCTTTTTGATCATTGTATGTTGTATTACAAAAATTGCATTGGCTAGCACTGGTGCAAGGTTTGTGTTGTGTGATCTAATTAGTTCCATCACATTGATCCAATTAATTTTGTTCTTAATTTCATTTTACTTCAAAATTATCTTTTAAAATCTTTCTCTATTCTAGAACACTATCTTTTCTATCAACATAGTATCTTATAGAATGTTTAGCCTTTTTTCCTACTATACATAGTCGACATGTTTGATTATTTATCCTTGTCTCCCAATTTAAATCCTTGTCTAGGCGGTACATAATCAACCTATCTAAATGTGTATTATTATTTATTGGCATATCACCTATTCAATAGTACACTATCAACCCATACAAACATGTATTATTTATATCCTACTTTAATTTCATCCCTTCCAACACACAGATCACCAGATTGATTGTGTCCTCTTATTTTCCTACTTTGTGAATTTTACTCACATATTCTATTAACATAGTCAACTCCATACCTATTGGCCAACATTGTTCTTTGTCTGGGTGACTATGTCCCTGTTTTCACTCTTATTTCCTAATCTCAGATCCTTTCATCAATCATAATGAAATACCCTATCAATATCTTCTTGGAAAACCTACCCATTTTTACACTATATGGGGTGCTCTTTTCTTCCTCTCTTTACTTGCCAAGAAGATACTCACTCTTGGAATACCAGTTTTCTTCCCTCATCTTTAGATTGTAACATGGCTTAAATCACTCCACAAGATGAGATTGATGGATTTTAACCTTTTCATACCTATCAAGACAATTTCCATATTCATACATCTCACCATAATGTGGGAAAAGTGACACAAGTCTATCCAATAACCCCATAAGGAATTTACCACCTAGAAACCCTCCCCCTAATAGAAATTTGGGGAATCATCCTATAAATACCAACCCACCAATTGATACCACTCATATTCTTGCACATATAGTGAAACAAATGAACATAATGCAAACATCTAACACCTCCCAAATCATGCAACTACAACATCGTTTGATCGACATGGATAATCAAATTCTTATTCTTCTCCCTCAAAATAATTAAAATTTTATTCCTCCACCTCTTATAGATAATGTGAGGAATGTCATCACCAAACCTATCCTACACAATAATATGCTTCAACACATATGAAATGAGTCTTTTTCCCATTTCATTATTTTTATTAATATTGGTAATCTATCTCCAACTATTAATTATGATGGGATTAAAGCCCCTAGATCTTTTCTTAAGTAATTCAACAATATTTATAAGGAGTGAATCTAAACTAATACTTTTTCCACAACCAAGCTCTTAGTTAAAAATTTAACTGGTGATGTATTAGAATGGTACAACTAACTTCCCCAACATTTCAAATGGCAAATAGAGGATTTATTCAATCTTATAGTTAAATAATTTGAACACAATGACCTTCCTAGGAATTAAATTAGCCATTTCATCAATGCTAAGAACTATCCAACCAAATCAACTCATTATTTTATCAAACAAGGGAAATCTTTGTCCCATAAGGCCAATCACAACATGATTGATGAAAACTTGTTTAAACTATTTATAATATCTTCACTTCAATACAAGGTTTGAAATTTCACTCCCCACATGTTAAATGAAGCTCTTGACCAAGTTAAGTGTTAATACTTATTTATGAAACAATTTAAACCTAATAATAAAATCATTAATGGAAATTTTTAGCATTCAACTAATGGAATAACTAAAAATCCTTCTCAACCCAAATGAAGGTATCAAAAGCTGACAATCCCCAACCTTCCCATACACCATTAGTGGTGTAGCAAATGAAATAATTTTTAGTTACCTCTAAACCATTTACTTACCCCAATAATCCCCCCAAATGGTATGACCCTAATCAATTTTGTTGGTTTCATATTGATATAGGCCATTACCATGAAACATGTAGAGGGCTTAAAAAATTTATTATTTCCTTTATGCTTGGTGATTAATTAAATCATGAGTCCATGAATAAAATCCATCATCAAGATTACCTTAACACTTCTCAAAAGAGACAAGATCCCAAAGCTTATTCTTCTAACAACCTAAAATATTTCTTCATATCTAACTTTCAACAATCCAACTAGGATATTTGTGTAATTAACATTAATTATGACCAATATTATTCCAATTATAAATAGGTTAACATGGTTATGGTCAATTATCAATGTAAAATATCCCATAAAGGTCCTATCAGCAAATTTAAGAACCCACATTTAAAAGTGAAACTTCTAAAACATACTAGCACTACTCACTTAGATTTAAAAACTGATAAGGAACCATCTCATCCTTCTGAACCTCCAACCACTTCTCTTTCTCCTAAACCTATTTCACCTTATAAGCCTTATGCTAGTTCTTCTTCTTCCAAAACCCATTATAAATTCTTAGAAGAACTAAACTCCATGCCTTGAAAAATTAATCTCATGGAGTTAGTGAATACCTCTCCTTATCATTGTAAATTCCTAATGTAACAACTTTAATAAATTGAAGAGCCATATCCTTTAGAAGAGGAACCATCTTCTCATGAGCCTTAACCATAGAAGTGCATACCATTGAGTCAATTTGTCCTTCTTCAAAACCCTCCATAGAATTCCTTGAAAAAGACATGATCAATGATGAGATCCTCTTTCAAGTTGATGATCCACCCCTCTTGATTAAAATAACCATTAATACCATTCTCATTCACAATGTATTAGTAGATGAAGTGTTTGATATTAATGTGGCATACCTATATCTCATTAAAAAACATAGCTATAATAAATATCATCTCAAACAAACTCATTTGACATGTCATGGATTTGATAAAACTAATTAAAATCCACTTGGTTGTATTTGTATCTATCTTATGATTGGACCTAAGACAATAAAAATAGAGTTTATGGTCCTCAATTTACCATTATATTACAACATATTCCTAAGATGCCCATGGACTCATCAAATTAGGGAGATCACCTCTTCCAACAACCAATGCATAAAATTCCTTCACAATGATAAAAGGTATAAACATGACGCTGATCCAAACCCATGGAGTATTCATCTTCCAAATCCAAAATCTCAATATTAGATTCTCATTATTCTAAAGATCAATAATTCCCCCTTGCTCAAATTCATCAATATGAATCCATATTTACATGTCACTCTTGTTAATTTTGATGATGATGAGCCTAATAACTTGTAAAATACTTGAAATACTACCAAGCTACCTCCCTACATCTCATAGTGACTACCTCCCTCTTTATTATGGAGTGATCACACCATCCCTCTCATTTATGAGATCACTAATTTCCCTCCATGCAATGATTAGTAACCATATTACATATAAGATGACTTTACCTGAAACGATTATGGAGTGGCAAAATTATTTCAAGATCCTTTAATCATGTCTCCACATAAATTTAACAATTTATGCATCTCACCTTCTAAAGTTCCTCTCAAATCACAAACATGTATAATTTATCCAACTTATGATGATAGATAAATCTTATCCCAAGATCAATAATGAGACTTGGATGTTCAAAATTATAAGAAATATCTATCTCAAATACATGCTTTCAATTATGATGTTCATACCATTTCAATATATTTTATAGTAACACCTAGAGGTCATGTACCTCATGTTAATTCTCCACTCCTCAATACCCCTTTTGTGATGAAACAAATATTCCCCCTCACACCTCTAAAACTTCTAACATCTTCTATACCTCCTACCAAACTAGTCATTTTATCTAATCCTCTCCCTATCAATAATAATAATGACAAACCAATCAGATTAGATCAACCTTCTTCTCTAATTCCACCTACGCTAAGATCACCCTCGATGTAAAGGACATAAATGTATACAAAATACATTATGAATATGATGACCATGGTAAACAAAAATTATCTCAAAAGTAGATGTAGAGTATTATGACCCTCTTTCTACTTTGCCTAGTGATGAAGCCATTCTTGAATTACTCCATACTCGATAATCTCAACTTCCTTGAAAACATCATAAAATTGGTAATTTTAAACAAAATGACTCTTATTTTAACAACTTCATTTATATCATTGATCCTAAAACAAATCCCATTTCCTCTTTACCTAACATACCATATCATTTCCGATATGGAAATGCTATGTTTATCAAGGAAACTACAAGAATCAAATATGTCACCTCATTATGACCTCAACCTATAATAGTCTCTAGAGAACTTACACCAACTAAACATGATAAATTTATTTTATTCTTTGATAAGTATCAAGAGAGTTTCAGTTGATCGTATGAGGACATGCCTAGCATTGATCCTAGCATCTTGTTACATAATGTCATCACCCATCCTCAAGACAAACCCATATGATAAAAACATCATAAATATCCCCTAAAGTTTCCAACCTATGCCATAAAAAAATAATTAAACTTTCTTGATGCCAAATTTATTTAAACCTATGGACTATTCAGAATGGGTCTAAAAAATTATCCTTGTTTGTAAAAATTTCACCATGGTCATTTGCATTTTCATAGATTTTTGTAACCTTAATCTTGTTTTTCCCAAGGATAAATTTCCTTTACCTTACATATATTTCATTGTTGATTCCACAGTTGTCTATGAAATGTTATCCCTTATGGATGGTTTTTTAGGTTATAAATAAGTCATATCACCCTTGAATATCAACATAAGACAAATTTCACCATGGAATGGGGCACCTATTATTACATTAAAATTCCATTTAGCCTTAAAAATGTTGGAGGTACCTATAAAAAATATATGACACACATTTTCCATGACCTTATCCATAATATTGTGGAAACCTATGTGGACAATCTCATTTCCAAATCTAAAAGCCACAAAACTAATCTTTTTGATCTTTCTATCATCTTTGATCACCTCATATAATACAAATTTAGACTAAACACCTATAAATGTGTCTTTATCATCACATCTAATAAATTTTTGGGGTTCTTAGACTCTATTCAATGTATTGATGTTGATCTTTCTAAGATCAATGCCATTGTTAACATGCCTATTCCTCATTCTATTCTAGATATTTGCACTTACCTAGGAAAGTTCAATGCAATAAGATAATGTGTCCCCAAAATGGTTTATCATATCTATTTTGTTAATTCCTTTCTCAAAAAAGGAAATGATCTCAAATCGACTGATCCTTGTTAGAAATCATTTAAAAATATGAAAAAATCCTTGCTTCATCTACCCACCCTTTGTCAACCCTCTAATGATCATCCTTTAATATTATACACTTTTTCTACACTCGTATCATTTGGGGCAATGCTTTCCCAACAAGATGATATAGGAAGATAGTATGTCATCTATTATATCACTTGAGGTCTCATTGGGTTTTTGAAATGTTATACAAAAGTAGAATGTGATTACTTTTATACATATTTTTTAGATGAAAAACTCCATCATTATATGTTTTATAAAATAAATTATGTTATTGTTTATTTTGATCCACTCCATCATTTATTCTCTAAATCTTTTCTTCTTGGAGACAAAATAAATAAGTGGATGGTATTTCTAATGAAATTTGATCTTTACATTATCATGTAAAAAAATATCAAAGGACAAATTATCACTGACCAACTCATAGTAGCTCCCATACTTGCTACCAATCACCTTTAAGATCATCTCCCTGATAATAATATACTCTATATTGAAGGTTTTAATCAAGCTATATCCCTCAAAGATTACTTTCATAATTAGACTACAAATCTTGAAGTAAGTAATCAAGAAAATTCCTCTATCCTTCCTAATACTATTAAATCTAAAATAGTCATTGACGAACTACCTAAAATCAACATCAATATACATGAATACACTTAGATCCTTCATGTTTATGGTTCCAAATGCCTTCAAGTAGCTGGAGTAGGTTTTATACTCACTAGTCATCTTGGTAAAATGGTGGGTCCCTTATTCAATCAAAAACATTCTTGGTCATAGCACCTATCACCTTCAAACTAATGAAATCCATATTTTCAAAGAGCCCACCAATGTGTAATGTTTAAACAATTATTTTTATTAAATCTCTCCCCTTCTTATCGTTATTTCTACATATTATCCTCCTAACACTTTTTATAGGATATCTACATGGGTCTCACCCTATACATCAGTTTATCTTTACATAAACCTTAGTTCCTTATTTTGGTATTTGGGTTTATCTTTCTCATGAGTTTCATTGTACAACTATGGATAGGAGCCAACACTCCTCATGACTTTGTTTTTCTCTTTCATTATTTTCTAATATTTTTTGTACCCCTTGGGTTTTTCCTTTTGTGAGTTATAGTGTAAGACCATGGATAGGACTAGGTCTTCCTAATAAATACCATATTTATCATTTATTTTTCACATGCTTTGTTCACCCTCTTGGGTTTATCTTTTACGAATTGTAGTGTAAGACCATGGATAGGACTAGGCCCTCCTCATAAATTCACCATCTTTTACTAATTTAGTATTTTTTTTATAGAATGTCAAGCAATGGTTACAAGTTTATGATACTTTATTATCAACTTTAGATTTTTCTTCTTATGTAGATAAAACCTACACAACAAACTATACTAGCATGTTTCCATGCATTTCTCACATTTTTATGATAAGGAATCACACATCCCTATCATTGTATCTCATTTTCACCTTTGCAATATTATTTGTGATTTGAAGTAATTCAATTTGTTTCATGTTTCATTCCTCTTGATTTCCTCTTGTTTCATTCCACTCTGGATAAACCATGGTTAAAGTCAAGATAATAATTTTTAATTCACCTAAATTAACAAGACTCTTAGACACCATGATCTTTATGTTATATTTATTGTTGAGAAGTATTGTCATTGATGTCAAGGTATATTTGGTGAAGATGCATGGTGAGTGGTCTTTAAGGTATGATTTTGTGAACTTAATGTGACAAGGTGGGTTTATTTAGATTTGTATTCTCTATTAGTTAATGTTAAGGTTGATATCAAGTTTCAGGTCAACATGAAGTTATTAGTGTTCTCATTAAAGGTTCTTTTAAAGGTATCATGACAAGTAGGTCTACAAGAGTATTATTAAGAGCAAGGTCAATTGGTAGTGGCAAGTTTAGCTGGAAATGAGTTATGTCAATAATCTTGAAAGATTTTTGTTATATGAGATAAATGATATGAGTGTGTTATGAGTGTTCTTATGTCAATTTGAGTGATATCATTAAGGTCAATATGTTTGAGCATAGTCAAGGTGTTTTGTGAAGCCTAGTCTAGACCTTGTGAGAAGGTATGTATAGGTAGAATGGTGAAGTGAGTGAGCTTAGGGAAGTGAGAATCTATTTATAATTATATGGGACTATCATTTAGGTGTATAATCCTTCATAAGTGTTGTAATGGACCCTACCTAGCCTAATGAGGTATCATGATCTATTATCAAGGGATGTGAAGGATGTATGATAGTGTTTAAACATGAGATATGTTTTATTTCATGAGATTTAGATGTTTATCATGATAGTGAGGTGTTGATATCATGAAAAGAGGCATGAAGGTTAGTTCAAGGCCTAGTAAGGTATGAAGACTATGGTGTAGAGAGAGAGTGTAGCCTAATGGGGTATCAAGATCATTTTACAAGGAAAATGTGAGTAGGAAAGCATTGAAAAATGTGATTCAAGTTGTTTTAGGAATTTACAATTATTTTAAGGTTATATTTTGAAGGACAAGAATCACAAGATGTTTTAGGATTTGAAATAATTTTAATGTTCTATTTTGAAGGACAAGGCATGAAAATTTGTTTGGCGGTATCTTGAGTGCTTAGAATGAAGGATTCTCAACCTAAGAAGGATTTTATTTTGATCATTAGCTCATAATTTTTTTTCATGGGAACCTAATATATTAATGAGATATGGGGAAGTGTCCTAGGTTAAATTTATAGGAATATATTTTTTAATTTAGGGGATATGCTTTATGAATGATTGTTAACATTGTAGACATGTTTAAACCCTCTTAGAACCCTAAAAAGGACCCGATGTTAGAGATGACAATCAAAAGTTCCTAGAATGGATTGGTATAAATATGTAAGTATTTTGATCTTATATTTTATTCTCCTTGGTACCTCCAAGTCATGGTGTTTAGATATATGAAAGACAAAATGTGAAAATATAAGCCTATTTTTGAAGAAGTTATTATAGCTATCAAAAGTTATATTGGAAAATGTTTGAAAATAACTAGATGGATAAGTTAGAGACTTTTATTTTATGTACATGGTGGTTTATATATTGGTTATATTCCTTAAGATTATAATTCTGGTGATCTAAATAGGCTAGTCACTAACAAGCCTAATAGAGAAAATTGTGTAAACCCTAAGCAGTAATAAAAAGTTGGTTCTAAGTGTGTTTTCAAGGTAGATTAATGGATTAAATTGCACATAATTTTTTTTCATGAATTATAAGTTATGTAAATTTATTTTTGTATTAAATATATTTTAATTAGTGAAATTATTATGCCAAAATGGCTTATTTGGCCTAGTGAGGAATGTGTGTAGTGAGGTCAACAAATTAGTCCGTAAGACCAATAGTTTCCACTACACCATATGATGTTTATACTTGAATATGGTCTAAATATGTCAAAGGATAATTTTAATTATTTTAAATTCCCTATAAATGTGTTATAAGGTAAATTTTTCATGACTATGTTTTTGACAGTCTTAGCAATTCTAAGTAAGCAAGTTGTAGTGATGAGTTTGAGGCTTTATGCCCTGATTTTAAGTGTATAATGAATATGGTGATATTTTTGAGGTAATTTAAACTTTTTATATATACTTATTTGATAATATTTGAGTGTATTAAGTATTTATGATCTTAATTCTTGAAAGACAATTTTTTAGGCACATAGGCCTAATAGGGCAATTTATCCTAAAGAAGGTTTCAACGTATTAATGAAAGATGTAGATCTAAAAAAGCATGGAGGAGGAAATAATATTTTATTAACTAAGGGTATTAATGGTTTTAAATTCTTTTATAAATCCATTTGGGCCCAAGATAGTTATGTTTGGACCTTAAGAGATAGACCTAATGTAATTAGATATTCATGAGACCTAAAAGAGAAATGTGGCCTAATTGAGTCATGAAAGAACAAAAGGGACTCAAATATTGTTTTATTAATGTCAATAATATGTCCTAAGACATATTATATGTTTTAACTAAGAGGTTAAGGGTGTGTGTCTAACTAAGTGGTATATGAACAAGGAATGGTATTTATAGAAGGTTATTTTAGGCCTATTTGGGCTTGTAAGAGGATTGAATAGAGGAGAGAATGAGATAGAAGATCATTAAGTCTAAGGAGGTATTATATAAAATTAAAATATATTATAGTTAATATCATTAATATCTGAAAGTATGTATGATTATTAGTATCAATGTTGTATGACCTAATTAGTCTTGAAGAGACCTAGTTGACTAACGAGGCCTAAAAAGCAGTTTGAGAGGGATAAGCATGTAAAAAGATAAAGAGGTGGTCATTATATATTGGTGGAGAAATATAGTGTTATGAATTTTATCAAATAAATTAGGTGGATGAGTTATTTTCAAGTCATATAGGGGTTTAGTGTCTCCTTAAAAGTAGGTGTTTGTTAAATCCTAGTCAAGTGAGTAGTTAGATAGTTGGGGTTGGTGCTCCATGTAGAGTTAGTGCTTCAACAAATTTGTTTATCTTCTTATATGAATTTATAATTTTTTTTATATATCATTATTTTTTATTCCCTTTGAGGTTTTTCACATATGTGATGTGTTCTTGTGTTTCATGCTTATGTGGATAATTACTTATGCTTGCTAGATCTATATGTTTGTTTGAATGGTTCATAATTGCTTAAGTATAATTTAATGAAAGGTTTTGAATATTGATTCACCCCCACCCTCTTAGTTATTATGCTTCCAACAATTAGTATCAGATTATGGTCATAGGCCTAATATCCTAAAGGAGATCCTAGAAGCATAAGCATGGATTGTGATGATGATAGTGTTTATCATGATAGAAATGAAGATTAATTAATTTAAAAAGATAAGTATGTAAGAGATATGTTTAATAAGTTTTAAGGAAATAATAAGTCATCTAAGATAAGTTATAATAATTTTTTTGATGATGATTGTGTTGATCAAGTTGGCAATGGAGATATAATCTTGGATAAATAAGCAAGTTACTCCAAGAAAGAAGATAACATGTATGATGAAGAAGTATAATATGAAAATGAAGAAGGAGAAGCTAAATTAGATCTTTAATTTTAGCTCAGAAGTGCCCTAGATGAATTAAATAACCAAAAGAAGAGGAAGCATGAGTTGAGATATATGGTCAAGGGTCTTAAGGAATAGATATGTACCTTGAAGAGTGACTAGGTTAAATAAGCCAAATGGGATGCGAAGATCATAAAGGATCTCATAAATTAGTTAGAATGTGTCAATAAAAAGTTTAGATCATAGAAAGTTGAGTATGATTTGTTGAAGACATAGCTAGATTCTTTAAAGGTTGAGAATGAGCAACTCATAGATAAGATAAGAAAGTTTGAGAAAGATCATGAGAATCTATAATAAGTTAAGAGCACCAACATGAAATTCAACATGAAGAGAATAATCAAGTATCCCAATGCAATGAGGTATTCCAATTATTTTAATGGTTGTTATATTGCTTGTCATATCTTTGGTCATAGAGCAAGTGATTGTAGAATGGTCTCAAGGGATGAGTTGTCATTAGACCATGGGAGAAGGAGTGATCATTTAAGAGGTAACAAAATTAATGTTGTTTAATATAGTTTTCATAATGTGGGACACAATTGAAGATTCTATACTAATAGAGTTAGAAGGCCTTCAAGACATAATAAGGTATATCTATCTCCTAGAGTGCATGATAAGGGTCAAACATTTATGTGGAAACCAAAGATAGTCAAGTGAGTCATGATTAGTTTACTAGTCAAAATGGACTATTTGCTAAGGTAAATCAAGGATCAGACGTGAAATAATGTTAATAACATGTGTTATCTACATATATTGACAAGGTAAACAAAGAGAAGAAGAATGATGACAAGTTAGATGAGTCAAATGATTTAGTCAAGCTTAAGTTGATTCTAAAGAGGGACTATTAGTCTCATGATTGAAACATGGATGATAATAGTGGATTGGAGATCTGAGAATCTCTTAATTTCATGGTGTTTTAGTGCCCTATGAAAATGGGTGACTCCATTAAGCTTCATGGGGACACTCATTTTTTTGGAGAACCATGTGGTTGAATTCAAAGAAGGATTCATCTTAAGATGATTCTAGGTTTTTTGTGTTGCAAGGTATGAGTTATGTTATTTTTAGATTTTATGTATATAACAAGGTGAAAGGTATTTTGGTCAATATGAACATTTTTTTCTAAATATCAGTTCTTGAGGAACCATGGTATAGAATGAAAATTTTTGTATATGGTTCATTTTCAAATTTCATTTTACATTATTTTAAGTAGTCTAAGAGTTCATGGAGCTTGGTAGCTTTGAGGTTTGAATTTATTAGGTATCATGGTGAGAGATATAAGGTTGACATAAATATTTTGAGGTAAAAAATTATTTAATTCGTATATGAGAAGTAAACAAGTATCTATTTGTGATAATTGATAGCTAAACTTGATTTGTGTTAAGATTTGGTTTTGGTATCAAAATGCTTGGAAGTAGTTGAGGATGGTCTATAAGTTATGTTGATTAATATGGTATGTAATATATGAAGATAAAAGGGGAAGTCCCTAATTCTACAATTGGTGTTAAGAGTGTGGTATCCTAGTGGGTGATCAAGAGTTTGATCTTCTTTAGTCATGTTAAGAAAGGCAAGTAATCTTGAGTTCCTAATTCATTTGAAGAATATATGTTTGGTCTAAGGTGGATCTTGGTAGCTCTGAGTTCTTTGTGAAGAGAGTGGTTGCCTTTGATATCAAAATAGAGATATGCATGGAGTTAGTTGGAGAAAAGTCTAGAGATAATTTATGAGGGAGATTGTTTATAATGGAGAGGTAGTCTATTGAAAAGAGTGGTTTCTAAAGATTATTTGCCATTTAGTTTCTTTAAGATGTTTCATAAGTTTAGGGGGAGAAAGTGTGTTTTCAAGAGTTTTCTAAAAAAAATGGTATTAGGTGAGTGTTTTTCAACATTTCATTATGTTTTTATTGAATTTTAGGTCTAAGGATCAAATATTAGTTTGTGGAAGACCCTTTGTCATTAATTTTGAAGAGGGATAAAGACTAGAATGGGGGAGACGAGAATGATTAGGTTTTATATTTTTTTCCATAAATGACAGAGGAGGGGTTTGTTTATAAGTGTTATCATTAATGTCAAGGTGCATATAGTGAAGATACATGGTGAGTGGTCTTTAAGGTATGAGCTTGTGAGCTTGGTGTGACAAAGTGTGTTTGTTGAGCTTTGTATTCTCTGTTGGTAGATGTCAAGCTTGATATAAAATTTTAGGTCAGCACGAAGTTGTCAGTGTTGTCATTAAAGGTTATTGTAATTGTATGATGATAAGTAGGTCTGCAAGAGTGTTGTTGAGAGGAAGGATAGATGTAGTGGTAAGATAAATTGGAAGTGAGTTGTGTCAATAATCTTGGAATAGTTTTTCTATATGATATTAGTGATATGAGTGTGTTATGAGTGATCTTATGTCATCTTGACGGATATCATTAAGGTTAGTATGTTTGAACATGGACAAGGTGTCTTCTAAAGCATAGTCTAGACCTTGTAAGAAGGTATGTTTAGGTATCATGTTGAAGTGAGTGAGATCAAGAAAGTGATAAATTATTTGGAATTATATGGGATTATAAGCTAGGTGTAGAATCATTCATAAATGTTGTAAGGTGGGTCTTTAAGGGTAAGGCATTTTATCTTTGTCTGTACTTATACACTACTTGGACTAATGAGGTATCATGATCTATTTTCAAGGCATGTGAAGGATGTATGGTAGTCTTAAAGCATGAGATAGGTTATATGGCATGAGGGTGAGATGTTGGTCATGATAGTGAGGTGTTAAGATCATGGAAAGAGGCATGGAGGTCAGTTCTAGGCCTAGTAAGGTATTAAGACTATAGTGTAGAGAGAGAGAGAGAGAGAGAGAGAGAGAGAGAGAGAGAGAGAGAGAGAGAGAGAGAGAGAGAGAGAGAGAGAGAGAGAGAGAGAGAGAGAGAGAGAGAGAGAGTAGCCTAATGGTTTATCAATATAAATTTACAAGTCAAGTGTGAGTAGGTGATCATTTTAAAAGGTGTTTAAAGTTTTTTAGGCATGTTTTTGAATTTTTAGGTTCTATTTTGAAGGACAAGGTATGAAAAGTTGTTTGTAGGTCTCTTAAGTGGTCAAAATGAATGGTTATCAACCCAAGTAGGATTTTATTATGCTCATTAGATCATTAAATATTTATATGGGAGTATAAGATATTAATGATACATGGGTAAGGTTCATATTTGAAATTTATAGGCATTAATTTTTTTATTGAGGGGTTGTGCTTTATGAATGATTATTAACATTACAGACATGTTTAAGCCCTCTTAAATCATTAATAAGGACCCAATGTTGAAGATGTTGATAAAAAGTGGCCATAATGTATTTTTATTCCTACATAATTATTTTTATATTTTATTTTAATCTCCTAATTAAATATATGTGGTGGTTTTTAGTGAGACGAGAGAGAAAATTTGAAGATACAAGCTTCTTTCTAAAGAAGTTATAATTGTTAAAAGTTATATTAGAAAAAGTTTGGAAATGATTAGATGGAGAAGGTAGAGAATTTTATTTTTTCCATAGTGTTTGATTTAGTTTTTATATTCCTTAAGTGTCTCATTTTGGTGATCCAAGTAGGCCAATTTCTAATAGGCATAATAGAGAAAATTGTGTAAAACCTAGGTAGTAATGAGAAGTTAGTTCTAAGTGTGTTTTCAATGTAGATTGATTGATTAAAGTAAATGGAGGTGTTTTTTAATGAATTATAAGTCATGTACATGTATTTGATGAGTTTTAAATATATTTTATGTATTGAAAATTATTAATCCAAAATGGCTTGTGTGGCTCAGTGAGGTCTGCGTGTAGTGAGGTCAACAAATTGGTCTATATGACCAATAGTTTCCACTAGACCATATGATGCATATATTTTAATGTGTTTTGGATATGTCATAAGATAATTTTAATTTATTTTAATTCTTTTAATTTCCTATAAAAGTGTTTTAAGGTCAATGTTCCATGATTGTGTTTTTGATAGTCTTAGTAGTTCTAAGTAAGGTGTAGTGATGAGTTTAAGGCTTTATACCCTGAGATGAAGTGCCTAATGCATATGGTGATATTTTTTAGGTACCTTATAATATTTATAGATACTTATCTGATCATATTTTAGTGTATTAATTTTTTTTAGCTTTATTCTTGAAAGACAATTTTTTGAGGCACACAAGCCTAATAGGGCAATTTGTCCTAAAGAAGGTTTCAAGATATGAATGAATGATGTAGATATAGAAAATAATGGAGAGGCTTAGAATAGTTTATTTAATAAATTTTTGAATGGTTTTAAAGTTTTTTATAAATCCATTTTTTCCCAAGTGGATCAATTTTTGGTGTTAAGAGATAGACCTAATGTAATTAGGTCTCCATGAGACCTAAAAGAGAAATGAGGCCTAATTGAGTCATGGCAGACCAAAAGGGAATAAAATATCATATTATTCATGTAAAAAAGATGTAATAAGACCTATTATATTTCATACCTAATATTTTAAGGTTATGTGTCCAACTAAGTGGTATATGAATAAGGAATTGTATATATATTAGCTAGTTTTACACCTATTTGGGCTTGTAAGAGGATTTGATAGAGGAGAGAATGAGATAGAAAATCCTTGAGTATAAGGAGGTATTATATACAATAATAATATATTATAGGGTCTATCATGAATATTAATATGAGTTCTATGTATGAATATCAAGTTCATATGACTTAATCAATCTTGAAGAGACCTAGTTGAGCAAAGAGGCCTAAAAGGCAATTTGAGAGGGATAAGAATGTGAAGAGATAAAGATATGCGCATCATATATTGGTTGATAAAAATAGTGTTATTAATGTGATAAAATTAATTATATATCTAGGTTTTTGCTAATTTATCTATGGGGTTGGTGCCTCCTTGAAAGTAGGTTCTTGTTAAAGCATAGTCAAGTGGATGTTTGGCTAGTTGGGGTTAGTGCTCCATGTGGAGTTGGTAATTCAATAAATTTAGATTATTTATTATAAGAATGTAGTCCATTTTAATATATTAGTAAATTTTATTCCTTTTAATGGTTTCTCACATATGTGATGTGTTCTTATGTTTCATGCATATGTGGATAGGTACTTATGCTTGTTAGATCTATATATTTGTTGGAAAGGTTCATGATTGCTTAAGTGTAATTGAATGAAATGTTTTGAAGATTTATTTACCCCCCATCTCTATAATTTTTCTTCCAAAATTTATTATCATCCAAATCTAAATTATTTAATGATAGTCATATTTATAACCCATGTTTGGTTTCTCAAATCTATATGGAGGAGGAATAGAAAAATCCATTAAAAGTTAAAATCCAAATAATTTGAAAGAAAAGGTAATGATCAAAATAAAAAATATAAAGTCAAAATTCAAAATCACATAAAAATATGTGATTAATAATACATCTCCTATCTTCAATAAAATCTCAAACTCCATAGTTGGCCTTTTAATAGAGCCAAGGTCTATTAGGGTATGGTAGGCTAGTAGATTTGAATAGGAGAATTAAAAATAATTTATGGTGTTTCCTAATTTCTCATGTAAGTACACAATCTTCATAGCAGACTGATGGCTCTGTAAGGGGTCTTGAGGATGGATAACACATTATGGGAAGGTAGGTCTATTTTTATTTTCGTGCATATATCTTTCATGGGATGATATTCATACTTCATTTATTGACCTAAGATTTGTATGGATAGGAGAAGTTATTTAGATTCCTTAATGTTTAAAGTCCTCTTATTTTGACAAACCTAATTTAAGTGTCTTGACTTTGACAAAGAGTTTATCTACCTTTATTTTCCTTTCATTTTCCCTCTACCCATTTCATTTTCCCCTTTGACAGGTAAATTTAGTTATAAATATATTCTCCCACTTATATATTTCCTCTTCTTCATTTATTCAAAACATGATAGCACTACTTTGTTTCAGCTTTATCTATCCTTAAAACAAAACAACATTCTTGAGTGACTATGGATTACTTTATTTTCACCATTTCTTTACATTTCTAGAATTTCTTTGGTTTCTTTTACAATTTTCCATTATTGTACCTTACTTTTCTTAGACACCCAAGTCTGTTTCCACTCTCATTTGTTTTTTCCATTGTTCAGTGAGGTTGGCTTGTTACTCCTCACTCACCAATGTTATTTTCCATTTTATGAAAATTTTACATTGATGATTGAGTAAGGATTGTTACTACTCACTCATCATTGTTGTTTTACCATTTGTTTTTCCATTTTTTTTTAATTAAGAATTGTTACTACTCTAACATTGATGTTTGATTACCATTTTTGACATGTATATTTGATTTGACTTTGTGATTTTGTCTTTCTTACTTAAGGTTTACTTGTTTTATTTTTTTTATCTTTATCATCCTTGGATTTTTAGTTATTTGATTTACTCAAAATTTTGACTTAGTCATTTGGTTTTGACATATCATTTGTCACCCCATTTACCAAATTTTTGAGTATGTCTCACTTACACCATGCCAATTATCTTAGCTTTCTTTCATTTGTCTATTTTTGGTCTTTAATTTTGTATCTTTGGGATTATCTAAAGAAATATTTGTTCCCTTCATGATCAAAACTACAAATGCAAAAGACAACCATCTAGTGATAAAGGTAATTCAAGGTACACATACATTAATTTTATATTTAGTTATTCCTTTTTTCATCCATTTAATTTCAATTATTTTATGATTTAAAATATTAAAATTTACATATCTTCAACATTTTGTGTTTTTATGTTCATTTATTGAAGCGCTATCCCCTATTACACCTAAGTGATATGTGATGAGATTAGAGTGGCAAATATGTATACACATAATATTTTCAAAGTTTATAAATTAATTATGCTTTCTCTCTTGAAAAAAGCCATTGAGTCTCAATCTCTCTAAGTGCACATCTTAAAGGGTGCATTGATAAAGGGGTGGGTAGACCATTACTACTTCATAGGATTATTGTTCGATATACCATCACTTGATATCATCCAACCCTCTCCTAGACACTTGTCTAATCCTTTTCTCCTCTCTTTCACCCTCTAACCATTTTCTACCTTCAGTAGCTCTTTCCTAAGACTAAAACCCTTTTTGATAGTTTACATTACACTATCATCCCATTGACATTCTATGCTAATTGATAAAACTCATTTATGGTCTACGTCGGCCCCTAGCCGACCTAGACCAAGACCTAATTTTTTTATATAAATAATGATACAAAGTCAATTAGGCCAACCCTATCAACTAAACTTTTAGAAACTTTTAGGGTTAGATTTAACTATATATACACACATTTATTTCACCATTTCTTAGAGAGATCAGAAGATAATTATTCATTTGTGTTTATTTACAATATGCTCTTTTGCCATTATACTCGAGGAATTATATATTAGGGTATACACTTGGAGAATAATCTTGTCTTGTGTAAATTTTTTATATTTTTAATCCTTTCTTAGTTATCCTTACAAACCACAACAAACTCTTGTGAAACACCTTTGTCAAAGGGAGAGATTGAGTCTCAACGGGTTCATATTTAAGGTAAGTTTCTATAAATTTACTCCTCTATTTTAGTAGATATAATTAACAAAAATAATGTATTTTTAATATATTTTTATCTCCATGTATTAAGTTTTTACCTATACATAGCTTAATTAGGATTCTCTTGTTCATGTTTACTTTCTATGTTTATTACCCTTACTTTGTGCCCTAAAAATTGGTGAGAACTAGATTATATTTTGATTTACTTATCATATACTTTATGAATATGAAAACATATGACATATCTAGGTTTATTTTATAGTGTTGCTTGACTATAGTCTTTGGAACCCTCTCTAGTGATGTTATTATGGTAATATATCCCTTGGTGAGGTCTAACAGATCCATCTTGCTTATGACCCTGAATATATATTGTATCAACGATTGGAAGTGTAAGCAAGATTTATCTTCTCTGAGATAGGATTGATTAATAGATCATTTGCATTTCCATTTACATACATAGGACACCAACCATATCATTCATATTAGTAACATGGTTAAAATAGAGTTACTATTTTGTAAAGGTATTGGTTATACAATAAAGGGTCTACATAATGCATCTCATAATACTGTATTAATTTGAGATACTATAAAATCTAAAAAAATAAAAAATGTCACTAAAAATACAAAAAAAATCAAAATAGAAATATAAATAATTCATCCAATGGTAAAAACCATGCTTATGGTTCCATTGGAAAGTACCCTAATGAAAACCATGTTTCTGACATCATGTTTAAATAATTTGTTGTTTACAAGTACCTTGACACTTGGGGGAAGCCTTATTTGCATTGTATATCATTCCATTACCATTCAAACCATTTAATGAATGCAATATGATTCATCCAAAGCCATCTATTGTGACCATTAGTATTCCCATATTTAAATTGTTATAGAAGTTTAAGGTATATTAAAACTTGGTTAGGAAATATTATGGCCTATTATTCACATGATACTTTGATGATTGGACACATTTGGTTCTCATGTGACATAGTTCTTAGAGACCCCTAGTCCTATCCTTCATTGTCATTCATTATCTTGTACCATTTTATTATCTTCTTGTGCCAATTATATTTTTTAACCCTATAATTAATTTATAGTATTCCCACCATGGTTGAAATACATTGACCTAAGGTCCATTTGGACTATGTAGGTAATGATCAATTTTTGAGGTCAACTTAGTCACCCCTTTTCCATGTTATTTCCATTTTATGAGCAACCTAAGCCATGATCTTTTTATTTTTTGAGTTAATCCTATGCCATTAATTCTATTATGCCATTTTATTACCCCAAATTGTTATTAATTAATAGTATATTTCACTATATGTTGAACTACATTTACTTGAGGTCTCCCTGGACTATGTAGGCAATGCTCAATTTTTGAGGTTAGCTCGATCACCCATTTTCCATGATCTCATAATTTTTTAAGATAAAATATTTTTCATCTCCTAATCCTCCATTTATTTGAGATGCAAAAAACCCAAAAACCAAAAAACATTCCAAATATTCCAAAAAATCCTAAAAATCAAAATAGCTATATAATCTCCATGAGAGATATAAAGCCATAAAAGTAAGAAACATTTTTATTGTCTTAGATCCATTAGAACAATACTTATTCTAATCATTTTGGGTCCTAAAAAAATTATTGGGATTTTTCCTTCCCAAATTATCCCTATTGGGGAAAAATCATTATTGGTTCTAATCATTTCAACTACCTTGATATGTGTTCTTCCCTTGCATGTAACCTTTCTTGGGGGAACCATCTCTTTATCCATATAATTGAGAATTCACACATATATTTTGACTTAGTTAAACAACAATATGATTTATTTTGATTTTATTTTCACACTTTTGTGTGTTGTTTGTTTGCTTATTTATTTCCTTTTTCTATTGTCACCTTGACTTAGTCTATAATAGTAATTTTTTCATTTTTTTCCTTTTAATTTATTATATAATCAAAATTTAAAGAGCCTTAGGGTTTATTAGGAACACATATAGATAATAATATGGTTTCACACCATATGAATCCATCAAATATAGGAACTTCTTTTTGGCTTGGAAGAATAACCTAAACACAATGAGATAACTTGGATAAATTTGATTAATAGATATATAAGTGAGATACTTGGTTAGGAACCAATCTTGGGAAGTTATGAAATTCCTAAATTGGATTTTATCTCATGGTTTTCATAGTTAAGTGGATAATAAACACTAAAATTACAAAATATAAAGATGTGGTATGGATGTGATAGCAAAATGATTAAGAAATAATCTTCATTTAAATAATTAATATAAGCAAAGTATTCATCCCAATAAGTTGTATAAAAATTCACATCTTATTTTATAACATCTAATTAGTCATAAGTGGCTTAAACTAAGGGAAAATAAATAATTTCATAAAGTGCTAACTCAAAAGCTATGTCACTATGGTCGGTGAAGAAAGGGTCAGAGATGGTGGGTAGATAAGTGATATTAATTACATCATGCAAAATTATCAGTAGAGTTATCTATAGATGAATCCATGTTTTAAAATTTATAAGACAAAATTATTGGATTAAAGATAGAGTTCTATGACTAAACATCTCATATTTCAAAATAGAGTGCAAGGATTGATGTTGATCCTACATAATTGGTGTCGATTCAGATGAATCAGCATCAATTCTATTAAAACTACACAAACTTAAAAAGAGAGTTAGAGGATGAAAAAAATAATTCAAAAAATAAACTAGGGATATCTAATGTGTTCTGACACTAAAATTAATAAGAAAGAACAAAATGAAATAAGAAAAGAAATAATTAAGACATAAATTATACCTTGAAATGGATGCAAGTAGAGTGTATTCTTCCTATCAGTGCAAGTGATCTTCTTAGATTGTGATGAATATTATGGATTATTTATAGCCTAATTTCAATAGCATGAAGTGAACATTCACCTTTAATTCTCCTGAATAAATCTAAGCAGGGTTTCAAGATTGAAAAAATTTAGGCGTAGAACTAAAAAATTACCTATGTATATATAGATTGATGTTGATCAAAAGAATTGGCACCACTCATGGGAGAATCATCATTGATTCACCCTTTTTATAAAAAAATTTCTTCATCTAATTTGGTTTTTTATAAATACAAGATAATTTAGGATTACAAGCATGGGTTGGTTATCAATGGATTTATATAGGGATAGGTTGTTAGAGGGTTAAGATTTATAGGTTATGAATTAGATTTAGATGGTTTAAAAGGTAAAATAGTAATTTTTAAAAATAAATTACCAAGTCTATAATGGTAAATAATTTAAACTTTAGGATAAGGGTATTTAAGATAAAATAATAAATTAAAGGCTTATGACACCTAATAATTCATATAAGACATATGGTATTATATTGTCTACATTTTACCCTTTTGTGGAGTAGTATATAATAACATGTTATGAAACAAAAATTGAGAGAGGCCTAATGCCCCAGGTTTATGTGAGGGGCTACCCCCACTAAAACTAGGAACCAACATAAGATGATGAGCAGGTGATGTGTTTAAATGATGGAGTAATATATGGGATGAATATATAATAAATGATAACCAAGAGTATGGATGCATGACATGAAGTATATTTTTTACACTAATAGGGTATGGGATAATATTGGTAGAGATGTCTCAAGATAAATCACATAATAAATTTCCACAACTATGAATAAGTGGGCCTAAATGAATGTCAATCAAGAGAATAAATGATATGGTTTGTCTAACCAAAGCATCCAGATTATTATATGGTGTGTGTTGTACTAATAAATAGTTATTCTCAAGATGAGATGCACTCTAAGGACCCATAGAGGGGAGATTCCCAAAAGTGTGCAAGCCTTATGTAAGTTATGGGACTAACAAGGGATTTATGTCTACAAACTTGAAATGTAATAGGAAAAATAATGGGATAGGTGTGGATAAATAATAAGATTGGGTTCTAGCAGATGATTGGATGCATGAAAAAATATAAGTAGTGTAAAATATATTCATATAAATGTTGATTAAGGAAATTGATGATGATCCACTCAATTCAATGCTAATATCAAATAACTCTACATCAATCTAAAGCTAAGTATAAAATAAAAATATGACATAGAAAATCTCAATTTATATGAATGCATGGTGAGTGAAGAGCTAAAATTTGACAATGATTTTGATGTTTGGTGTGATGGAGGTGAGTGGTAGTAGTCAGAGGTGATGATGATGGTTTCAGGATGAGGTAGGCCTTATTTTATTTTACTTTTTTGGGTTAGGGTAAGGTGTTAAATTATAGGGTAGTATAATGACCCAAGATCAACATAAATCTAGTGAATCATCATCAATGCAATGTCACTAATTAGAAATAAAATGGTGTCAATTTTCTAAAAAAGACAAACAACTAAGTTAAAGAGTCTAGGGTTAACTAAGTAAGATTTTTAGAAAGTTTAAGGCTTATATAAGATTATGATAATGGACACGGACATTGTTCAAGATAAAGGATGTTGAGTAACACCTTTGTTGGAGTAGTTACATGACCAATTGAGTGATGATTATTGGGCCCATATGGAGGCCATGGGATTAGGAGTAGTGCACTTATACCACCAAATTCATAGACACATGAGCCTATCAGTGGCATTACTAGAGTGGTGAGATGTCACCACTAGGAATTATTGGTTACCTATATGGTATATTACCATTACCATGGAAGATATATATAAGATACTATGGCTTCTATTGTAGGGGATACTATTGTACCTATGGATGAGTAAGTTCACAAAATAACACTAACACAATTATATGTTGGAGATGTTATGGATATTAATTTCACAATATTAGGATTTGTGTTTGAGCCACTATATGATGGAGATACATATGGGAGATAATTGATGATGATGATGCTATCTATTTCATGTTACACCCTCCCTGACTCAAGTGGATGTTGATTCCCATGGAGCCTTATAGGTGTCATTATAGATATGTGGGAGTAGAAAATAGTATTTACCTAGGGCAAATATTTATTGACATAGGTATATAGGTAGATATGGGGGTGGAGGACCTAGAGGAGATATGGTTTTGATGTGACCTTCATGTTGTAGTGTTGGGTATATGAGCATATCAAATTAATACGACCCATTAGTGCCCTATGGATATGATGGTATGATATTTCTTATAATGTTTCCTTCTTTCAAAGGAAGGAATATTTAGTATGATATTACATAGATTATGTGACATGGGACTTGATATACTATTAATTAGTCCTTGAGGAGCTACATAATAGTGACATAATTTGGAATCCTTATGTTAGATTTCATGTATAGCCTGGGATACAGGTAGATCTAGAAGACATTTAGAGGGAGAGGTGGATGACAGGGAAGAGGATGGATTACATAGATTTTTTCCATTTTGGGAGGGTGAAGAGATGGTTTAGATTTATACAAGATATTCCATGGGCCCCATAAATTTATAAATGGGATGATACATAGACTAGACTCTTAGAGGTTGATAATATAGATATTCTAATAGGGTCTAAGGAGGATGCAACATATGTAGATATAGATAATATAATGTGTACCCTAATATATTTGGTGTGGTGGTTAGGGTAGATGGATGCCAAATAAGAGAGGGTGGTGTGACCTCAGTAGGAGGGACCATATGAGGAGATGTAGGATATAAAGGAGGAGGGAGGAGGAGATGCAGAGGAGAGGGGAGAGGAGGGAGGAGAGGAATATGAGATATATATTGTAGGTATTATTATTGAGAGGGATAAAATAAGATCCTAGTGTATTACTTTATAGGGATAGGTGACCATAGAATATGCGCACTCACTATCATATAGATAGAGCGAGATGGTCTTTAGACCAGATTAGATGCTTTATAGGTAGAGCATGACACCCTATGACTGAGTCATGATCTAGAAGTTAAGGCTTAAGATAAATACCCTAGGGAGAGGGTTAACCTATAATGAGTGGATGAAGGATCCATGGGGAATATAGTTATAGGGGGATCTAAGATGAGTACAAGATAGTTAGGTATAGTGAGTGTGGACAAGTAGTGGAAGTTGAAAGCTAAGATGTGTTACTCTAAGTAGAATTTACTAGATTTACATTCAGAGATTCCTCAATATGTCACACATGTGGCCACTTAGGGTAGGTCCTCTAGATAAACACATATAAATTTAATTAGAATAGGGAGTGTATCTTGAGGGATAGATCAAATGGGAGATAAAGGAGGAAATGGGGTAGGGGATGGGATTGGAGGTGGGGGTGGAGGCATTGGGAGCATCCATCTGAGTAATCTCTAGTTTATGGAGTAGCCCATTTTGTATTTAATGTACTGGTTAGAGAGCCATCTATTTTGTATACCAAGATTCATATGATGTATATTTGAACATTGATATATATAGATGCATGATTTTGATTATGAGTTGTAGTGCTATATTATATGATTTATGGATTTTACTAGATTATGTTTTGAAATGTTATGGATCATGGAGTTAGTTAGGATGCTTTATTTTTAGATTATGTGATTATGAATTTATTTATTTAGATGATGTGATAGATTTGATTTATACTAAAATGTTTATGGATGTAGCTTAGGATTTTATGGATTTATGTGATGTGATGGATTAGATTGAACTATGGAGTATGGGTTTTATGTTTTTTGATTATGGGTTTAGATTAGGATGCTTATGGATTATTAAATTATTAGTTTAAATGTTGACATGGATTTAATTATGATACTTTTACACTATGATCAAGATATATGTGGTGATCTTACTTTAGATAACTAATTAGCTCAATTTTGATTTATTAAGGATAAAGAGACATAAAGATTTTATTACTCATCATTGGCTTATGCCAAAACTCAAGAAAACCTATTGTAATAATTGCATGTGTGTCCTTAACTGACTGTTAATAAATATATTAATAGCCTTATGTCAACTAAGTTCATGATCTATTGGTTTGAGATGGAATTTTGTATTGATTTACTTTTCTTCAAGATTTTGATAAAAAGTGGATTTTTTTAAGAAGATGTTTTAACTCTACATTCCTAACTCTAAGGCCAACCCTAGGATCCTTTTGTGCTAATCCATGTAGATTAATCAATGCAGGAAGTCTACTAATAAAGAGAAAGATGATCAATGTGGGAAGTTTTCTTAGGATATTTCATGCATGATATCCATCCTTCAAGGGATTCATCTATATTTTAAGAGATGCTTTTTAAGGTAGTTATCCTTTGAGGGAGAAGGCTGCACTTTTTCTATATTTATAGATTTTATAGTTGTCCTTCAAGAGGTCAATCTATTATTTTTTCCATTTTTATAGATGTTGTCTTTTCTTGGCTCTTTTTGTTTTGATCCTAGTTTTATTATTTTCTTATGGATTGACTTAAGATAACCTAGAATAGTTTCCAAAGCTTTGTTGTACAACATGATATTTTTATTCCTAAAATGAACTATTGAGATGATAGGGGGATTTTAGGAAATAATGATTTGGGGTTACTTCCCATTATAGGTAGAACTTGTCCAATTAGAGAATGCTATGAATAGAGTTGGGGTATTCATATGTAAGGTTGGAATAGAAAATGCTTCTAGATAACCACATGACTCTATATATCATTATTTGGTATTTTTAATAAATGAAAGGGATATGGTTTTAGATAAGAAACTTAGGTTAATCAAGGTGATTAATACTTATTAACAATGGAAATGATGCAAATACAAGACATTAAGAAGCTCTCATTATGGTTTTTCATCAAGAGAGGCCAAATGATATGCCCCAAATCCATATTTATGGGTGATAATATATGGTCTAATATAATTTAGAATGAATTTTTCTCATTTTATATTTTCCATATTAGTGACATGTTGATTTTATTTCAAGACAAGGTTTCCAACATTAAATTCATGTTATTTTAAATGATTATTATTGGCACACTTTATTCATTTTTGATATACATGGAGATGTTCAAGGACAACTGATTGGTGCTCATCAAAGAGCTCAAGTTGGGTTAATCATTCCTAATTCAATTCATCCTTAAAAATGATATCTTTAAGAGAGATGTAAATGGAAGGAATATGAAATGTAAGAGGAAGTATGGATTCAAGACAATAAACTAGGGAGAAAGGGGTAACACCTGTAGGGGTTCAAATACTAGTTAAATAAGCCCATAAGGAAAAGGAAACATGAAGATGTTAGTTCTCTCCATCCTCATTAATGACTTTAGTTAGGATTTTGACAAGAGTTTTATTATATTCCCAGCTTGTCCATTAGCTTGAGGATAGTAAGGTGATGAAAAACTTAGCTTAATGTTGAAAGAGTCATAGATTGTTTGAACCATTTTGTTTTTAAAGATTTTCCATTACTTATAATAATCTTATGAGGAATGTTAAAAACAAAAATAATATGATGACTAATAAAATCAATATTTTTTTTTGGTTTAGTTGAGATAAGAGGAATAGCCTCTCCACCCATTTAGTATACTCTATTTAATGGTAGTAATGATAAATCCAAGGCATTGGAAATATTTAGGATTGATCTAACCTATACGATCAATCCCCCTCTGGGAAAAAGGCCAAAATTCATTTGTTGCCTATAACATGTGACTAGGGACATGTGATAGATTGACATGCTACTAGAATTTTATACATTTATTAATGTACTAAAAATAATCTTGATTTAAAGTGGGCCAATAATAGCCTAATCATAATATTTTATTAGTAATGGTGTAGCTACTAAAATGTCCACCACATGACCTATCATGAGCTTATTTGATAGAAAGTGTAGATTCATGATTTTGGAGACAAAGAAAAATGATACCATAAAAACCATGTTTATAGAGAATACCCCTTAGTTTGAAAAAACATGCAATGTGATTCTAGAAAGCTCACTTTCTATTTTAGGAGAGATCTAGAGGAATAATCCCCTTGATAAATAATCAAATATTTATGTGTACCAAAGATCCAATCACTCTTCCTCTATATTATGTATGGAAGGAAGATCAATTTTTTTAAAAAAAAAAGATTGATTAATTTTGTATATGAGAACAAATAAATTAGATTCCTAAGATGAAGATGTGATAAATGAGTCCAAGGAATCCATGGTATCTGCAAACATTTTAGTTGATTGAGGAGTGGTTTAGATAACATAATGCTCAAAAGTAGCTAGTAATTGATCAGCCAAAGTCTTATATTTATGGAGGGTATCATTTTTACATTGATATATGCCATTTATTTGATTGAACACAAGTTGGTAATCACCATATATATTAAGTGATTTAATACCTAAGGTTAAATCGGTTTGGAGACCTATGATCAAAGCCTCATATTTTGACATATTATTGATGAAATTAAAATTAAGTTTAAAAAATAAAGGTATAAGTGTCCCCTTTGAAGGGATTAAGATAATTATATCTCCCCCACCATGATTTCACTTAGATCCATTAAATAATAGACTCATTTGATATTGAGGATCTAATTGAGAAGTGGAGGCTATGGACTCATCTGGGAACTCATAATTGATTGGTTGATTATCAATAAGAGGTTCCTCAAAAATTTGATCAACAATGACCTAACCTTTAATTGAGTTTTTGTGGATAGAATAAAAATAAAATTATTCCAAATGCATGAGCCATTTGGCCATTCACTAATTTTTTTTTGGATTTGAATGCATAAATTTTATGAGATACACATTTATGATCACATAGGTTTTATGATTGAGTAGATAATGACACATCTTGGAAGCTACAAAGATAAGACCTAGGCATAATTTTTTTGAATGTGTATATCATGACTCATACTTAATGAGAGTGTGAATTATATAATAAACCATGTGTTCTTATGTTTCTCATCATGATGGCAATGATGGTTCATAAGGCATGGTCCATGGCCAAAATATACAAGAAGAAAGGTTTCCCCTCCTTAGGAGGAATGAGAATTGGTGGTGAGAGAAGATATATTAAGGGAATAAAAATCATCCTAATATCTATAATCTAAATTTAAGTGGGTATCTTTCCTTAGGAGGTGATGTAATGGTTGACATTGATTAGATAACTAGGAGATAAAATGATAAATGGACTACAATTTTCCTTGTAAACTATGAAGTTACTTAAGATTGGATGGGGGTGGAATTTCTATACTTGATTTTATCTTATAGGGGTTTACCTATATCCATATAATTTGTATGATAAAACTTAATAGCATACCTATCAAAACCCTAAAAATGCATTTTTGGAAATGAGGTAGATGTAAAACTAGATTAAGCAAGCAAAAATTATTTTAAGAACTAAAAGATGGCCTTTTTCACAATTTTGACTTACCAAAGAGATAATCCACATAATATTTAATTATTTTTTGTATTATTTAATGGAAAATATAAGACATGGTCCTTTGATAGTTGGACCTAGCATTCTTTAAGCTGAAAGGTATAACCTGATAGTAGAAGGTCCCCTAGGGAGTAATAAATGAAGTCTTATATTGATCTTCTAGTGCGATAAGGATCATATTGTACACAAAAAGAATCCATTAGTGACAAAATTTCATGTATGTATATTAAGTCAATTAATTGGTTAATATTAAGGAGAGGGAAATCATCTTTCAGATAAGCAAGGTTATGGTCATGAAAATTAGTACAAAGGTGCAATCCTCTTGGGTTTTATGATAGGGACTATATTAGACACCCATTGATGGTAGTCAATAGACTGGATAAAGTTGATGGATAAGAGATGTTACAATTATTCTTTGACCAAGAGTATAATATG
This sequence comes from Torreya grandis, assembly GCA_037957365.1. Taxonomy (NCBI): domain Eukaryota; kingdom Viridiplantae; phylum Streptophyta; class Pinopsida; order Cupressales; family Taxaceae; genus Torreya; species Torreya grandis. The sequence goes on from JARHVA010000785.1 coordinate 3,737,663, forward strand.
AGGATACATTTTTTAAAGTTTTTTTTTTACAATTTTGGCATCAAGAAATATTACAATGTTATGGATGATAATAGAAGGGTCGATACCAAGAATGTCACTATAAGACCAAGAAAATAATTAACTATGATCTATTATAATTGTAGTGGAATATTGGTGTTCATGAGGGTTTAAAGAATTGTTGACCTTAACAATTCATGGAGTATCATGAGATCATATGTTAATGTCAATGGTAGCTTTGTTAAATAGACTAGAGGTTTTAGATGGAAGAGGATTGTGTAGATGGGAGTTATCCACACCTACATGAGTTAAGATTGACTTATCATCCTAGCACTGAGGAACATAGATGGTGGGAAAATCTTTCCCTATCATGGTTAGGTAGGAGAGAGGAATGGTTTTGGTTTCCCCATTAATGCAATAGGCTAGACATTCTATATTGATGGTATTGACTATTTTTTTTTAGAGGAATGGATACAATGTCATCTATCATATAAGGGTTATTGGATGGTGAGGATGGTGTGTCCTCTTCCAGAATAGCCAAAAGAGTGGTTTATGGGATGGTTTTGGGATTTTTTTTAAAATTTAGGCTATGTTTTTCATGAGGTTTCCTAAAATCCCCTAACATGACCTTGTGTGTCCCTTATTCATAGAGTCCTATGCCAAATCCCTTCCAAGCACACCATTAAATGTATGTTTGTTAAAAGTGGGGTTTATCTAAGAATGATAAGTTTGAGGTGAATGGTTTGGTGTGGTTTTTTTATCTAGACCTAAATAAGTTTGATCAATTCCCCTATAAATTAAATGAGAACAGAGGAAAGGTAGACTGAAGGGAATGAGTTCCATGAGATTGGGACATTATGAATGATTTTTTTTGGGACACAGATATTATTATGGAGTGGGGAGAGTGTTTATCATTAGTAAATAATATTATACCATTTATAATTTTTTAAACATAGAATCAATTGAATCATTGTTAGCATTTCTTGATGTGGGGATTATCATACTAGATGACACTTCATTGGATAATTATGGGATCATGATTTGTAATGCAATTAAGACATTATTTGATCAAAAGGTAAGGTTGAAAGTTTTAAATGGATGGGAATTAATTAGAACATTATGGATTTTACCCTCATATTATAATTTAAGCCACTATTGCAAGGTGGATGGGATGCAATGCATAATTCATATCTAAGGACATCCTATTAGGATATCATATTTAAAACTCCCCTTCTATTATGTAAAATAACTTGGGGAGGGTTTGTCAAAATTTTGAAATAAAAGTGACTAAAAGGTGGGGTGGATCAGTCTTTAAAAACTTTTTTATCAATTCAACTTAAGCAATCATGAACCATCACACCAACATATAGATTAAATAATGCATAAACAATCAACTATACAAACTTGAAACTAGATTACACAAGTCAACACACCATATATGTGGGAAACCAGAAAGGGTAATAAAATAAATTGATATATAAAAGTTTAATATATTCATCTAAGACAAACACAAAATTTATTGAATCACGAAATTCATATGGAGCATAAACCCTAACTAGTTAAGCACCAACTCAGCTAGGCTTTAACAAGCACCCACTTGTGAGGAGGAACCAACCCCCTTAGATGAATTAGAACCAAATAAACCACTTTAAAAAATTGATCACCTTCAAATAGATTTTTTATTATACAAAATATTATTATCTCCTTTCTCAGCTCTTCACACACTTGTATCCCTCTCAAACTAACCTCTAGCCCTCTTTGCTAAACTACCCCTCTTCTTGACTTGATTAGGTCATATGACCTTATTTCTCATGCATAACCTATGTAAAATATTAATAAATGATCTTATACACTCTTATTATTGTCTATAATACCTTCTTATTCTTACCAATATATTATTCTATTTTCTTATTCTCTTCACTCTCAAATATGCCTAAAATTGTCTAGTATTTATTCAAGTCTCATGTTTATATCCTTCTTAGTCAACCAAAAAATATTAATATATTAGGTCAGATATGAAATGTATCTTATAAAATTTCATTGAATTATATTAAATATGCTTTGAGTTCTTTTATGTCTGACCTATCTCAATTAGGCCTTATCTCACCTTTAGGTCTCATGGAGAACTGATCATATTAGTTTTATTTAGGACATGTTACACTTGACATTCCTTGAAGAAATTTAAAACACATAAAATATTATTAGTACATCATAAAACATTAAAATATACCTTATCTAATTTCATCTGACCTCCAAAACACTTTTTAGCTCCAACTACTACTTGAAACATGCCATTAGTATTGTTCACAATTAGGCATGTGCATACCCACAAAGTGTGTCTTAAACCACTAAAGAAAAAACATAATATTTTCAAACAAAAATGGAAATAAATAATATAAATATAACATTAAATACCTAAAAAATATTTCCACATTCATTATAATTCATTACATAAGTCCAAATGACTCAAACCCTCTTCTGCAAGTAGCTCACTTAAAACTGCCAACTAGCCTCAAAACATAGTCATGGAAATTTGATCTTCAACACCAAGAATAATACTCAATATAAAATTTTGAAACCTTAAATATATTATTAAATTATATATATATATATATATATATATATATATATATAAATATATATAATTATTAAGTAAAAATATCATAATGTCTAATGACAAATATTGGTCTTGCAGACCAATCTTTTGTCTTTAGTACACAAAGTCAAATCTAAACTAGTCAACCTATTTTGTATTTACCATTTAAATTAATTTTAATTAACTAAAAAACCTTATAAAAATAATATATAGGACATAAATTTTCCAAAAAAAAAATAATATTCATTGGATGCTTCATCTCAGAGCATGGAGCCTCAAAATCGTCATTACAACTTACTTAACTAGAACTACCAATTTACCTTTAAGACCAGTCATGGTGATTTGGACCTTCAACACCTATGTAAACATTTTAATATGATTAGAATGAATTTTTATGATATTATGAGATAATTATATACTTATAATATACAAATATAGAATGGATATATTTAAATATTAGTCTTGCAAACCAAACTCATAACCTTACACCTTCACTACCTCATCTATACTAAACAAATCAACTTATGAGCAACATTTTCATCATATCTAATGAACTCCAAAAAATTTATACATAATTAACATTTATTAAATATATTTCAAATTTTATCCATTCACTCTGATTCATCCCTAATCCATGATAACATATCCCTAATCAACTTCTCACTTTTATCTAGGTTTCTAACTATTTGCACCGTTAGGCCTATTACCAATAGGTCAAATTATATGAAAAATTTATCACACTTAAGGGATAAAACCTACTAAAAAACCACCATGGACATAATATAAAATTCTCAATATTTAACCTTCATCCATTTATTAACTTTGACTTTGTCAACTATGATTGTTATAACAAATCTCCAAGAGACATGGCTTTTCTTATAGGGTCCACTCATTAAATTGACAAATAAATCATACCTAGAAGTTCCTATGAGAGTTAAATACATGATACAATAGATTAAATATCCATACCAACCCATTCTAGGAACTTTAGAATAATTTATTTCACATCAAGTTACTATTAGGATCCTTTAAGGGTTTAAACCATCTTTCAGTCTTAATGATCATTCATAAGGCTTAGCCCCTCATTCCATAAAAAAATTCTTATAAATTTGAGATAAGACACTTCCCCATATGCCATTAATATCTTATGTTCCCATGTAGAGTTTACATGTGCCAATGAACACTTGAAAGTTATTCTCAGGTTAAGAACCCCTCATTTTATGCACTCAAGAGATCTCAAAACCAATTTTCATGCCTTTTATTATACACTTTGAGCTTAAAATTGGTCAAAACACTTATTAAAATATATCACACTATTGATAATTCTCACATGATCATTCTTATCTTGAAATCTGAATCTCATAACTCATTTCACCACCATCTCTCTCTTTGCTTGTTTAGTCCTTGACCTATACCACATTAGGCCTTGAAACTGACCTTCAAGCCTCTTTTCACGCACTCTCCACATTAATTACATGATAAAAAAATATAAAATTATAAAAAAAATTCAATATTCCTTCATATGCATTCATAATAGATCATGATGCCTCATTAGGCTAAGCAACGTCTAGAGGTGGTCTAGTTGCAAACTAGGTCTATAGGTTATACCCTTATAGCCTCACTCTAAGACTCTCATGAGTGATCCAATGCGACATATTCATTCTCAAAAATCATCATAAATAATATTATGCCTCTATACATCCATCTCAACAAGCCACCAGTGTCATACCTTCTCACAATGTCTATTTATGTTATAACTAGTGTCATGACTATGTTTCTCAAGAACTTGAAGATTGAAAACTGACCTTGATACACTCCTTGATTCTTATACACCTCAATCACATGCGTTTAATTATCCTTAGATAGTACCATACCTCTATACATACCTCTTCTCACTAATCATGAACATGCTCATGATATGACTAAGCTTCTTAGGACACCTTACACTTAAGACTAGTAATCAAATATGCTTACCTTGGCCTGAATCTTGACATCAACCTAAAATAATCATTATGTTACCTTAAAATTTTCTCTCAACAAAGAGACAATAATTTTCATTCAAATTTTATTTTCACATGACTTCTTTGTCACATCAAGTACACAAGCTCATACCTCATAGATCACTCACCTTGACATCAATAACATCAACTTTGATATCAAATGACATCAACCTTGACATCAATGATAATACTTCACAAAAAAATCCCCCTTTATCATTGATGGAAAAATGTTCTTCAATCTAATAACTATTATCTCCCTTAGTTTGGTCAAACTCCCTTCTTGAACTTTCTCCACCTTTGACATTAATGATAAAGGGTTTGTTATAGACTACCATCTAAAATAACACCTAAAAAAAATTTCAACAAACATAATATGAATAATTACTAGACCATGATCCCACTTTATTCATACATACTACCTTAAAAACAACTCAAACCTCAAGACCATTCTCCTTGTCATCAACTACATTTGGAGCTTAAAAACAACTTGAATAACTCCTCCTCACACTAAGCATCTACCAATCTTCTTATAACTTAAAGTGTGTCTCCATGAAGCATACTAGAGTCACATTTTTTCATAGGGCACTTAAAACAACTCAAGTTCAAGAGATTCCTAGATCTCCATGATCTTAATAGATTGAATGTCCTTCAATGTCCTTTTAGGATTGATTTTTAATATAGGATTAACCTATTCATCAACCATTTAAGCATCAATGTGAGTTGACAATAGGAATTCCTAACTTGATTTCACATCTTAAGCATGCTCTATCATAACAAATATTCCAGTTGATCTTGTAGACTAATCATGACTTATCTTCACTATCTTTCATTTCTATACATTTATTTGAGTTCTTCCTTACACTGTAGGGACTTCAAAACTCATATTTTGAATTGATGACCTTATAACTCTATTAGGACATAATACTACAATGTGTCCTACTTTATGAAAACTATAGAAAACCACCTTATACATACTTCTTGACTCATGTTAACTATGACTCCTTACATAGTCCCATGAGTACTCATTCTTGGAGGGTCTTTTACACTCTCTTACTCTATGACCAAACTTATTGGATATAAAATAGTAACCATTGAATGAAATTACATACCTTATAACATTATGTTGTTTGATAGGTATTTTCATGTTGACCTTCTTGTCTTTAATAGCCTTTTTTATTTGAGCTTTCACCTTTTGGTCCTTTTTGAAACTAAGACCTATTTTTTCACTTGTAAACTTTTGACTATTCAAGATATCATCTAGAGCCTCAATGATCTTTTCAAACTTAACAAAGTTCTTCACCATGCTAGATGTCTGATCTAACTCAGCTTTTAGGGACTCTATCTTAGTTTCAAACCTGATGCATTCTTCCTCTTTAGCCTTTAGGATTGTATTGACTTCCTCCATCTGTGCCTCAACTTTATTGATAATCTCATAATACTCATTAGAAGTATTACTCAACATTTTCTCAAATAAGCCAATATGATCTTCATAGTCCTTAGCTAGTGATCTTAGTTTATGATTATTTCTCCTTTGGAATTTTAACTCTTCTAGGGAACTTACCAACTCTACCTCAAGATTCACTTCAAATTCCTCTTCATCTTACTCAACATCAACCATAAGGCCTATCCCATTTGATCAACCATCATTATCTAATTATATGTCCATTAATAAGGTTTCATTATTGTCATGTTAAGGTTCATTACTACCAACATAACTATCAGATTCAATTGAGTCACTTGCATCAGAAGAGTTATCTTTTTTAGTGTATAAGCTTCTCTTATTCTTGAATGTTCCTTTCTTCCCTTTTTACTTCATGAACTCCTTATTTTTGTCAATATTATAGGCTTTCTTGTCATCTTCATGGTGTTCATCATGTTCTTCATTATGCTCAAATTTATCATTGTTAGGACACTTGGATGAAAAGTGACCAATCTTTCCATAGTTGAAACATTTAAAGGGAAACTTACCCTTGTACTTAATATATATATAAATCAAATTCCTTGTAAACATGGTTATGAGTTGATCATCTTAACTATATGAACATTCTTCATCATTGATATTATTAAATTTTGACTTCTTTCAACTTGGAAAGCTGCTTCCTTTTTGGGAGATCTTCCTTCATTTTTTTCATCTCATTAGTAGTCAATATGCCATGAAGCACATCTATCTCTAGCTTGTCTAAATATTACATCTCTTCCACTATATATACCATAGAGTTAAACTAAGGATTTGGTGATCTCAACACCTTTTAAACCACTGTAGATTATTTCATCTCTTCTCCTAATCATTTAATGACATTTATAACTTCATCAACCATCAATATGTAAGATGCAATTATTTCATCTTCATTCATCTTAAAAATGTCTCTTGTGGGTCTACAACTTGTACATCTTCACCTTGGTGTATCCTTCAGATATTGTCTTCAATTTGTCCCATATATATTTGGATTATACATAATGTATTACCTTTATAAACTCTATCTCTGATAGGCCATAAATAATGGAATTCATTACCTTAGAGTTGTTTTCATTAGCCTTCTTACCTATTGTATCAATTGGTGGAATAGGAAGAACACTATAGCCATCCACAATTGACTATCAAATATCATGACTTTTAAACATCAAATATATCTTCATCTTGAAATTCCAAAAGGAATAATTTGATCCTTTAAATAAGAAATTTGTACTAGTATAGAAACCACCTTGAACTTACTGACTAGCCATCATTGCTTGTAAGATCTCCTTTAGGCTTTTAGACCTTCTTTAAAAGACCATGATATGATACCAAAATTTAGAAGAAAAGTGACTAAGATGGGGTTGGAATCATTACCTAAAATATTTATTATCAATTAAACTTAATCAATCATGAACCATCATACCAATATATAGATCAAATAATGCATAAGTAATTAACTATACAAGTATGAAACCAGATTACACAAGTCAACACACCATATATATGGGAAACCCTCAAGGGGAAGAAAACCCATTGATATATAAAAATTGAATACATTAATATAATACAAAAACCAATTTAGTGAATCACCAACTTCACATGAGGCACCAACTCCAACTATCTAAGCACTAACTCAACTAGGCTTTAACAAGCACCCACTTATGAGGAGGCAACAACCACATTTGATGACTCAACAAAAACTCAGCCATAAAAATAACTTGATCACCTTCAAATAACTTATTTATTATACAATATATGATGATATCCTTTATTATCACTTTCGCACACTTCTATTCCTCTCAAACTGGCCTCTAGCCTTATTTGTGCAACTAGCCCTCTTCTTGACTTGATTAGGTCATATGACCTTATTCCTCATATGCATAACCTATGTCAAATATTAATTAATTATCTTATAAAATCATATAATGGTCTTTAATACCTTATTATTCTTACCAATATATTATTCTCTACACTCTCAAATAGACCTAAAATTGACTATTATGTATACAAGTCTCATGTTCATATCCTTATTAGTTGAACAAACAATCTTACTCTATTAATTAAGCCATGAAATTTATATTATAAAATATAATTGACATGTATCAAATGTTTTTTGAGTTCTTTTATGTCTGACCCATCTCAATTAGGCCTTATCTCACCTTGAGGTCTCATGGAGACCTAATTTTATTAGGTCTATTTAGGACACGTTACACTTGACATTCTTTCGAGAACTTTAAAACATATAAAAATGAAGTAAAACATCATAAAAAATCAAAATATACCTTATAAAACTTCGTCTAATCTCAAGAACACTAATTAGCTCCAACCACTACTTGAAGCACACCATTAGTATTGTTTACTATTAGGCATGTGCATACCCAAAAAGTTTGTCTTGAACAACTAAATAAATAACAAAATATTTTAAAATAACCATGGAAAAAAATCATATAAAAATAAACTTAAATACATACACAACATTAAAATGTTAATTATACTTCATTACATAAGGAAAAAGGACTCAAACCCTATTATGTAAGTAGCTCACTCAGAATTGCCAACTAGATTCAAAACATAGTCATGAAAATTTGATCTTCAACACTAGAAAGAATACTTAATGTAACATTATAACACTTTAAATAGACTATTTTACATACATACATACATACATACATACATACATACATACATACATACATACATACATACATACATACATACATACATACATACATATATATATATATATATATATATATATATATATATATATATATAAATTACAAATATCATAAGGTTTAATGCCAAAATTGGTCTTATAGACCAATCTTTTATCTCCAGTACACATAGTCAAACCTGAACTATTCAACCCATTTTGGATTTACCATTTAAATTACCTTTGGTAACTCCAAAACCTTATAAATATAATGTAAAGGACATAAATTTCCAAAATAGAACATGATATTCATTTTATGCTTTAACATGGATCATAGAGCCTCAAACTCATCATTGCAACTTGCTTAAAGAGAACTACCAATTTACCTTCAAGACTAGTCATGGTGATTTTGACCTTCAACACATGTGTATACATTTTAAAAGACTTAAAATGAATTTGGATGATATTATTATATCATTATATATTTATCACATACAAATATAACATGGTTATATGTAAATATTGATCTTGTAGACCAAACTCATAATCTTTCACCTTCATTGCCTCATCTGTACTAGATAGATCTACTTATGAGTAACATTTTCATCATATCCACTAGTATACAAAAATTATATCCATGATAACATATCCATAATAATCTTCTCACTTGAACTTGGGTTTATTACTATTTTCACCATTAGGCTTGTTAATGATAGGTCAACTTGTATGACCAATTTAGCACACCTGAGGGTTAAAACCTACTCAAAAACCACCATGGACATAATATAAAAGTCTCAATATTTAACCTTCATCAATTTATTAAATTTTTATTATTCAAATATAATTTATAAAAATATATATATAAGGAACAAGGCTTTTATTTTAGGGACCACTCACTCACCTAAAAAACTAATCATACCTAAAGGTGCTAAGAGAGTTGACTTCATGCTCCAATAGCTTAACTATCCATACCAATCCATTCTGAGCACTTTAAAACAACTTATTTCATATTGTTTCACTATTAAGGTTCTTTGAGGGTTTAAACCATCTTCCAGTGTTAACGATAATTCATAAAGATTAACCCCTCATTTAGAAACTAATGCTTGGACATTTGAGCTAGGACCTTTATGCCTCTATGCATCCATCTCACCAAGCCACCAAGATTATACCTTCTCACAAGGTCTCCTTATGTTATTACTAGTGTCATTACCAGGTTTCTATAGCACTTGAATTTTGACTACTAACCTTAAGACACTCCTTGATATTTCTACACCTTCATCACATGCATTCATGCTCCTCACATAATATCATACCTCTGTACAAAAATTTTATTATTAGTCATAAACATGCTCATGATATGACTAAGCTTCTCAAGATACCTTATACTAAAATACTAGTAACTAACCATTCTTACCTTGGCCTAAACCTTGACATCAACCTTAGAATAATTATTAGGTTTTCTTCAAATTCTCTCTCAAAAAATAGATAATATGTTTCCTTTAAACTCTCTCTTGTCACATGCCTTCCTTGTCACATCAGGTACATAAGATCATACCTCATATATCACTCACCTTGACATCAATGACATCAACCTTGACATCAATGACAACACTTCTCAACAAAATCCCCCTTTTTATAGTCAAATGATTCAATCTGATCACTCTTATCTCCCTTAGTCTAGTCAAATTCCCTTTTTGAACTTTCTACCCCTTTGACATTAATGATAAAGGGTCTATTACAGACTACCATTTAAAATCACACCTAAATAGAAGTTCAACACACATAAAATGAATCATTACTAGACCATGCTCCCCCTTTATTCATACATTCTACCTTCAAAATAACTCAGACCTCAAGACCATTCACCTTGTCATAAACTACATTTAGAGCTTATGAATAACCTGAATAGCTCCCCCTCACACCAAGCATCTACCAAGATGCTTAAAACTTGAAATGTGTCTCCATGAAGCATGTTGGAGTCACCTCTTTTCATAGGGAGCTTAAAATAACTCAAGTTTAAGATATTCCCAAATCTTCATGCTATCACTAGATTGAATGTACTTTGGTGTCCTTTTAGGCTTAATTTTCAATATAGGCTTGACCTCTTCATCAACCATTTGAGCATCAATGTGAGATGATAATAGGAATTACTAACTTGATTTCACATCTGAACCATGCTCTATCATAGTAAATATTCCACTTGATCTTGTAGATTGATCATGACTTATCTTCATTATCTTTGGTTTTCATACATTCATTTGCCTTCTTCCTTACACTTTATGAGCTTCAAACCTCATGTTTTGACTTGATGAACTTCTAAATATATTAGTATATAATATTTTAATGTGTCCTACCTTATTAAAACTATAGTAAACCACATTATACATAATTTTTGATTGATGTGAACTGTGACTCCTTCCATAGTCTCTTGAGTACTCATTCTTTGAGGGTCTTCTACACATTCTTTCTCTATGACCAAATTGACTGCATATAAAATAGTAATCATTAAATTAACTATAATAACTTATAACAATAGGTTGTTTGATAAGTATTTTCATGTTGAACTTATTATTTTAAATGGCCCTTTATTTTATTTGAGCTTCCACCTTTTGGTCTTCTTTCAAACCAAGACCTATTTTGTCACTTACAAACTTTTGACTATTAAAAATATCATCTAGAGCCTCAATGTTATTTTCAAACTTAACAAAGCTCTTTACCTTGATATATGTTTGATCCAACTAAGATTTCAAGGATTCTACCTCAATTTCATAACTGATGCATTACTCCTCTTTAGACTTTAGGCTTGCATTTACTACCTCCATCTATGACTCAACTTGATTAATGATCTCATCATACTCCTTGGAAGTATTACTTAGAATTTACTCAAAAAATACAATCTATTCCTCATAGTCCTTAACTTGTGATCTTAGTTTATTATTATTTTTCCTTTCGAACTTCAAATCTTCTAGGGCACTTACCAACTCTGCCTCAAGGTTAATTTTAACTTCTTCTTCATCTAAATCTACATCAGCCATAAGGCCTTTCCCATTTGATCAAACCTCATTATATGATTTTATGGCCATGAAAAGGTTTCATTATTTTCATTTTTATCTTCATTACTACCACCACCACTATTATATTCACTTGAGTCACTTACATCAGAATAGTTATCTTATTTAGTGTATAAGTTTATCTTGTTCTTAAATGTTCCTTTCCTCCCTTCATACTTCCCAAACTCTTTATTATTTTTGTTAATATTATAGGCCTTTTTGCCATCTTCATTATGTTCATCATGTTCTTAATTATGATTATATTTATCCTTATTAGGGAATTTGGATGAAAAGTGACCAATCTTACCATAGTTAAAACATTTTAAGGGCAACTTACCCTTATACTTACTAGATCCAAACCTCAAATTCCTTATAAACATGGTTATGAGTTGATCATCTTAAATATATTAACATTACTCACCAACTATATTCTTAAATTTTGACATCTTTTCAACTTTGAAAGATACTTCCTTTTTGGGAGGTTTTCCTTCATTTGATCTCATCTCATAGGTAGGAAAGATGCCATAAAACTCATCCATCTCTAGCTTGTCCAAATCTTTCATCTCTTCCACTATAGATACCTTAGAGTCAAACTTAGGAGTTATTGATTTCAAAACCTTTTGAACAACTATATATTATTTCACCTCTTCTCCCAATCCTATAATGACATTGACAATTTCATCAACCTTTAATAGGTAAGATTTAATTATTTCATCTTTATTCATATTCAGACTTTCAATCTATCTCTTGTGGGTCTACAACTTGGCCATTTTCACCTTAGTGTATCATTCATATATGGTATTCAATTCATACCTTATCTCTTTTTATGATACATATTACATTACCTTTATATGCTCTGCCTCTAATAGGCCATAAATACTGGCATTCATTTCCTTGGCCTTATTTTCACTAGCCTTCTTACCTGCTATATTAGTTGGTGGAATAAGAGAAACACTATAGCCATTTAAAAATTATTTTAAAATATCATGACCTTGAGACATAAAATTTATCTTCATCTTGAAATTTAAAATTCAGAATTTGATCTATTGAATAACATAGACTTACTATTATATAAACCACCTTGAGCTTGTTGACTAGCCATCTTACTTCTAGGATCTCCTTTAGGTTTTTAGACCTACTTCGAAGGACCAAGATTTGATACCAAATTTTGGAAGAAAAGTGACTAATATGGGTGGGGGGGGCTGAATAATTATTTCAAAAATTTCTTGTAAATTCAACTTAAGCAATCATGAACTATCACACCAACATATAGATCAAATAATTCATAAGCAATTAACTATACAAGCATGACACCAGATTGCACAAGTCAACACACTATATATGTGGGAAATATTAAAGGTAAATAAAACCAAATGATATATGTAAATGTAATACATTAAAATAATATAAACACAAAATTTATTGAATCACCAAGTTCACATGGAACACTAACCCCAACTAATTAAGAACTAACTTAGCAAGGCTTTAACAAGTACCCACTTGTCAAGAGGAACCAACCCCATTAAATGACTCAAAACTAGATCAACCACCTAGAATAATTCATAAAATTCATAATAAATTATTTATTATAACAAATATTATGATCTCCTTTATTATCTCTTCACACACTTGTATCTCTCTCAAACTATCCTCTAGCCTTCTTCGCTCAACTAACCCTCTTCTTGACTTGATTAGATTATATGACCTTATTAATCATATGTATAACCTATGTCAAAGATTCATAAATAATCATACACACTAATATTATGATTTATAATATATTATTATTCTTACCAATATATAATTCTATTCACGTATTCTCTTCACTCTCAAATAGGCCTAAAATTGCCTAGTATGTATACAAGTCTCATGTTCATATCCTTATCAATCATCCAAAAAACATCTATCTATTATGTTATAAATGAAATGTATATTAAAAAATATAATTTACATGTATTTAATTTTATTTTATTTTATTTAGGTCTGACCTATATCAATTAGGCCTTATCCCACCTTTAGGTCTCATGGAGACTTAATCCTATTAGGTCTATTTAGGACACATTATACTTGGCCTTCCTTGGATCAGTTTAAAACACATATTGTGGAAGTAAAAAATAATAAGAAATTAAAATATACCTTATAAAACTTCATCTAATATCAAAAACACTTTTTAACTCCAACCACTATTTGAAGCACACCATTAGTATTTTTTATTACTAGGCTTGTGCATAAATATAAAGTCCATCTTGAAAATTTGAAGAAAAATTAAAATATTTTTAAAAAAACATGGAAAAAAAATAATATAAAAATAAACTTAAATAAATCAAAAAATTAACCACATTCATTATAATTCACTACATAAGGCAAAAAGACTCAAACCCTCTTCTGTAAGTAGCTCACTTAAAACTGCCAACTAGCCTCAAAACACAATTATGAAAATTAAATATTCAACACTAGAAATAATAATTAATATAAAATTATTTAAGATTAAATATATTATTTTAAATATATATAATTCTTAATTATAAATATCATAATGTCTAAGTCCAAATATTGGTCTTGCAGACTAATCATTTATCTTAAGTACATAGTCAAACCTGAACCAGTCAACCCATTTTAGTTTTAAAATTTAAATTAATTTTAATAAATATAAAAACGTATAAAAATAATTAATAGTACATAAATTTAACAAATTAAACATCATATTAATTTTATACTTCATCTCAAATCATAGATCCTTAAACTCATCATTGTAACTTGCTTACCCAAAACTGCCAATTTACCTTCAAGACTAGGCATGGTGATTTTGACCTTCAACACCTGTGTAGACATTTTTAAAGAATTAAAATGAATTTTTATTATATTATGAGATAATTAAATTCTTATAATATAAAAATATTACATGGTTATATGGAAAAAAATTCTTTCAGACCAAACTCATAACCTTACACCTTCACTACCTCATATGTACTAGACAAATCATCTTATGAGAAACATTTTGATCATATCCACTAACATAAGAAAATTATATCCAAAATTAAAATTTATTAAAGGTATATAAAAAATTATACATTCAGGTTTATTAACCCCTAATCCATAATAACATATCCCTAATCACTTTCTCACTTCTACCTAGATTTCTTACTGTTTGCATCATTATGCCTGCTAATGATAGGTCAACTTGTATGACTAGTTTAAAACACATGAGAGATATAAAATGATTATAAACCACCATGGAAACAAGATAAAAGTCTCAATATTCAACCTTCATCCATTTATTAAATTTGACTTGGTTAACTTTGACTGCTATAATAAATATCTGAGAAATAAGGCTTTTCTTGTAGGGTCCACTCACTCACCTAACAAAAAAATCATACCTAGAGGTTCCTAGGAGAGTTAAATACATGATAAAATAGATTAAATATGAATTATAATACATTATTATCACTTTAGAAAATTTTCTTTCACATCATGTCACTATTAGGGTTCTTTGAGGGTTTAAACCATCTTTCAGTCTTAATGATCATTCATAAAGCTTAGCCCCTTATTCCAAAAAAATGCTTCAAACTTTGAGATAAGAACATTAAAAATATAATATTAATATATTAGGTTCCCATTTATATGTTACACATTCAAATTAACACTTTAAAGTTCTTCTCAGGTTGAGAACCCTTCATTCTATGCAGTCGAGAGAACTCAAAACCACTTTTCATGCCTTTTCTTGTAAAATCTAACCTCAGACTTGGTCAAAACACTTGGATAAATATATAACACTAATAAATATTATCACATTATCATTTTTATCTTTAATTATATATCTCATACCTCATTTGGCCACCATCTCTCTATTTGCTTACTTAGTCTTTGACTTGCAAACCACATTAGGCCTTGAAAATAACCTTTAAACCTCTTTTAATGCACTCTCCACCTCAATTAAATTATCACACAAAATATCACATTCTAATTTTTTTTTAAAACGTCCTTAATATGACTTTATAATAGATCATGATGCCTCATTAGGCCAAGCAGGGTCTAGAGGTGGTCTAGTTACATATTAGGTATATAGGTCCTACCCCTGTAGGTTCACTCTGAGACTCTCATGAGTGATACAATGGATAATATACATGGTAAAAGAAAATAATACATAATTTTATTCCTATATGCATCCATATCACCAAGACACCAAGCTCATACCTTCTCATAAGGTCTTTTTATGTTATGACTAATGTCATGACTAGGTTTCTCAAAAACTTATATCTTGACAACTAGCCTTGAGACACTCCTTGATGATTCTGCACCTTGATTTTAGGCATTTAATTATCCTAAAATAATATCATGCCTCTATACATACCTATTATTTCTAATCATGCACATTCTCATGATATTATTATGTTTATTAGGACACCTTGTACTCAAATACTAGTAATCAATCATGCTTACATTATCCTGAAACTTGACATTAACCTCAAAAGAATAATTAGGTTTCCTTTAAATTCTCTCTCAACAAAGAGATAATATATTGCCTTCAAATTCTCTCTTTTCACATTAATTCATTTTTACATCAAGTACACAAGTTCATACCTCATATATCACTCACCTTGACATTAATGACATCAAATGCCATCAAACTTGACATCAATTACAACACTTCTCAACAACACCTATTGGATGAGAAGGATAACCATTCATGATATAAGGGCCACAATATCATTGAATTATTGTAAAATGGTTTGGGATTGATCTAAAAAAGTTTTAGGTAATTCTAGTTGCTTGAAATCATGAGAGGAGATAATATTTATGCTTTATTCATTATTAATCATTACTCATTTGATTTAGGTCTGATCAATTTGGGTAGTGATACATAGTGGCAGATCCTAGTCATCAGGATGAAATGGTTATATTTTAGAATCATGTAATGTTATGGATGATAAATTTTTAAGTGAGGAGATAAATGCTAATAGAGGTTGGGGTTCATCCAACTATATATTTGTAGCTTGTAAGGCTTCTATAATAGCATCATAAAACTATAAAGAATTTTAGACAAGTTAATATAAAGACATCTTGACTGAGATTTGATGAAGTTACTTTATGATGGATATCTATATTAATTTTAAAGCATTATTATTATGAATTATTCCTTAAATAGAAATTTTAGGTTCTGGGATGGGCATTGTAGGGCTATTTATGGTAGAAGTAGGATATCTTGTAATAGTCACATTAGCTTTATCATGATTTTGGGTATTATGATCTTGATCCTAGGATCATGTAGCTATGTGAATCACATCAATCTTAGATAATGGTAGATTTATCATATTTTTATACTCATCCAAATCTATATGGTTTAGGAGGATTTGATATTGAGTTCTATTATAGATTTTATCTTCCTTTGAAACTCATTCTGACCCTCTTGATTATATGCTAGCTCCTAAAGTGGACTTGATCTTAGTAGTTTAATTATGGGGATAGGCATGACCAAATTACCATTAAAATATCATCCTCTTCTACTAAGTTTTAGACCACAACTTTTAGATAATTAAAACTTTTAGTATCATCTCCCACTATTTGATGATATGTGCATTTCTTATTTTCCCAATACCATACCGGCTTCTAAATATGGGGATTAACAAGTTTTATGGTTGGTAGTGTGATAATGGAAGTTTAAATAAGTTTTTAGAGAGTCTTAGAGTAAGACCCCCTTAATGGATCTTGCTTGGGTGTTTTAACCTTTCAAGGCATTGGGATGGAGGTTTCCTTTACTTTCAAGTCTTGATCCTTTACATTGGTTATTTAAATATTCTCCATAGTAGGTACTTTATGTTTGGGATACGATTTTACACCTATTCCTCATGGGTAGTATGAATTTAAAGTATTGTGAATTAAAATTATTACAATGGAAAAATCATTTTGTAATGGTATATTCTCTTTAGAATAGGATTCTATAATGGTGGTTTTTAGTCTTGTCGAAGGATGAGATCCTAATATGGATTTTGTAGTTTAAATAGGTGGCAGAGGTTCCTTCCCTTTTCAAATTTGATTAGGGGTAGTAAGGATATCCTTTATAGGGAGTTCAATCCTTATAGGAGGATGTTTTAAGGATTTTCCTCATGATGCCTTGAGGTTTTTATTTCCAATTCCTAAAGGCTTCCCCCTAATTTCTCTCTTTACAAGATTTGGCTCTTCTCAAGCTATGAGGGGAGATGGTCTTTAGTTCAATTGAGGTAACACAGTAGTCTCCTCAAGGTGGAGTAATTTAAATGGGATGGGTATGATACATGAAGGTGTTATGGTGACTAAAGAATTGGTACGTGTATCTTCTAGGATGTTTAAACAAGCATCCTCATTGATAACTTTCTCATCCTTTGTTTCTAGTTGATTATCTTGAATGGGTAACATTTCCTCAAGAGGATCCCAAATAATGAGATATAAAAATCTCGAGTGAGTCTTATGGATAGTTTTAATTGATTTAAATGGTTTGAAGGTATATCTTATAAGGATATATAGGATTTTAGTTATCATGGAAGATGATTTAGAATCACTACCAACCTCTTTAGGGAGAAGTTGATCGTGGATCATACTTATCACATGGATCTCATTGTTTGATGTGCATCATAAATTATCCTTTACAAAATTAGATTAGAGGCATGGTTAGGGAATGAAAACCTAAAAATGTCTATGGGATGATTAGGGGGAGCATTAGGGTTATGTAACTGTAACTCTCCTTCATCAATAAGGTTTTGAACTAGAACTTTAAATTAGCAACACCTATTAACATCATGACTTATTACATGATGGTAGTTGAAAAAGTCATTTTACTTGAACCAAATAGGCTTAGGGTGAGAATCATGAAGAGGTATGACCAAAGGAAGTTATATGATAGATAGTTTTAATATATTATCTAAGATAGAAGTGTAGGATTCCTCTAAGGGTGTGTAATACCATAGAATAAAATGTCTTAATGGTTTTTATGATTTTGCTTAGGAGGTAGAGGGTTTGGATTGGATTTTTGTTTGGTTGGGGTGTCGATTTTAAGGCCACAAAATTAGCAATACCTTTGTTTTTGATAGTTTTAGTTCATTTAGAGGGATCAGGTTTGAAGCTTTTACTACGTAACTTTACCTACCCCTCTTCTAAATCTTAAATTTGTAGTTTATGGGCCATAGAAAAGGCCTCAAAAAAATTCTTTAAGGATTAAACCCATAATGTTAATGATATATGTTTAGCACATAATCATGTAAATAATTTAATTAGATCTAGTTGAGGAAGGAAAAAAGTGAGTTGGTTTATAAGACTCCTCCATTTATACATGAAGTCAATAATAAACTCATCATCAAATTGTCTAATGGTATAGAGGTCGATGATGGTTACTTTTCTTGTGATGTTAATTGAAAAGTGATTTAAAAATATTCGGGCTAGTTTTCCAAAAGAGAATAGGGAATGTTGAGGGCTATAACTATACTAGTGTAAATTCAATCTAACTAGAGACATGTAAAAGGTTCTTAGGAGAAAAGTGTTGATGTGGGATATAAGATAATAAGCATGTATAAATGTCCAAATGTGCCACTGAGGATCTTCCTTATTTTAAAATTTCATAAACTTTGTAAGTTCCCATTATGATGGGTATGGTATAATAAGGATATCTAGATTAATGGGTTCATTGTAAATTTGCTCATAAGTGAGCATATTTTTTTGCCTAGAGGTAGAAGCTTCTATATTTTCCATCCTATTCATAAGGATGTTCATAAGGTTAGGTTAGGTATTATATTGAGGAATACCCCACAAGACATTCTATTGAATATGTTGATAGGTATGAAATGGAGTGGAAAAGGTTTGTGACAAAGGGTAACCAACTAAAGTGGCCATAATAAATTGGGATGCCACCACATATTATAGGGATTTCAAGGGTATATAAATATATCCAAGGGCTTATGATGGAGCTACATATTGGGTAGTCAATGGGATGCACTACTAAGGAGGTTGACTCATGGGAGCTTGTTATAAAAGATTAGTTTGGGGATTTGAAGCTATGCTAGTTTGGGTGGGTGGAAGAGTTACAGGGATTGATATCATTACATTCTAAAGTGTCATGGTAAGAGGTAGAGTAAATGTAAGTTGAGGTGTGGTAACATTTTGGGCTTGGGTACTAGTTGGAGATGGACTGATAGATGTTACTAGAGGTGGATTGTTTAAAGGTTGTGTAGTATTAGTATCAGAACCTATTGGGGGAGGATTGTTGAGAGAGGAAACCATGGCTATAGTAAACCATTTAGGTCCTTCTAAGGGCATGCCAAAAACATTCATAGAATATTGTGTATGAAGGCAAAGTGGAATACAAATAGCTTGAGTGATAAGCTAATGGTTAAGATTAATTGAATTACTATATGATATGGTGGTGAATTTAGGATCTAACTAAATATAGAACTAGGGAATACCCTCCCCCATGGACTCAGGAGAGGTAGGAGGACTCAAGGATTTCTCCATGGATGAGGATGAGATTGGGGATTTAGTTTTTTTAGTGATTTCTATCATGTCAAAACCATGTAGCACCAAAGAGAAATTAAGAACTAAAATAAAAAAGTACATAATAGTCTTTGATTATTTTATTTTAGTGGAAAAAGGTACATAGACTAAAAAATGTACTTAAAAGGTTTTTTGTTTTTTAATAAATTAACTTTAGAGTGTAATAAACAAAAAGGCCAATGAGGGTATTAATAAATGCTAATCTATAGATGGTTTTAGGTTTTCATTTAAGGATGGGAACCTATATATAATGAAGGTATGTTGATGCCTAATTCCATGTTGGAATAATGTATGTGTCTTGGTATTGGGGCCTACCCCCTCACTTCACACACTATAATGATAAGGGTTTCAGGTGCTTAGTCTTTATACTTCTTTCCATAATTTTTATACTCAATTAATATACCAAGTTAGTTTTCCCGTTGGTGATGAAATTCAAATGGGTCTACCTTAGGTGAGAAAATGTTTAATTTCTCATTTTAATATTATTTATTTTTGTATGTGTGTGAGAAGGTGTGATTACTATGATATATTTATCTACCTAGATTAGTCTATATGAATTATCTAAGGAGGCAAAGAATGAATGTAATTATTTTTAAAACTTTAAAAAAAGTAAGAATTTTTGTATTTTTTATTTTTTTGGATGAAGAAAAATAATAAATAAAATATAAAACTAATGAATAATTTCTCAATTAAATAACAAAAATAATGAGACCTTAAGGGTCCCATAGGGTGTGCCAAAATGTAATAGTAGTTTTTTCATTTTTTTCCTTTTAATTTAATTACTTACTAAAAACTTAAATAAATGTAGGGTTTATGAGGAATAATTAGAGATAATATGTTTTCACATAATTTGAATCTATATAATGTAGGAACTTATTTTTGGCTTGGAATAACAACCTACACACAATTAGACAACTTGGACAAATTTGATTAATAGATAGATAGACAGATAATTGAGCTACTTGGTTAAGAACTAGTCCCGATAAGTTATGAACTTCCTCAAGTGGATATCATCTCATGGTTTCCATAATTAATTGGGTAATAAACACTAAAATTAAAAAATATAAAGATGTAATATGGATGTGATAAGAAAATGACTAAGAACTAATCTTTATGTAAACTATCAATGTAAGTAAAGTATTCATCCCAATAAGCTATAGTAGAATTCACAACTTATGGTATAACATATAATTGGTAAAAAGTGGCTTAAAATAAGGGAGAATAAATTATGGCATAAATTTATAACTCAAAATTTGTCATTGTGGTTGGCAAAGAAAGTTTGAGAGATGATGGGTAGATTAGAGATATTAATTATGTTGTGTATAATTCTAGGTAGAGTCATCTGCAAATGAATTCCATGTTTTAAAAGGCATAAGATAAAATAAAAATGGATTAAAGATAGAGTTATATAATTTAAAATATCGTATTTTAAAATATATTAAATTGATCAATGTCAATCCTATAAAATTAGTGCCGATTTAGATGAATCGAGATTGATTATGTTAAAATGCACAAACTTAAAAATAGAGAACTAAAAGATGACAAAGGATAATTTAAAAAGGAAATTGGGGATATATAATGTTTTCTAACTCTAAAATAAATATGAAATAATATAATTAAATAATAAAATAAATAATTAAGTCATAAAACTTACCTTGAATTGGATGAAGGTTGAGTGTATTCTTCCCAAAGGTGCAAGAATCTTCTTACATTGTGATGACTATTGTAGACCCAATATAGCCTAATTTTGATAGCCTAGAGATAAAAATAACATTTATTTCACTTGAATAAATATTATTATCATTTTTATATTTAAAATTTACAAGATAGAACTAAAGAATCACCTGTGTATATATAGATCGATGTCGATTAGGAGAATCAATGTTGATTGTGGGAGAAGCATCATTGATTCACCCTTTTAGAATTTTTTTTATTTCATCCACTTTCATTTGTTCCAACTGTAGGTTAATTAATGGTTATAATCATGGGTTTTTTAGAAACAAATTTATATGGGGGTAGTTTTTTCGAGGGTTAGGATTTATAGGTTGTGAATTAGATTTAGTTGGTTAAAAAGGTAAAATGGTAATTTGTAAAGACAAATTACCAAGTGTCTAATGGTAAATAATTTAAACTTTAGGATAGGGGAATTTAGGATAAAATGATAATATAAATTCATATGACACCAAATGATTCATATAGGACATATTAAATTGTAGTGTTTGCACTATCCATTATATCAACAGGGTCATCATCATGGTGTTTCTTGTCACACAGTCATACTTGATTTTGTCCATTATCATATGTTAACACTATCATCATGGTTTTTATCATAAATGTATGTTTGAAATTATATATTGTATTAGTTTTTATTCCTTAAACACATTTTATACAAGTCATCATGGTGTATTATATCATAGTGGGTACTATTTTGTGCTACACCAAAAATCATGTGCTAGAGGTCTAATCGATAATGTCATAGTAATGGATCTCCTTTTCTAACAATATAAACATAATCAATAGATGGAGTTAATATGTTATATGATACTCATGACAGATATATGCATATACAAAAATTCATAATCATTTCCATAATTTTTTTTCTATTAATTTTTGGGAAACCTACATCAACCTCAGGTCCCTATGGACTATGCATGCAATATTTAGTGAAGTTCAATTTCTAAATTCACATTGAACACCTTTGTTTATTTATTATTTTGTGATTGATTTTTGAGGATTTTTCATTATTTGAATAGTTATTATACCATAACACATGCATTGTGCTCACTCATCATTAATCTATGTAACATGTCACACCCTTGATCTATGTTTCCCAACTAATTGATCAATTACCTAATAAACATTTTGTCAAAATCATATGTGCCCCACTAGGGAAAAATATTTAGACCAATCAATGATCAAATCTACCCTATTGGGGAAACTCATTTAATTAATGATAAAATCCACCTTAATGGGGTAAATTATTATGATCAACCAAGACCACCTTTTTTGGGGCCAATTCCCTCATTTCATCTTTCTTCTAGTTCCAAGCCCATGAATTTTATCCTATTTGGGGTAAATCAAAGTGTGCTTCTAAATTTGGGATGTATCCTTCCCACTTCCACCCATATTGGGGATAATTTAATTATTTTTTATTTCATCAGTCGAAAATAATGTGTTTAAGCATTATCTCATATAAATTAATCTCATCCATGGGTTAATTTCAGTTTTCTTCTTATCTATTTTATTATTTTTGAGGGCTTATTCATCAATGTTATTTTTTGGCAACTCCCTGAAATGGGCATCATGGGCATTCTCAAAAATTGTTTATGACTTCCTTGTGGACTCATTTTCAGTAAATTAAAAAATATTCAACAAAACAAGAACACATCATTTTTCAAGAATTATCAATTTTTTTCTTAAATGACTTTTTCATTATTTGAAAAGATGTTATTATGCCCACTATTTTGCTATGCCTTCTTAAATAAGGAAAAAATGTAGATAATTAAAATCATGCACTTTGTGTCAATTCTAATTATGTCTTCTATTAACACTTTCAACCTTAATAAAATCACTATTCTTCTAATTACTTATTAATCACACTTAATCAAGTATAATTATTCCTATAATAGTAAAATCCATGGATTTGGAATTATCCTATTTTCCTAACTTCAAAATTAGAATATTTCCTCACAAATGGATTACATCATAGGGAAAAGTGTGCAAGAAAATAAAGGTTATGACATGTCTTACACTCTAATTACACACTCAAGCTAGGTTCTTACACCTCACTTACACAACAAAGGGGTCATGATTTTAACCTCTTACACACCTCTTAAATATTCCATGCATTTTATTCAACACTCCATCTTTATCATTTATGAGAATGGAAGAATAATCTTGGGCCCTTGATCTTCATCTCAAGATGGAAAGTTCACAATCATTTTAAAAATCTATAAATGAAATGTTATACACACTCTTTCATAATGGTAAACTAAGGTAGTAAAGTTATACCAAATCTCAAGTCCATCATTCAACCAATTCTCATGTTAAAGCTAAGCCAATCAAATAATCAAGTGTAGACAAGGAGAGATGTTGCCCACATGTGGAGTCAAAAATTGACAAAGAATTCTCATCTACAAGCCAAGCTCAACCTCTTTAGACCAGTTCACAATAAAATTTGTAAGGGTGGTAAAAACATGGTTATTTATCTTCTAATCGCATTTATTGATTATTTTTCCACATAGTTCAAACTAGGTATTAGGCTTGAGATGCCATTTCTTCAAGTTGTTTTTATTTTTTTCACTAACAATTGACTAACCTCTCTTGGATTCTTGTTCTAAAATGTTCTAATTAAATACATCTATAGATTCTAACTGAATTTCATATAAATATTTTATTATTTAAAAAAAAATTATTTATTTGATTTCAGTTTGTTTATTGCTTTCTACTTTTGATTTTTTCATTTTAGCAAGTAATTAACTTTTATTTCATCTAAACATTCATACAAATAAGCAAAAGCAATAAAAATATTTCTAAAAGCATTTCTCAACTATGTAAACTAAGTAAAACATTGATTATAAAAACATAAGTCATTACACATTCTATACATACAAGATCATACACTTATGCATAACCTAATCCCTCATGGTTGAAACTTCCTAAAATAACTAGTCTTGTTAGAGAAGGTCTCTTACCTAGGTTTAGCTCAATCAACCTCATAGTTGGCATACAATTTAATATTAATACCAAGCTTAGAATAGAGGTATTTCATTCCATCCCAATGACCCACCTCATTATTGACTCTATCAATGCCTTAGAGCAGTAAGAATGAATTCTTGATCCACTGATGCTTATCCTCCCTTGAAATAGAGGTTGTCATTACAATGTTATTTAGGTCTAGTTTCTCATTATTGCCTCCTTATTCTCCTTGAGTCTTGTATCATACTATATTATTCACATTTTTGGATGGAATTAATTGGGAATAGTCAACATGATAGATTATATCTCTTCCCTAAGTCATTTAGCCTAATCTATCTCATTTCCCATATCCTAGCATTGACTAGGAGATTCACCTCTTCATGATCTCAAAAATTTAAGGACCTTGGAGCTCTATTTATGCATATATTGAGGATCTCAATGAGAACCATGATGTTACTAAGGTTATTTTAGTTCCACCATGAGAACCCCTCGCTACCACCAATTCCAAATCCCATTCCACCTGACAACCAACCTAATTCATAGCCCATCCATTATGTAATTTACCTTATCTTGTCCACAGGGAGTCAAGTGAACATTTTATCATGTTATATTCATGTTTACATAGTATCCACTCCATTTTTCTCTCACAATCTAGATTAAAATGCAACACTAGGTGGCTAATCACACATATAAACCAAATTAATTTTCAAACAATGAAATATTCATTTATGCTACCCTTATATATTCACCTCCCCCATTACTCTCTTCTACCCCAACCTTAAGAATATTTTATTATATTTTCCATTCAATCCCATCATTTTATATTCCAATCATCCTAACCAATTTCATAGATTAACTCAGTATCTTTATTTAAACTTGCAAATCAATGTAGTAAAATTTTATCAATCATCCATGGAAAAATTATTTCTCTTTTTATAGTTCATAGCTTAACAATGGGATATATCATTCCCACATCCACCTTTTGATATATATCATTTCTTGGGTCATAATCGAAATATGTAGCTTTAGAAAAACAATAAATTTTATTTTTAATGTTATCTTCCAATCACCTATCCACTTGGGGAATATCCTTTTTACATATGCCTAAAATCATGCAAGCATTTATTGAAATTATTAATTCTATTAAATGGAAATATTACTTACATCATTTATACATATATTTTTATATCCTTCATTTCAATCATTAGTTCTTATCCATTCTCCCATACAAAAACTCAAGGGGCATCATTTAGTCATTCAAACACTCCTAGGGCATCATATTTATACATTTGTTTTCACTCTACTTTTCTTTATTCTTCAAAAAATACATTGATTCTTTTAGTTACAACAACATTTGAAAGAGGGGGAAATGTAGAAAACTAAATTCTACCAATTTAGTATTATAATTAACTTTGTTCAAAATCAATGAATTAAACTCAATCACCATCTCAAATTTGAATTTACCATTAACATAATTTCCCTCCCTTTTTAAAATAGTTAATTAATCCATATTTATTAATTATCCATGCACACATAATTCTTTAAAACTAATTAAAATATAGAACTTATACTCTACCAAAACATCTTCTAAACTTCTCTCAACCAAGTGTTGAGTTATACAACTTCCTCCTTAACTTTCTCAACCAATTTTTGAGTCACCATTGAACATTTAAACTAACATGGTGATTCACTCAACTACTTTGACCCATTCATGATGAGTAATTCAATTACCAACTAACTCTCTCCCCCCCCCTCTCTCACACAAATGGGAATTAGTCATCATCCATTCATATGAGGACTTAAATCCAACCATTGATAAATATCTTTATCAAATAAATATAAATTTATTCCAATCATCTATTTGTTTAGATGAAAGCCTATAAATGGGAGTGTAATTTTCAATTTTTAGGATCCACCTTCAAGCTATCAAATTCATCCTACACATACATTAATAATCTAGGATATTTGAACACATATGCTACCCAATTCACCTTTGTTTGAAGAAATGAATTGAGTACCCACACCCAATGAATAAAGAGAAAATCATATTTTCATAATGGAGAAGGTGATTAATGTATTTTACATGTTTTGTATCTTGTTTTGTAACTTTATTTTATTTTTGTTGTTACTCAAACTAAGTTTTTAGTTTATATTTAGAATAGGAAGTGGAATTAGTTTTATTTCCTAACTTGCACTAGAACTTTAAATTTTTATCTATCACAAGAAAAAAATAATTTTTCACCATATCACACATCATGATCACACAATAATATTTTATTTGGATAGAATGAGTTTATTTTATAAGAGTTGTAAAATTACAAGATGATGCAGGGATTAAAAATGAATTATCACATTTATAAATACATACATGTGTTTATATCATGTTCAAAATAAGGTATACGATAAAATTGTAACACTAATTCATAATGGTTCATAGCAATGATCAGGGAGAGTAAAAGTAGTTAAAAACACAACAAAGTTAGTATTACTTAAGCATACATACTATAATTAACTACCCTACTAGTCCATAACTATATAAACCATGTCTTTTATATAGTCACAAATCATTGAAGGATCTCAACTATATATGAAAATAATGAAGTAAAACAATATATTATTATCAAATGAATAATAACAAGTGGCTTCCCAGCACATAACATTCCATTGACTCAAGTGTATCTCATAAAAAATATGCATGTTTTCCATGTGTTTTTGAATATCTAACAAACATGTTTTATGTTTTCTATGGAAGGTGACTAAACTAATCATTTTGGTTTATATAGAGTTATTAATGTTGAACCCAGGCTATGATACCAAAATGTCATGCCTAAAATTTTTCATGACTAAAAGCCACACATAAAAAAATCATTTTTAAAAAAAGATAAGCAATGAATAATATACACAAATTACATTAATTAATGTCTATATATATTTTTGGCATCATATTTTTAATGTATTGATACAAACTTGTATATATAAATAACATGAGTAATAATGCACAAATGGTTGCATGGTTTCTACACAACCATGTCAACCCCACTTTTTTAAGTTAACCTACAAGACCTCCACCAACCTATAATAGATTACATGGACCAAGTAATCCCTTGACCAAATTCATTAAATAAATATAAGATTAAAGTTATGTGCTTCTAATACAATAGGCATACATCTAACAACCATCATTTATCTAATATTTAAATTATAATGTCAATAATATTTCACATTTAAGTATGTACAGATATTTATTTACTTTAATCTTTAAAAAAATATCCTTGGTTATTATTTCAAACCTAACTCAAGGTTTTGTGATGTTACAACCCTAATATATCATAATACATAGACTTAATTCTCCGCCTCAACTTGGCATCCTACATATCTATTCCACTAAATCGGTGTCAAATGTAGTTCTCCACTATAAACTATAAACAGTCTCCTTCATGAGACATCATTACCTATAGGGGTTGAAAAACTAATCTAACAAATAATAAATTGTTATAGACTTAATTTACACATTGGAGAGGGTTCTTCAAGATCTCTCCAACTAAGCTATAATATTAGGATAACCCTAGGCCGTGGGTAACCTATGTTGGGGTTAAACCTCCTAAGAAGGTCAGATTCCTCTTGATGATCACCTGAAAATAATGATAATATAATTATTCATAGGTAAAAGGGTTATATATATGGGCAAAGGATCATAATAAATTTATAAGGGTGATGTACCAAAGTTAAATGGACACTCATATAAGGTTAAACATGCACTAGATCAACAAAAGATAACTATGGCTTACTCAATCTCACAATCTCACTAGTTGCATAAATATTTCATAGAAGAGGTTCCAAATGGAACACTAGTATAGATCTACAAGTTAGTTTGAAAACACATTCAAAGAGGCAAGAAAAAGGATAAAAACTAGGAATAATATCCTTAACAAATTTACCACACACAAGCATACTAAGCACTGATTAAATACAAGAGATGGGCAAAGAGTTGATCCTATTATTTCAAAAGGTAGTTCTTACTATATTTTAACAAGGTTTAAACTTATAAAATGAGCACACTTTTACAAGAGTCTCAATGAGTGTCCTTGTTTTAAAAAATAAAATACTAAATTCTAAAATTTAAGATCTCCCTTAGTGGGAATGAGACTAGGAATATAAGAAAAGAGAAATAGAAAGAAAGAATGTGTGAGTGCACTATTAAAAAAAAAACACTTGTCCTAGGTCATTAATTTAAATTGAGGCACTACTATTTCATTTTAGCCAATGAAAATCTTTCTATTTTTTTGATCAACTAGGACACTACCAATGGCTTGTTGAGTGAGAAAGTTCCAAAAATAAATTGAATGCTCCTAGCTATAGTTCCCATCAATGGACCTTTAATTTGATCCTTAACACCATATCTCAGTTGAGTTCAAAACCTCATGATCATGTATCTAACCAAATCATGGATTCATTATTTTTAGGTGGCTACTTATTGAGACTATGACCATGTTAAAGGATGAAAACCCTTTGCATTAGTCACATGTCTACCCCATTTTCATAACTGGATCATATATCCCATCTATAGATGGAAAACCAATATAAGGACATTGGTTTTCCTATATTTTTATATATTAAAATAGACCTATAGAGCATATAACACATTATATACCCCACTTTATTTTTTCAAGAGCCCAAAATTCATTATACATGGATCCTTCTTTAACTCAAAAAACCAGTCTTAAGAACGAACCCTATAAGATCTAACTTATCAAACCAGTGATAAATATTAGATACAATGGTGGTCCATTTTTATTTTGTATATCTTAATTAATTATTTATAGTTATCTATGGAGTTTTAACCCGCTCTAATGGCATTGGGAAGACCCTACAAAATCTTAAGTTCATGGGAAAAAATAGCTTCTCAACCTCTGTGAAGAATCTTAGGATCATCTTTAATCTGATTGGTTGTTAAAATTTGAATCAAATAATTAACATGTTGATTCAAATCACTATTTTAATTTAAATCTATATGAAGTCCTATGGATCATCGATCTTCTACCCATTTAATGCATCCTTGACACCTATCATGCACACATTCACCCTTGAGATTCACTGACCCTTTGACCTTCTCTTATTGTTAGATCTAGATGATCGATCAAATACCTATCATTGATCTACTAGGACCCATAATTTGAAACATAATGGCTAGTTTATAACCCTAAAATTGACATCCTCGCTCCCATCAAATGATGTTCACATGACCATCATTGACAATTTCACAACTATCAAATTTAAGCTTGGTAGGATTTGTCTTCCTCTATATTTTTAGTTGATGTCCCACTGACCACGATTTGAAATCTCATATAATGTGATTGAAATACCATATACCATCAAATTTAATCACAAATATATTTTTTCCCTAATCTTTATTTTGACATTAACGTGAATGTCTTAAGTTATAGGTTTATTTTGAGTAACTTTGAAGGCTTATATCTTGAAGCATGAAGATAAAAGAGGCACCAAAATTTTAGGAGAGGTTCTTGAGACCAAAAATAATAGACATATTTGATCAATTGGTCTTAATATCTTTCTAGGTAAATATATTAAATGTAAAAATTGATTGGTCCTATTTGATCTTTCATGACATCCTAGCTCAAAAATGGCTAAGTATGGAAACTTAGAAAAATATGACTAAGAGGCCAACTTTGGATCTCCATAAATTTTGGTGAACTTTGGAAAAGGGACTAAAAATTGGTACATATAAACTTGGCATAAACTTAAAAAAAACACATATGACCAGTTTTCCTTGTCTCATCCACATGTGTGACATATAGCATCAACAAACTACCCACTTAGCATTTATGTTGCTAAACCTAAGATTATTAGATGAACATAATGAATAATTAGATGAATTACTTGTATTTTAATAATTAACCCAATCACATTTGAGATACCATATGATCTCTTTACAAATGACTGTAGACTTACCCCTAAGAATTGGCAAAGTACACTTTTAAGCAAGCTCAAATTGTTTTTAAAAGCTCTAAACTCTATAAGATCTCTTTGGTATATTAATTCATCTAGAAATCATATCCAAGTCTTGGTACATACTTAATACTTAGGAAAATATAATGAATTTAGGAAATTTTGGTATGTGGGCCAAAAATGGCCAACATCTTTGGTGACTCACAAGGAAGCATGCATGTTCATCAGGACATTTACTTTAAGTCCATTCATGGAGCAAAGATTGAACCATTAAACCATTAAACCATTGAACCTTGAACCAACAAAATTCCTAAAACTTAGATGGTTCATTTTTGGAACAACATTTGAACTATTTTGGTCCTATAGACCAAAATCCTCTCTTCCTTTTTCAAAAATTGTTTTGTGCATTCAAATTATCCATTCTTCAAGCTTTTCATAAATCTACAGACTCTATAAGCTCATTTCTACAGTTCAATTAGAGAAAACTACAGACTTCAAGGAAATCTAACTCTGTAGGCTTAAATCTAGAACTCTGTAGATAGTTTCTACAGTTCAAATGGTTAAAATTAACATGTTCAAAGGTCTTGGCTTTAACAGGTAAATTCCTTCAAAAGAGCAAGTTTCGACATTTCCAAGATTGGTTCAATGCCTTGGTTTAACCAAAAGAGTTCATCAGCAAGCTTCTAAGCAAAGATTGAACCCTTAAACCATTAAACTGTTGAACCTTGAACCAAAAAGGTTCAAAGGTCCAATTGGCTTAAGGTTCAATGTCATCAGCAAGAGTTAAGTGCATTTTTCAAGGTTTAAAAAGAAGGCTTCAAATGCAAGATTGAACCATTAAATTGTTGAACCAAAGTTGGTTTAATCAGTCAGTTCAATCAACAAGTTCAAGGGAGTGCCCCAAGCCAAGTGCCCTTATTGAGGGCAATGAACCAAGCCAAGTGCCCTTGTAGAGGGAAATGAACCAAGCCATGTGCCCTTATGGAGGGTAGCAAGCAAAAGCAAACAAAGTGAACCCCTTCAGAAAAGTGAACAAGGAAAAAGACAGCAAAATCCTTCAAACAAATTGTCTGAAGGAATTCACCTAAAAGACAAAGCAAAAGCCTAGTGGGAAAGATGCAAAGGTAAGGAAGATTTCCTTTGGACAAATTATCTAAAGGAATTCCTTTAGACATTTTGTCCAAAGGACATAAAGGATAAAGCCCACTAAGAGAAAGAAACATGAAGGCCATCCAAAGACCGCTTAAAGGGTAGGAACCCTTATGGGAGGCTCTCACCAAGGAAAGTGGACCATTTCTCAAGACCCCAAAGGGCAAGTTCCCTCTAAGAAATATCAAACCTCAAAGTGCAGTGGAAGCTACCACATGTCCCATTATAACTCAGTGGAGCATGACAAGTGTCTACATCCACATTCCCCTTTTGAAGCTGCTCAGGAAAGAAGTGTCATGGATCCCATTTTATGTAAGTTTCTAATAAGTTTCATCATAGTGAAACTTGCCACTTTTCAAAGATGCAGAGCTAAGGAATTCCATTGGACATTTTGTTGAAAGGAGATAAAGAAACAACAATGCAGACCCTAAAAACAAACTCAATGAATAGCCAAAGAAGGAGCTGAAGGAGCTAATAGAAAGTGAGAAGATAGCCCAAGAGCTCAGATCACCAAGAAGAGACAAAATTCAATAGGAAATGTAGAAATATTTGTAGGAGAGTTATTTCTATTAGGTGGAATAGTCCATTAGGTGGACATCAGAGGATGCGAGTATTGAATGGCATGACCTATTTTTTACCCTTTGAGTAAAGGTGAATGGACAATCGTGTAATCATCATAAAGAAGACCAAACAACCCATGCTTAAGAGGAGACATTTGAGATGATTCAGAATGCCAAAGTCAAGGCCGATGACCTATTCTAGCATGGTCCTTTCATATATATTTAAGGAATTCAATTCAGCATGGGCTTTTTCCTTGAAAACAAGTGCCCAAGTCTTTTTTAGAGCACTATATATTGTAATCTCTCATTTTATATGAGGGAGATATTTTTGACCACATAAGCAAAACTCTACCCAAATTGAAAGGTGAATACTGAGACTTTGAGCTCAAATTGTTGTTCATATTATTTTATCTAAATGAGAAAGCAAGTTACTTATAGACTTTGTGTTGTTATAACTTGTGCTATTTTAGGAGATTGTTCTTATGTCTATCTTCTAGATGCATTCTTGTTTATTTAATCTAACAAGTAGAATTAGTGGAAGTGATAAGGAAGATGTCTTGAACTTAGTTACTTTCAGACTTTGTGTTGTTATAGTTGTCTTCAATGTGTGTTTTTTTTTTATATCTTTGTTGAGGATTCTAAGACAACTTTGTGCCCCCATTATCCTTTATATCTCACTCTTTGGATAGATGAAGTGGAGACTTTGTGTTACACTTCATTTTTCTAGTTATTACACCTTATTACCAGTCACTTATCATACCTAAAAGAAAATCTTGTTGTCCCTTACAAGAATGCTTCTGAAAGAAGAGAAGTGCCTTCAGTGTTTTCACCAAGATTTTCTCCTTTATGAACATCATCTATAAAAGAAGAGAGATGGATAAAGTATCCTACCCCTGAGTGTTATTTTCTACATATATTTATAGTATATAGCTCCTGCATATTTATAGGGAACCTCCCCTTGATGAGAGGAGAGATTTTTCCACCTTTGATGTAGTAAACCTGCACACTGGGCTGACCAATCTCCTTTATTTTGGATGATAAGACTTATTTTTCTCAATTAGATAGCTGACTGACAAAATATTCACCCATTATCCTTTGTATCTCAACATTTTTTGGCTACTCCACTAGGGATGAATGTGCAGTCTGAAGCCTCAAGTTTTAGATTGAAGCAGTCCCTACCCTTATCCATTATATACTCTAGCGACTCTATTCTATGTCTTACCCTCTATCATTATAGCCTTACCATCTTCATCCACCCCCACACTAACTAGGATAGAATGCACAATTTGAAGTATCAAGCTTCAAGCTGAAGTAGGACTAGTTCTTTCTCATTTTTGTCTTATAATCTGACAACTCCACACTATACAAGAAGCCAAAAATATCAATGCATTGTTGACCCTATTTTTGAGTTGGTGTAGTAGATAAATTTTGATTTGTTTCCTCCACAACCTCACCTTCAACAAACTAGGAGTTTTCCTCCTACCCATACCAAGTCACCAATACAAGGCAAAGCTTCTTTTTCTATTGTTAGCAGAGCTTTGCCTATCAATACTCCACCCGAATTTGTGATCTCACTTCTACATAATCAAATCATGGCTCCAGGCCCCTAGGGTAACTCTTTTGGTCCACTAAATTTAACCCCACCTCTACATGAGCTTCCACATAGTTCAAGGAAGAATTTTCCCAAATTTTTTAGTAATGGGAGAGTTCACCTTGATGAACATATTTCAGCCTTCAGCATAGCTTGTGGCATAATATGGGTGGAATTTGAAGATGTGGAAGTTAGGCTCTTAGTGGAAGCACTACAAGGTGCTACTACAGACTGGTTCTACCATTTGCAAGCTAGATCAATAAATGACTTTGACACACTTAAAGCCATGTTTGAAGCAAGGTTCAAGCTTGCAAAAGATACACATGCTTTGTTGGCCCAGCTCACATAAATGAAGAAGGATCCCCATGAACCTATGAGGGACTTCATTGATAAGTTTGACAAGCTGAGGAATAGGATTCCCATGATTGCCCAGCTAACACCTCAGAATCTCAAGTGTTTTTTCATCAACTCAGAACTGCTTGGAGTGAGTTTTTTGTTGAGATAGGCTAGACACATAGACCTTGTTGCTACTCAAGACTTGGCTACTGAGGTGGAAGATGACCTTATCATAGCTATAAAGATAAGGAGAGACCCAAATAGAGGTAAATCTTATTCATCTTTTGAATATCCATCTATAGGCACCATAGGTCAAATAGTGCAAAAGCTGGAAAATGAACAACTAGCCTTGGAAAGACAAATGGCCCAAGGTATGTTTGCTCCCCCTAATTGAGATATGCCAAGGAGGACATTTTAGAATCAGCCATATTAAGGTAATGCTGCTAGGAATCAAGGGTAGCCAAATCATCTTCCTCTCCCATAGAGGAACCTTACCCTTAAAGCACCTCCAACCAACTCAGCAGTTAGATATTTGGAAACAAAACATGATTTCTCTTTCCAACCTATGTTTGATCAAGAAAATGACATTGATCTCTTCATAGAGGATCAAGAAGAGTCAACTGCCGACTCCCACATTGGTTTCCCAAATTACCAGGATGAACTTAGAAGTAAAGGTGAAGCAGTCAAGGGATCATACATAGTATTCACTTAGTCCAAGAATCAGTTAGCCTGACCAACTAATAAGGAGAAAGTAGAGGAGTGACCTCAACTAGCAATTTCAATTACTAAGTGGGGAACCACTTTGCCCTTCCAGCCAAAGGACCCAGTGGTTACTAAAAAAGTAAGTACCCCAAACATTTCTATACCTTCAACTTCAAACTTGCAAGCCAGTCCTCCCCCTCCCAAAAACCAAAAGGATGAACTCCCATCCTCTCTTCCTAGTCCATTTCAGTCATTTGACATAGTTGACCACATCAAGAAAACTAAAATTCAAATGACTAAATTTGAATTCCTACAAGCCAACCCTGAGTAGTTAGACAGGTTGGTGGAGTGTGTGAAGAATACAACCATCCCTATAGGACAAGAGATTAAAAAGGTAACTCATGATCCCCTAAGGAACATGTCCATCCCAAACAATCTTGTCACTACTCCTCCTGCTGCCCTTGGGAAAATAGAGCCTTTCTATGTTTCCTTGTTGATAAATGATCACAAGCTGAGTAACTACATCATTGATTCTAGTGCATCTGACAACATCATGCCCACCAAAGTGGCAAAATATCTTGGTCTCACACTAACCAAGACATCTGGGAGATGCTTCTCCATGGAGAATAAACAAGTGCCACTACTAAGGTAGATCAAGGATGCCCAATTTGCATTTGTAGCATTCCCAGAAAAGAGAATCAAGATGACAGTCCTGGTGGCCAACATCTGAGCCTCATATGGCATTCTGTTGGGATGAAATTTTTTCAAGGATGTGGGTGGTGAGTTGAGCAAGGACCTATCTGAGGCAAGGATCCCTGTCAAAGGTGTTATGAAGAGGCTACTCCTTGAAAAGGAGGCAAAATATATGGTCACTCAGACATCAGCACATGAAGCTCAAATTCTATTTGAGTCTTTAGGTAGGGGTAATTACTTCTTATCCATAGAAGATGTTCATGTTTTAGCTGATGAAAGTCTTATAGGTGGTGATCTAAAGATAGATTCAAACAAAAAATTAGAAGAATTGGTAGGGTGCAGTATAGATGAAAAAGCATCTTCCACTTCTAATGAAGAGAAATCTGATAGAAGATCAATTTTTGATGATGTTTGGATCCTGGAATCTGATGGCAGTAATTCTTCTACCAATGCTAGAGTCAAGATGGTGTTGATATCTCCTCAAGGAGATATTCTTCCTCCTTCACACAAGTTGTAGTTTAGCAACTCCAACAACACTTTGGAGTATGAATCTTTGTTACTCAGATTGAAGGCTTCTCTAGATAAAGATGTCAAACTCTTTCATGACAAAAGAGATGTTAAACAAATGGTTTGTCAAGAGTTTGATGCTGAAAATCAAAACATGTGTTGGACTAAACCAACAAAACAACAAGCTATGGTAGTGGACCATACTACTAAACTCCAAAGTCAGCAAAAGGAACTCTTCATAGAGAGAGCAAGGAGTTATGGTTCTCAGATTGAAGATCACGTCTTGCCATGGAGAAAGAAGAGAGAACCAAAAGGAGTTTATAAAAACTATGATTCCTAGTGGAGAGTTCCATCCTCCCATCACTGATTCTATGGACAAAATGGTTTATTTCTAATTTATCAAGATGGAATACCATTTTCATTACCTCACAATAGACAGCGTCTAAATCACTTCAATTCTTAAAGTGTCAGATAAGTTCACCTGTACATATGTATATTTGTATAGTCTTTATTTTTGCTTTGTGTTGTTTGTTTTTGTTTTTGGCACCTTTATTTTTTGGGTATCATGACTCCATATCCCAATGGCATACTTCAAGGCACTAGAGATTTTGGTTTCTACTCCCCTCAGCTTTTCTAAGTTTTCAACTGAAAGAAGTTCCCCAGCTGGAGCTAGCTGTTGTCCCCCAAAAATGTCACTCATTTTTGGGACAACATTCAAACTATTTTGGTCCTAAAGATCAAAATCCTATCTTCCCTTTTCAAAAATTGTTCTATGCATTCAAATTCTCCATTCTTCAAGCTTTTCAAAAATCTACAGGCTTGAATCTACAGACTTTGCAAGCTTGAATCTATAGAATCTATAGGCTTGAATCTATGGAATCTATGGGATTAAATTTATAGACTCTGTAGCTTCATTTTTATGGACTCTTTCAAGGTTAGAGAAAACTATAGACTTCACATGAATAAATTTACAGACTCTGCAGGCTTAAATCTACAAACTCTATAGATATGTTTCTACGAACTCAACATGCTTGAAATTAATAGATTCAATGGGTTTAATGGATTTAACAAGTAAAGTCCTTCAAAAGAGAAAGTTTCCAACACTTAGATGTTTCCAAGATTGGTTCAATGCCTTGGTTCAACCAAAAGAGTTCATCGGCAAGCTTCTAAGTAAACATTAAACCGTTGAACCTTGAACCAATAAGGTTCAAGGGTTAAATTGGTTCAAGGTTCAATGTCATCAACAAGAGTTAAGCACATTTTTCAATGTTTAAAGGTTTAATGAGTGGTAGGTTCAATGCATTTTGTTCAAGAGATCAAAATACTTAGTCAAAAAGATGGCTTCAAATGCAAGATTGAATCATTGAACCATTAAACCAAAGTTGGTTCAATCAATAGTTTCAACCGATAGGTTCAAGGAAGCACCCCAATCCAAGTGCCCTTGTAGAGGGAAATGAACCAAGCCAAGTGCCCTTATAGAGGGCAATGAACCAAGCCAATTTCCCTTGTGAAGGGTAGTGAGCAAAAGTGTACAAAGTGAACCCCTTCAAAAAAGTGAATAAGGTAAAAGACAAAGTGAAATCCTTCAAACAAATTGTTCAAAGGAATTCACCTAAAAGACAAAGCAAAAGCCTAATGGGAAAGATGCAAAGGCAAGGAAGATTTCCTTTAGACAAATTATCTGAAGGAATTTCTTCAGACATTTTGTTTGAAAGACATAAAGGATAAAGCCCGCTGAGCAAAAGAAACTTGAAGGCCATCCAAAGACCACCCAAAGGGAAGGAACCCTTATGTGAGTCTCTCACCAAGGAAAGTGGACCATTTCTCAAGACCCCAAAGGGCAAGTTCCCTCTGAGAAAGATCAAACCTCAAAGTGTAGTGGAAGCCACCACATTTTCTATTATAACTTAGTAGAATGTGACAAGTGTCTGCATTTGTGTTCCCCTTTTAAAGATGATTGGGTAAGAAGTGTCATGGGTCCCATTTTTCATAAGTTTCTAATAATTTTTATAATAGTGGAACTTGCCACTTGTAAAAGATGTAGAGCCAAGGAATTCCTTCAGACATTTTGTCTAAAGGAGATAAAGAAACAACAGTGTGGACCCTAAGAACAAACTCAGTGAATAGTCAAAGGAGTTGAAGGAGCCAATAGAAAGCAAGAAGATAACCTGAGAGCTCAGATCACTAGGAAGAGACAAAATGCAATAGGAAATCCAAAAATATCTGTAGGAGGGTTATTTATAATAGGTAGAATAGTCCACCAAGTGGACATCAGAGGACGTGAGTATTCAATGTCGTGACCTATTTTTTCCCCTTTGAGTAAAGGTGAATGGACAAACATGTAAGCATCATAAATAAGACCAGACAACCCATGCTTAGGAGGAGACATTTGAGATGATTTAGAATGCCAAAGTCAAGGTTGATGACCTATTCTAGCATGGCCTTTTCACATATATTTAAGGAATTCAATTTAGTATGGGCTTTTTTCATGAAAATAAGTGCCTAAGCCTTTCTTGGAGCACTATATATTGTAATCTCTCATTTTATATGAGGGAGATATTTTTGACCACAAAAGCAAAACTCTACCCAAATTGAAAGGTGAATACTGAGACTTTGAGCTCAAATTATTGTTCATATTATTTTATTTGAATGAGAAAGTAAGTTACTTGTAGACTTTGTGATGTTATAGCTTGTGCCATTTTAGGAGATTGTTCTTATGTCTGTCTTCTAGATGCATCCTTTTTTATTTAATCTAACAAGCAGAATTAATGGAAGTGATAAGGAAGATGTCTTGAAGTCAGTTACTTTCAGACTTTGTGTTGTTATGGTTTTCTTCAATGTGTATTTATTTTCTATTTCTATGTTGATGATTCTGGGATGACTTTATGCCCCCATTATCCTTTATATCTCACTCTTTGGGAAAATGAAGTGGAGACTTTGTGTTACACTTCATTCTACCAGTTATTACACCTTATTACTAGTCACTTATCATACCTGAAAGAAAATCTTGTTAACCCCTGCAAGAATGCTTCTGAAAGAAGAGAAGTGCCTTCAGTGTTTTCACCTATATTTTCTCCTTTATTTGTGAACATCTATGAAAGAAGAGAAATGGATGGTGTATCCTACCCTTGAGTGTTATTTTTTGCA
Organism: Torreya grandis; assembly: GCA_037957365.1. Lineage (NCBI taxonomy): Eukaryota > Viridiplantae > Streptophyta > Pinopsida > Cupressales > Taxaceae > Torreya > Torreya grandis. The sequence goes on from JARHVA010000785.1 coordinate 3,777,282, forward strand.
CATATTTATAGTATATAGCTCCTGCATATTTATAGGGAACCTCCCCTTGATGAGAGGAGATATTTTTCCACCTCTGATGTAGTAAACCTACACACTGGGCTGACTAATCTCCTTTGTTGTGGATGTTAAGACCTATTTTGCTCAATTAGATAGTCGACTGACAAAATATTCACCCAACAAAAATCATAAAACTATTCTAATATGCACAATATGTTACAATGGATGCAATGCTATTAAATAACATGGATTTTAATGAATACCATTAATTGGTATTATTAATACCTCTCCATTTAGTTGGGCCAGTTAAAAATCATTATGTTCTTTACTTCCATGGATCAAATAATGACCACTCCATAAGATGTCAAACTTGGTGTGGTTTCCTAGTTTGGCCTTGTTTGAGTCCCATTTGAGGACTAGGTCCCCTTCCTTAAGCTCCTTATTATATATCTTTTGTCAAAGGCCTTTTTGACCTAAGATTTATGTGACTCTAGTGTTTTCATAGCAAGGTCCCTAGTTTCTTCTAGCCCCATGATTTATACCATCCTCACATTCATGAGCTCATCCTCCATCAACTCAAGTTGATGGGCTAATTCAAATGTAGGTATCTTAAGGGAGATAGGAAATTTGGATTCCCTTTTATATATAAGAACATATGGAGAATTACCAATGATAATTTTAGGAGTCACCCTATCAGCCATAAGGTTACCTTTAGCTTGGTGTGACATGTTCTTTAATTCTCTTCCATGATCCTCCTAATGATCCTTAAAAAATTCTTATTTGTAGACTCTACTAGTCCATTTACTTAAGGATAGTAGTTGTAAGAGGTGCTAAGGTATATGCCCAACTTGAGATCCCACTCACTTATCTTTATACCAAGGAATTATAGTCCATTATAAAAAATTATGGTGGTTGGGAAACCAAACTTGGTCATAAGGCTATCATAAAAGTCTAGAACTGCACCTTCATTAACCTCTTTCAATGTAATGGCTTCCACCCACTTGGTGAAATATTTAGTTATAGTGAGCACCCATTTATTCCCTATACTTGATGGTGTATTGATCATCCCTATGAAGTCTAACCTCCATTACATGAAGGGTTTATCCACCTAAATAGGATTGAGTGGAAGGGATGCTAGTTTTTTCTTTCTTATAAAGAGGGCACACTTTTGAAATTTTATAATCCATGCATGCGCATATTTGAAAATATTGGGCCAGTAAAAAATAGACCTCATTACCTTTGCTACAATGGTTTTAGGTGTAAAATGACCTCTTATATGTCCATCATGGAACTAATCCAAAATTTTGGTCACATGTTCATCATCTATGCATCTAAAGAGTACCCCATTAAGGTCCTTTCTAAAAGGAGCACCATTAACTAATGCATAAGGTATATATTTAATACTAAAATACCTTATTTTGGTTTTGTCTAAAACCTGGGGTAATTCTCATATTGCTAAGAAGTGAGCCATATCTTAAAGCTAGCTCTCTTTAAGTGGAGGTGCACTTGTGTGTGAGTTATCTTGGGTCATGACAATAGGTTCCTTATATTCCTAGAGTTCATGAACCATGTGTTCACATAAGCCCTTTCCCCTGACTATCTTGGTAACCTTGATCTCTATGTCATATCCCATGACCTTTGTAATCCAACCTATTCTCTTTTCATTATAATCCTTATTAAAGAGGAAATACCTAACTCCAAGATGAGAAACCATAAGATGGATCCTGCTATTAGAGAGTAAGGGCCTAAAATTATTGAGGCTTCTCAAGGTTGTAAGAACTTGATTCTTAATTAAAGTGTACCTCAACTCATATCCTTCTAACCCTTGGCTTAAAAAGGTAATTGGTTGCTTCATTACATCACCATTCTTCTACATCAAAATAGTTGAAATGTTGTCAATGTTAGCAAAGGTGTATAAGATGAGGCCATTAGAGAAATTAGGATTCAAAAGTGAGGGTACTTGGGCAATGGCCTATTTGATGGCTTCACAATATGCCTTGCATTCATCTAACCAAGAAAACACTTGGCTTTTCTTTGTCATGGTAGTGATAGGCTTGACCAAGTTTTTAAAACCAAGTATGAACCTTCTCACAAATTTGATCTTACCAAGGAAGCTCTGGATCCACTTTTTATGCTTTGGAAAAGATAAGTCTAGGATAACACTTACTCTATCAGGGTCAATGTATAATCCCTTTCTTGAAACAAAATGACCCAACAATTTATCATCATGCATAGAGAAAACACATTTTTAGGGATTTAAAGAGATCCTATACTTTCTACATCTCTAAAATATCAACCTTATATGGTCCATGTACTCACTAGTATTATTGGAGAAGACTGTAATGTCATCCAAGTAGACTATCACCATTTGATTTATTAGTCCCTATAAGGCCATGTCCATCACTCTTTAAAAGGTTTCCCCATCATTATACAATCCAAAAAGCATATTTTTATAATAAAATGTTTGTCACTTGGTGGTGAAGGTAGTCTCTTTCTGGTCCTCTTCTCTCACTAACACTTGGTTATACCTTGAATATCCATCTAAGAGAGAGAAGTTTTCTAAAATAGAAACTACTTGTAGGAGTTTATCATGGATGGTAGAGGGTAATGGTCCTTCAAGGAGACCCTATTAAGATCCATGAAGTCCACACATAGTCTGATCTCCCCAATCTTATTTTTTATAGGTATTATATTAGCTACCCATGAGGAGTGCTTGATTGGGAAGGTGATATTAGATTCAACAAGCTTTGTCAATTTTTTTATCATGAGTTCCTCAATATTGGGATTTATGAGCCTCTGAATCTACCTGATAGGATTAGAATTAACCTCTATCTATATTATGTGCTAGGCTAGATTAGGACCAAATCCCTGTAGGTAATTATATTACCAAGAAAATATGTCTACATATTATTTATAGAGCTCTATGAAAGCATGGCTTTTAGCTTTAGTTTTTACCTTTACAAGCTTGAGGATCTCATCTTCAAAGATAAGAACTCTCTCATAGTTATCTTCATTAGTTGACATCATTACTTTATCCTTCCTCATATGGTCCCCTTCATGAAAGAGGCCTTCTAGGGTGACTATCCCTTTAGGAAGCTTATCAGGAATTAATTAAATAATATACTCCTCATACTGATGCTATAATTTGTCTTGATTAAGGGAGGATAACTCTACTTCTTGTTATAAAAAACATGAAATCTATTTTTCATTTTCAAATACCTACTAATAAGCTTTGTTATGTAATACTGCTGGTCTTATTACCACTTTGACATGTGGTTTCACGTTGGTCCTTTTCAAATAATTATGGATGTCAAAATGAGCCCCCAAAACTACTATCTTATTAGCATGTTAATTTTATCCACTCAATACTAATTAGATGTTGAAAGCCTAAAATTCTTATATGAGGTTCCACACCCTATGCATGTAGGACTCATTAAATGGTTCTTAATGGAATTCTAACATCTAACCTACTGTACAACCAATTAATTATCCCTATAGACTTACAACTGCTTGATCCTTCTCTTATTATCCTATTGAAGGCCATGGATGATACCTCCATATTATATTTCATTTTAGGAGAAGATAAAATGTAACCTATATGAAGATAATTACTTATCATTTGAAGGGGATATTATCATGACACCTACACCCACCCCATGCTTGCTCCTTGAGTCATCAAAGAATAACTTCCATATACCACTAAGATATTATTGAGGCCTCATGAGGGATGGCAAAGGAAAGTTTTCTTCATAAAAATAGAAGACACCTAATTACCTTTATTCAACACCTTCTAATGGGTCCACTAACTGGCTATCATTCCACATATCATCTAGGAACATATTTGGTACCTCTTCTAGATGAGTGTTTAAATCTTTGCCCATTAAAAATTCATCCTCATTGATGATGGTGAAATTGATTTTGATGTTATATGTTCTATAGGGATATATATGTAATTATGTAATGGTCTTAGCTTTGATCGACACTTTAGACCCATAATTTATCCTAAATGCCATATAGGACCAGTTTACTACAAGATAGCCTCCTATCTTTGCTATAAACTCTCTGGATAAGCATAGTGAAAAATAAGGAGGCATGTCCAAGATAAATACATCTTAGGCCATTGAGATATTAGGACAAACTTGTAGGGTCATATTGAGGTCCATTATTATACTAGATGATTCGGGAGAAGAACCATCAGGTTGTATCACTCCTTTAGACTATGGCTCATATTTTAGACCAAGCTGATCAGCTATGGACTTTGGCATCACTGAGGTACTAGCCCTACTATCAACTAAAAAATAATGCATCAAAGAGTTTCCAATGATTATTATAATATATAATGGAAGAGCCTTGATTTCTTTACCTAATTACCCTTTCTTTAGCCCTTTGGCTGCATTAGTGAGAACTTCATTTACCTTACTTGGTGGCTTATCTTCAACATTGATTTTTGATAGTCCTTATTGAAGGATGTCTACCTAACTAGGCATGGAGAGCATGTAAAACATGGGCACACTCACATTTTAATTTTTAATTTATTAAACAATGTTTTTGGTGAACTAACAACCTTGACTTGTGCTTTGGGAGCCACCACTATTGTTTGTTGAACTTGTGAGCCTTGAGGCACAAAAAGATTCCCTTAGCTCTAATTTTTTGGAGGTACTAGAACCTTTGGAGTGAGAACAGGTTCACTTGGAATTATCAATGGAGTAATGATGGGATTCTCTTTGACTACTTCTTGGTTACCATCCATGTTACTTCTTTTAAATCTTTTGTTTTCTACCACTAGAATATAGGCCTAGTTATAATTAACATACTGGCTGGATGCATATAATTTTTCTTGTTCACATTTCATAATTTTAGAATATAACTACTTTTTTTCTTGATCTAACCCTTAATCTTGTGTATATTCCCTTGACCTAATCATCATAGGCACTTCTATATTTTGGGCGATGAGAGCTTGGTTGTATCCAAAATTAGTAGCTTGCTACCATTGATCATTGAAGGCTTGGTTAAGGACAATATTTAGGACATTATGTTAACCAAAGGACTATTTATAAGGCATATTACCCTCTACTTCTTGAGCCACATTATTTTAAACTAAGACCAAGGAGTTATAATTATGAACAACATTAGGGTTGTAGTTATTCTACCTATTATAGCCATGCTACCCTTGTCCTTGGTTTTGACCTTAGCCCTAACCTTGGTAGTTCCCATTATATGGTAGCCTATTTTATTTAAATGCTTACTATTGAGGTTGGTATTAACTTTGATGAGGCCTATTTAAATCCTATTTCCTTTTGACATTTACTAGCCCATTCCTCAAGGACTAAAACATGATTTTGAGCTCCTAAAAGTTCTTTTTCTCTAGTGAATAACTAGATCCAATAGTAAAAGCTTTATCTTAATTTTGTATAAGGATTACATTAATTATTGGTGGAGGAATGACATCCAATGGAGGGATTAAAATAAGAGGTAATCTGATTTCATGGAATAAGGGCATTGGTGGTATGGGTATAAGTTTGTCATCTTGAACTACACAATTTTATTCCCTAATGGCCACCTCATATGCATATGGAAGTATATTTACTCCCATGGATTGGATCATCACTACTATTTCAATATTTAAAGACTTTAAATAATATATGAAGGTAAAGTTATGGGTTGGTCTAACTATGACTAGGATTCTATCCAAAGTTTTTTAGAACCTTATGTTGAAGTCTTGCCTGACTTCATGAGGAGTTATCTTAATGGTAGTTAGTTTTTCTACAAGTGATAGATGGTAACTTTTGTCTTCAAATATTTTACACAAGGCTTTGCATAATTCATTCCATGTTTGAATGGAGTTAGAAACAAGACCTATATACCAATCTAGGGCCTTTATTTTGAAATAAGTAGCTAATAGCCTAATAGTTATATTCTCTTCAATGACATTATGGATATTGAAAAAGTTGGCTATGTCCATGAGGTGCTCAGAGGGTATTATAGATTGGTTTACATTGTAATATAGAACACTTTTAAGGGATGAAACTAGGATAGGATCATAGTGAGCAAGGTCTATAGGGATTTGGCCATTAAAATCCATAAAATATTTAGGTACTACCATGGCTATGCAAGGGGTTACTAAAGGTCTTCCTATAGGGGTAGGCTTTGGAAATGACCTAGGAGTAAAATTTCCCTGATATAGATGTGTATTATCAAACCTTAATCTTTTTATTGAATTTAAAGGTAGTTCAACAAAATCAAAAGGAATACCTCTTGAAGTTAACCTTGTTGTCACCTTTGTTATAAGATGAAACTATTGATCTACACTATAATGTTGATTCTTCCTTTTGGAGTCATTAGATACTATTTTTTAGGATCTTAACTATTGTAAATTCTATCAAACCAACATCAACTATGATCAATCTTCCTTTTAAAAGAAGTGAGTCCCACTAGGAGTGCTATAAAATATTATAGACTTAATTTTCACCTTTGGATAGGGTTCTTTAGGGTCTCTCTAACTAAGCTATAATATTGGGACAACCCCAAGTTATGGGTAACCTGTGTTGGGGTTGAACCTTTGGAGAAGGCCAGCTTCCTCTTGATGCTCACCTAAAACTAATGTTAAGTTAATGATTCATAAGGAAAAAGGTTGGATAGATATGGTTAAAGGGTCCTAATAATTTTATAAAGGTGATTAACCAAAGTTAAATGGATACTCATATAATATTGAACATATATTAGATCAACAAAAGACAATTATGGCTTACTCAATATCATAATCTCACTAGTTGCATAAATATTTCATAGAAGAGGTTCCAAATGGAACACTAGTTTAGAATTTCAAGTTAGTTTTAAAAAACCTTCAAAGTGGTAAGAAAAAGGACAAACAAACTAGGAAGAATCTCATTGACAAATTTACCATGCACAAGCATACTAAGCACTGATTAAAGATAAGAGATAGGCAAAGAGTTGATCATATTAATTCAAAAGGAATTTCTTACAATATTTTAATAAGGTTCAACCATATCAAATGATCACACTTTTTTAAGATTCTCGATGATTATCCTTGTTTCAAAAAATAAAATGCTAAATTCTAAAAGCTGAGAGCCCCCTTAATGGGAATGAGAATAGGATATATAGGAAAATAAAGATAGAAAGAAAGGATGTGTAAGCACACTATTATAAAAAGGACACTTTTCCTAGGTTATTAATTGAACCTAAGCCACCACATTTATGATTTAACCAATGAAAACCTTTCCACTTCTTTGATCAATCAGGACATTGCCTATGCCTTATTGAGTGAGAAAGTTCCCAAAGGTTCCAAGGATGCATTGAATGCTCCTAGTTTTAGTTCCCATCATTAGACATTTTATTTTATCCTTCATGACATCTCTCACTTGAGGTTAAAACATCATGATCATGGATCTAACCAAATCATGGCATCATTTTTTTAGTGGCTACTTGTTGAGACTACAACCATGCTAAAGGATGAAAACCCTTTGCATTAGTCACCAATCTATTCCATTTTCATATCTAAATCATAGGTCCCATCTATATATGGAAAAATAATATAATTAAATTATTTTTCATATATTTTTATATATTAAAAAAAACCTATAGACCATATAACACCTTTTAGATCCCACTTTATTTTTTTAGGAGTCAGGAATTCATTATACATGGATCCTTTTTTAACTTGGCAAACTAGTCTCAAGAAAAAACCCTATAAGCTCTAAATTA